>OY829913.1:98448604-98834223 GCA_963691935.1 Nephrotoma guestfalica
TACCGATAGTTTCTTGCTAAATATGTTGTCAACATTACCTATAATCATTTTGAACCGGAATTTCAACAAAATTTTTTTTTCGATTTTTTGCGAAAATCCCTGATGGTTAGCCTTACTGATTTTGAACGGATAAAATTTAATGTCACGGATTCCGTATGTATCGATTATTTTGGGTTATTGATGTCATTTTGAGTAGGGCTGAGTTGAATTTGGAGCAATATGTCCCCTAATTCGCTTGCAATCCATGATCGATTAAAAATATGACCGAGTTTCAAAATTCGATTTTTACAAAATCCAGGCTTTTCACGGGCAAACTACCGATAGTTTCTTGCTAAATATGTTGTCAACATTACCTATAATCATTTTGAACCGGAATTTCAACAAAAAATTTTTTCGATTTTTTGCGAAAATCCCTGATGGTTAGCCTTACTGATTTTGAACGGATAAAATTTAATGTCACGGATTCCGTATGTATCGATTATTTTGGGTTATTGATGTCATTTTGAGTAGGGCTGAGTTGAATTTGGAGCAATATGTCGTCTAATTCGCTTGCAATCCATGATCGATTAAAAATATGACCGAGTTTCAAAATTCGATTTTTACAAAATCCAGGCTTTTCACGGGCAAACTACCGATAGTTTCTTGCTAAATATGTTGTCAACATTACCTATAATCATTTTGAACCGGAATTTCAACAAAATTTTTTTTCGATTTTTTGCGAAAATCCCTGATGGTTAGCCTTACTGATTTTGAACGGATAAAATTTAATGTCACGGATTCCATATGTATCGATTATTTTGGGTTATTGATGTCATTTTGAGTAGGGCTGAGTTGAATTTGGAGCAATATGTCGTCTAATTCGCTTGCAATCCATGATCGATTAAAAATATGACCGAGTTTCAAAATTCGATTTTTACAAAATCCAGGCTTTTCACGGGCAAACTACCGATAGTTTCTTGCTAAATATGTTGTCAACATTACCTATAATCATTTTGAACCGGAATTTCAACAAAAATTTTTTTTCGATTTTTTGCGAAAATCCCTGATGGTGTTAGCCTTACTGATTTTGAACGGATAAAATTTAATGTCACGGATTCCGTATGTATCGATTATTTTGGGTTATTGATGTCATTTTGAGTAGGGCTGAGTTGAATTTGGAGCAATATGTCGTCTAATTCGCTTGCAATCCATGATCGATTAAAAATATGACCGAGTTTCAAAATTCGATTTTTACAAAATCCAGGCTTTTCACGGGCAAACTACCGATAGTTTCTTGCTAAATATGTTGTCAACATTACCTATAATCATTTTGAACCGGAATTTCAACAAAATTTTTTTTTCGATTTTTTGCGAAAATCCCTGATGTTAGCCTTACTGATTTTGAACGGATAAAATTTAATGTCACGGATTCCGTATGTATCGATTATTTTGGGTTATTGATGTCATTTTGAGTAGGGCTGAGTTGAATTTGGAGCAATATGTCCCCTAATTCGCTTGCAATCCATGATCGATTAAAAATATGACCGAGTTTCAAAATTCGATTTTTACAAAATCCAGGCTTTTCACGGGCAAACTACCGATAGTTTCTTGCTAAATATGTTCTCAACATTACCTATAATCATTTTGAACCGGAATTTCAACAAAAATTTTTTTTTGATTTTTTGCGAAAATCCCTGATGTTAGCCTTACTGATTTTGAACGGATAAAATTTAATGTCACGGATTCCGTATGTATCGATTATTTTGGGTTATTGATGTCATTTTGAGTAGGGCTGAGTTGAATTTGGAGCAATATGTCGTCTAATTCGCTTGCAATCCATGATCGATTAAAAATATGACCGAGTTTCAAAATTCGATTTTTACAAAATCCAGGCTTTTCACGGGCAAACTACCGATAGTTTCTTGCTAAATATGTTGTCAACATTACCTATAATCATTTTGAACCGGAATTTCAACAAAATTTTTTTTTCGATTTTTTGCGAAAATCCCTGATGGTTAGCCTTACTGATTTTGAACGGATAAAATTTAATGTCACGGATTCCGTATGTATCGATTATTTTGGGTTATTGATGTCATTTTGAGTAGGGCTGAGTTGAATTTGGAGCAATATGTCGTCTCATTCGCTTGCAATCCATGATCGATTAAAAATATGACCGAGTTTCAAAATTCGATTTTTACAAAATCCAGGCTTTTCACGGGCAAACTACCGATAGTTTCTTGCTAAATATGTTGTCAACATTACCTATAATCATTTTGAACCGGAATTTCAACAAAAATTTTTTTCGATTTTTTGCGAAAATCCCTGATGATCCCTTACTGATTTTGAACGGATAAAATTTAATGTCACGGATTCCGTATGTATCGATTATTTTGGGTTATTGATGTCATTTTGAGTAGGGCTGAGTTGAATTTGGAGCAATATGTCCCCTAATTCGCTTGCAATCCATGATCGATTAAAAATATGACCGAGTTTCAAAATTCGATTTTTACAAAATCCAGGCTTTTCACGGGCAAACTACCGATAGTTTCTTGCTAAATATGTTGTCAACATTACCTATAATCATTTTGAACCGGAATTTCAACAAAAATTTTTTTTCGATTTTTTGCGAAAATCCCTGATGTTAGCCTTACTGATTTTGAACGGATAAAATTTAATGTCACGGATTCCGTATGTATCGATTATTTTGGGTTATTGATGTCATTTTGAGTAGGGCTGAGTTGAATTTGGAGCAATATGTCCCCTAATTCGCTTGCAATCCATGATCGATTAAAAATATGACCGAGTTTCAAATTCGATTTTTACAAAATCCAGGCTTTTCACGGGCAAACTACCGATAGTTTCTTGCTAAATATGTTGTCAACATTACCTATAATCATTTTGAACCGGAATTTTAACAAAATTTTTTTTTCGATTTTTTGCGAAAATCCCTGATGTTAGCCTTACTGATTTTGAACGGATAAAATTTAATGTCACGGATTCCGTATGTATCGATTATTTTTGGTTATTGATGTCATTTTGAGTAGGGCTGAGTTGAATTTGGAGCAATATGTCGTCTAATTCGCTTGCAATCCATGATCGATTAAAAATATGACCGAGTTTCAAAATTCGATTTTTACAAAATCCAGGCTTTTCACGGGCAAACTACCGATAGTTTCTTGCTAAATATGTTGTCAACATTACCTATAATCATTTTGAACCGGAATTTCAACAAAAAATTTTTTCGATTTTTTGCGAAAATCCCTGATGGTTAGCCTTACTGATTTTGAACGGATAAAATTTAATGTCACGGATTCCGTATGTATCGATTATTTTGGGTTATTGATGTCATTTTGAGTAGGGCTGAGTTGAATTTGGAGCAATATGTCGTCTAATTCGCTTGCAATCCATGATCGATTAAAAATATGACCGAGTTTCAAAATTCGATTTTTACAAAATCCAGGCTTTTCACGGGCAAACTACCGATAGTTTCTTGCTAAATATGTTGTCAACATTACCTATAATCATTTTGAACCGGAATTTCAACAAAATTTTTTTTTCGATTTTTTGCGAAAATCCCTGATGGTTAAGCCTTACTGATTTTGAACGGATAAAATTTAATGTCACGGATTCCGTATGTATCGATTATTTTGGGTTATTGATGTCATTTTGAGTAGGGCTGAGTTGAATTTGGAGCAATATGTCGTCTAATTCGCTTGCAATCCATGATCGATTAAAAATATGACCGAGTTTCAAAATTCGATTTTTACAAAATCCAGGCTTTTCACGGGCAAACTACCGATAGTTTCTTGCTAAATATGTTGTCAACATTACCTATAATCATTTTGAACCGGAATTTCAACAAAAATTTTTTTTCGATTTTTTGCGAAAATCCCTGATGTTAGCCTTACTGATTTTGAACGGATAAAATTTAATGTCACGGATTCCGTATGTATCGATTATTTTGGGTTATTGATGTCATTTTGAGTAGGGCTGAGTTGAATTTGGAGCAATATGTCGTCTAATTCGCTTGCAATCCATGATCGATTAAAAATATGACCGAGTTTCAAAATTCGATTTTTACAAAATCCAGGCTTTTCACGGGCAAACTACCGATAGTTTCTTGCTAAATATGTTGTCAACATTACCTATAATCATTTTGAACCGGAATTTCAACAAAAATTTTTTTTCGATTTTTTGCGAAAATCCCTGATGGTTAGCCTTACTGATTTTGAACGGATAAAATTTAATGTCACGGATTCCGTATGTATCGATTATTTTGGGTTATTGATGTCATTTTGAGTAGGGCTGAGTTGAATTTGGAGCAATATGTCGTCTAATTCGCTTGCAATCCATGATCGATTAAAAATATGACCGAGTTTCAAAATTCGATTTTTACAAAATCCAGGCTTTTCACGGGCAAACTACCGATAGTTTCTTGCTAAATATGTTGTCAACATTACCTATAATCATTTTGAACCGGAATTTCAACAAAATTTTTTTTTCGATTTTTTGCGAAAATCCCTGATGTTAGCCTTACTGATTTTGAACGGATAAAATTTAATGTCACGGATTCCGTATGTATCGATTATTTTGGGTTATTGATGTCATTTTGAGTAGGGCTGAGTTGAATTTGGAGCAATATGTCGTCTAATTCGCTTGCAATCCATGATCGATTAAAAATATGACCGAGTTTCAAAATTCGATTTTTACAAAATCCAGGCTTTTCACGGGCAAACTACCGATAGTTTCTTGCTAAATATGTTGTCAACATTACCTATAATCATTTTGAATCGGAATTTCAACAAAAAATTTTTTCGATTTTTTGCGAAAATCCCTGATGGTTGTTAGCCTTACTGATTTTGAACGGATAAAATTTAATGTCACGGATTCCGTATGTATCGATTATTTTGGGTTATTGATGTCATTTTGAGTAGGGCTGAGTTGAATTTGGAGCAATATGTCGCCTAATTCGCTTGCAATCCATGATCGATTAAAAATATGACCGAGTTTCAAAATTCGATTTTTACAAAATCCAGGCTTTTCACGGGCAAACTACCGATAGTTTCTTGCTAAATATGTTGTCAACATTACCTATAATCATTTTGAACCGGAATTTCAACAAAAATTTTTTTTCGATTTTTTGCGAAAATCCCTGATGGTTGTTAGCCTTACTGATTTTGAACGGATAAAATTTAATGTCACGGATTCCGTATGTATCGATTATTTTGGGTTATTGATGTCATTTTGAGTAGGGCTGAGTTGAATTTGGAGCAATATGTCGTCTAATTCGCTTGCAATCCATGATCGATTAAAAATATGACCGAGTTTCAAAATTCGATTTTTACAAAATCCAGGCTTTTCACGGGCAAACTACCGATAGTTTCTTGCTAAATATGTTGTCAACATTACCTATAATCATTTTGAACCGGAATTTCAACAAAATTTTTTTTCGATTTTTTGCGAAAATCCCTGATGGTTAGCCTTACTGATTTTGAACGGATAAAATTTAATGTCACGGATTCCGTATGTATCGATTATTTTGGGTTATTGATGTCATTTTGAGTAGGGCTGAGTTGAATTTGGAGCAATATGTCGTCTAATTCGCTTGCAATCCATGATCGATTAAAAATATGACCGAGTTTCAAAATTCGATTTTTACAAAATCCAGGCTTTTCACGGGCAAACTACCGATAGTTTCTTGCTAAATATGTTGTCAACATTACCTATAATCATTTTGAACCGGAATTTCAACAAAAAATTTTTTTCGATTTTTTGCGAAAATCCCTGATGGTTAGCCTTACTGATTTTGAACGGATAAAATTTAATGTCACGGATTCCGTATGTATCGATTATTTTGGGTTATTGATGTCATTTTGAGTAGGGCTGAGTTGAATTTGGAGCAATATGTCGTCTAATTCGCTTGCAATCCATGATCGATTAAAAATATGACCGAGTTTCAAAATTCGATTTTTACGAAATCCAGGCTTTTCACGGGCAAACTACCGATAGTTTCTTGCTAAATATGTTGTCAACATTACCTATAATCATTTTGAACCGGAATTTCAACAAAATTTTTTTTTCGATTTTTTGCGAAAATCCCTGATGGTTAGTTAGCCTTACTGATTTTGAACGGATAAAATTTAATGTCACGGATTCCGTATGTATCGATTATTTTGGGTTATTGATGTCATTTTGAGTAGGGCTGAGTTGAATTTGGAGCAATATGTCCCCTAATTCGCTTGCAATCCATGATCGATTAAAAATATGACCGAGTTTCAAAATTCGATTTTTACAAAATCCAGGCTTTTCACGGGCAAACTACCGATAGTTTCTTGCTAAATATGTTGTCAACATTACCTATAATCATTTTGAACCGGAATTTCAACAAAATTTTTTTTCGATTTTTTGCGAAAATCCCTGATGGTTAGCCTTACTGATTTTGAACGGATAAAATTTAATGTCACGGATTCCGTATGTATCGATTATTTTGGGTTATTGATGTCATTTTGAGTAGGGCTGAGTTGAATTTGGAGCAATATGTCCCCTAATTCGCTTGCAATCCATGATCGATTAAAAATATGACCGAGTTTCAAAATTCGATTTTTACAAAATCCAGGCTTTTCACGGGCAAACTACCGATAGTTTCTTGCTAAATATGTTGTCAACATTACCTATAATCATTTTGAACCGGAATTTCAACAAAATTTTTTTTTCGATTTTTTGCGAAAATCCCTGATGGTTAAGCCTTACTGATTTTGAACGGATAAAATTTAATGTCACGGATTCCGTATGTATCGATTATTTTTGGTTATTGATGTCATTTTGAGTAGGGCTGAGTTGAATTTGGAGCAATATGTCGTCTAATTCATTCGCTTGCAATCCATGATCGATTAAAAATATGACCGAGTTTCAAAATTCGATTTTTACAAAATCCAGGCTTTTCACGGGCAAACTACCGATAGTTTCTTGCTAAATATGTTGTCAACATTACCTATAATCATTTTGAACCGGAATTACAAAAATTTTTTTTCGATTTTTTGCGAAAATCCCTGATGGTTAATGTATCGATTATTTTGGGTTATTGATGTCATTTTGAGTAGGGCTGAGTTGAATTTGGAGCAATATGTCCCCTAATTCGCTTGCAATCCATGATCGATTAAAAATATGACCGAGTTTCAAAATTCGATTTTTACAAAATCCAGGCTTTTCACGGGCAAACTACCGATAGTTTCTTGCTAAATATGTTGTCAACATTACCTATAATCATTTTGAACCGGAATTTCAACAAAATTTTTTTTTCGATTTTTTGCGAAAATCCCTGATGGTTAGCCTTACTGATTTTGAACGGATAAAATTTAATGTCACGGATTCCGTATGTATCGATTATTTTGGGTTATTGATGTCATTTTGAGTAGGGCTGAGTTGAATTTGGAGCAATATGTCCCCTAATTCGCTTGCAATCCATGATCGATTAAAAATATGACCGAGTTTCAAAATTCGATTTTTACAAAATCCAGGCTTTTCACGGGCAAACTACCGATAGTTTCTTGCTAAATATGTTGTCAACATTACCTATAATCATTTTGAACCGGAATTTCAACAAAATTTTTTTTTCGATTTTTTGCGAAAATCCCTGATGGTTAAGCCTTACTGATTTTGAACGGATAAAATTTAATGTCACGGATTCCGTATGTATCGATTATTTTTGGTTATTGATGTCATTTTGAGTAGGGCTGAGTTGAATTTGGAGCAATATGTCGTCTAATTCGCTTGCAATCCATGATCGATTAAAAATATGACCGAGTTTCAAAATTCGATTTTTACAAAATCCAGGCTTTTCACGGGCAAACTACCGATAGTTTCTTGCTAAATATGTTGTCAACATTACCTATAATCATTTTGAACCGGAATTACAAAAATTTTTTTTCGATTTTTTGCGAAAATCCCTGATGGTTAATGTATCGATTATTTTGGGTTATTGATGTCATTTTGAGTAGGGCTGAGTTGAATTTGGAGCAATATGTCCCCTAATTCGCTTGCAATCCATGATCGATTAAAAATATGACCGAGTTTCAAAATTCGATTTTTACAAAATCCAGGCTTTTCACGGGCAAACTACCGATAGTTTCTTGCTAAATATGTTGTCAACATTACCTATAATCATTTTGAACCGGAATTTCAACTAAATTTTTTTTTCGATTTTTTGCGAAAATCCCTGATGGTTAAGCCTTACTGATTTTGAACGGATAAAATTTAATGTCACGGATTCCGTATGTATCGATTATTTTGGGTTATTGATGTCATTTAGAGTAGGGCTGAGTTGAATTTGGAGCAATATGTCCCCTAATTCGCTTGCAATCCATGATCGATTAAAAATATGACCGAGTTTCAAAATTCGATTTTTACAAAATCCAGGCTTTTCACGGGCAAACTACCGATAGTTTCTTGCTAAATATGTTGTCAACATTACCTATAATCATTTTGAACCGGAATTTCAACAACATTTTTTTTTCGATTTTTTGCGAAAATCCCTGATGGTTGTTAGCCTTACTGATTTTGAACGGATAAAATTTAATGTCACGGATTCCGTATGTATCGATTATTTTGGGTTATTGATGTCATTTTGAGTAGGGCTGAGTTGAATTTGGAGCAATATGTCCCCTAATTCGCTTGCAATCCATGATCGATTAAAAATATGACCGAGTTTCAAAATTCGATTTTTACAAAATCCAGGCTTTTCACGGGCAAACTACCGATAGTTTCTTGCTAAATATGTTGTCAACATTACCTATAATCATTTTGAACCGGAATTTCAACAAAAAATTTTTTTCGATTTTTTGCGAAAATCCCTGATGGTTAGCCATATTGTTTTTACCAGGTTCGATTCGATCGCGAATTTTTTGAAGGTGTACGAGTATTACTGCTTTTATATACCTACTGGGCCTTTTAGATTCTCAATCATTTTTAATTTACATTAAACAACAGACAGTTTATTTTATTAATAATTTTTGAAGCTATATTTAATTGTATAATTTTTATTTTCATCATTTTTTGTTTTTTAATTCATTAATTTACTTCTTAATATTTTTTTTTCAATTTTTTTATTTATATTAATCCGTGTTGTACATTTCAACTCTAACAATGTGATTTTTTTTGTTTCTTTAATTTTTAATATTTAATTTTTTTTTTCAATTCTACAGATAATTAGTTTTGTCTATAATTAATTATCGTTTGTTAATTTTGTCCACATAATTTTTCTTGGTCCATTATCTTCAGCGCATAGAGAGCAAACCCCATTTTTTATTATTTAGGTATTATTAAATTTTTTATTTATTTGTAATTATTAATTAATATCAATAATTAAATTCCTTTTGTTTTTGTATTACTTTTGTATGTACAATAATGGATTTATTTTATATTTATAATTAAATTATTATTATTTTTAAAAATTTTATAAAATCAAATCATAAATGGTGGGAGGAGCTAATAGTTCGAAACACTTCGAACAATCACACATTGACAATTCGTTCATAATTATAACAAAACAATTCCATCGCTCGAGTTTAGGGGTTATGTAATTGTTGAATTGGTCTGCTATTAGCCCTCGAACTAAAAATAATAATCGTTAGTTATCCTGTTTAATAAAAAAAAAATTAATAAATTAAACTAATTAAAAGTTTTTATATATAAATTCGATGATAAATATAAATAAAAATTACCCGTAATTTAAAAAATAATAATTAAAATTAACCAGTAAGCGCATAAAAAATTTATATCTACGCAATTATTTTTAATGGTTTTTTCATTCGTCTTGTGTTAAATATTTACATAATTAATTAATTAATTAAACAGTTTTATTTAGACTAAAATTATTATTATTTTTTATTTTAAATTTATGTATAAATTAAAATCAAATTGTGTAATTGAATTGGGTTTATATTATTTTTCATAATAAATTATTACAATTAATATTTATGTTAAGTATTTTTATCAAATTTACATCTATTAATACTTTTTAATTAATTAGTTTATTTTATTTTATTTTTTGCCTTTTATATTATGTATAACTAAAATTATTAAATTAATATAAATATACGTTAATAATATTTAATATAATATAATTAATAAAATAAAATTAATTAAAAATTTATGATATGATTTATTTTTATTTTTTTAAAACATTTTTAATTTAATTTAAAAAAAAAACGATAAAAATAATTTTATGATGTCATGCTGAATTGTTTTTAAGATGAAATATTGCTAACACACGTAATTTGGGTTGTCGATTTTTTTTTCAATTCAGTTGCGCACATTCAAACACTGTATATGACGTAATTTTAATTATTTTATTTTAAATTTAATTAGAAATTTTGATAAATATTTACACAGTACGGAACAATAAGTTGCTTTTCGGCCACTATTTGTTGTTGTTTAAAAAAACAAAATTATTTGGTTTCCATAATTAATTAATAAACTTATTTAATTCTAATTAATTAGTTTTAGTTTTATATCATTAGTATTTAAATTAATTAATACATTTTTTTGTTGGTTTTGTTAAATATTTTTTTTAATGTGTAGTTTTTAAAGAGAGAGGATTTTTATGTTTAATAATTTTATTATACATTTTATAATTATAATTATTATTCAGCGAAAAACCACAAAATAGCGGTTGAAAAAGGCACAAGGGGGGGAAAATAAAATAAAGTTTTTAAATACAATTGGAATAATACAAATAATAAAAATTAAAAACGAAAAAATGTTGTGCAAAATACGTCAAATCAAAAATTTAAGATGTCCCCAAAGCTAGCAGAACCCGTCCAGCAGAACATTACTAGAGACTATGAATAATTATAGGCTAACTTTAGGCTAATTAAAGGTCCCATTAAATTTTTTTGGTTCGCTTGTTCTAGAAAAAGCATGGGCATAGCACTTCAAAGCTATCAAAACCCAAACGAAAAATTGAACCAAAACCGAAATTGGAACGCAATACAACATATCATTGAAAAACAAATAATTTTAGGCTCATTATGGCTCCATTCGTTCTGGACAAAGCTTAATATTATTTCATTTAAGCCAAAAAAGCCTAAAATTATTTTTTTTCTAGTTTTGGGTTATAATTTTGGTGTTGGTCTGATTTCTAAAATGGGCTCTGCTGGCTAGAAAGGCTTAATGCTTTAAAAAAATGAATACGACATTCAATTAGCCTAAAATTAGCCCTAAATTTTTCAATTGTTTTTAAATTATTTTTGATATGGGTTCTGATAATTTTTCTAAAGCTAGCGTAACCCATCTTTTTAGTTGGAAGTATCTTGTAATGTTCTGCTGGATGGGTTCTGCTAGCTTTAGGGAGGTAATTTAAATCGGAGGTTTAATTTTATATTTTTTATGTCAGTACTAACCGAGAACTTATTTGTTAAACAAATAATTGTGGAACATGATTTTTGTATATTGTTGTTATTGTTAAGGATACAGGGTGTACAATTTTTAGAATATTGATGGAAATGGATTTCTGAAAACTAATCATCCAATAAATATAAAACAGGGTTCATTTTAAAGAAAAAAGAATGAGGAAAATAAAAAATACAAAAGTGGTACAATGTTTTATCTCTTTCTTTTCAAAATGGCCGCCAAAATGTTATTTTAAAATTTTCTCTTATTTAATTAATAAAATTTTTATTATCTTGCAAAATACGTTGATGTAAGACGATTGTGAATATAAAATCAAATTGTAAAGTGGAATCGGGATGACTAAGTACCTATTTACAGTTATTCATTCGACCGACATCCTCTTACTTCACTAGAGGTGGGCGTTTACGCATCACCTACTAACTTTTACTTGATCGTGTCGACTACTCATAAACAACGTCAACAACGACTTGTAATTCATTCTGTTTCCGAAATTTTTAATTAATGTAAATTATTATTACTAGAAAATATATTTCCAAGTAACTGATACTTGCCGTGTTTTTTAATTAGCGCCCGATAAATGTTTCCGGAGCAGTGATTTTTCTTTAACAAAACTTGAAGGCAACTTGCTACTTACTGGTGCAATCAGTGTTTATAACACTAAACTGCAATTTTTAATTCGACTGTGTATCCATAACAAAAAGAAAATGAAAAGGTAGACATTTATTTAGGTCCACAAATTTATACGGAGCCGCTTTCGGGAACTCGTTTCTACTTGCAGGCAAATCTCAAAAACTAAATTTTTTCTTATTTTAAAAATTGAAAACTCAGCAGGCTGAATTGTTGTTTATAACGTGTTGTCAAATTAAATGCCAATTGACATACAGATCATCAATAACACGCTTGTTGACGATTCAAAACGTCAGGTTGCTGGCCACAAAAGTTTAGTTGACAATTCGAAACATCACATAATCAAGTGAAGCTCGATGCAGTTGCTTATGAACTCATTAGTACAGCGACAATACGGGGAATAGATAAAAACTGAATAGATAATTTCCCATTTAGCTCTCAATAGCGCGCTCCGGTTGGAGAACAAAAAAACACAGAAACCGATTTTTACCACTAAATTACTAATTAAACTGAATTACCGTTATTTTGTACTAACGATTGATAGTTGTCGCTGTATACATAAAATCTCTTTAAAAATGGTAAAAAAAATCTAACCAATTATGTTTTGCTGACATCTATTGACATTTGGCCAAACTAAAAATAATATGAACTGGAATTGATCTATAACCATTCACTGAACTGACAAATATTTCGTTCAATCATAATTTAATTTAACAGTGCAGATAAATGTGAAAACATTCCGGAAAAAAATAAATTTGGTCAAATTGTTTCTAGGTCAGCTGATGTATTTCTTCCTTAAATATGGTGTGCTAAGTAAATTTGAACCAGATACATAGGAATGAGATTTTATTGATGGAAATTAATGCTAGAATAAGTCGGACATATAGACCAACTATATGAGTTCATTTCCACCGGCGCTTAAGACTGTGATGAGGCTCAAGGCTCTAAATGGATATTTTCCGGGTGAGCATGCACTCATTATAACGTTCTAAATCGCGTTCTTTTGTACTGAATGAAAATATAATTTGGTGGCCGGAATAATTAAGTACCGTCGTTTTACCGTATGCTCATTATCTTCCCATGACGGGGTGCTGATTACTATTTACCTCCAGAGTTCCAGACCAAGCTGGACACAGTGGACAATTGTTTCAATTTACAGCGGTAAATACGAACTATGGAAGTTTGCACATTTTTAACACTATATTGACCATATTAAAACTTCAAGTGGCAAGATTACTTAAACATCGTAATTGGAAATTGAATGACACAGTTGACAGATACATAAAAAACTGTCTCTAAACTCACTCTTCTATTCCATATTTCTAAATATATGTGTCAAGTTAAACTTACAATGAAACCTGTCCACTTATAGGGTCCACTTAGTTTAGGTCGATAGGCGTGGGCCTATATACAGACGAATATATTTATAAGGCACCTAGGACAACTAGACAATTACCTAATAGCTAGTCAGCAACTTTATCAGTCCTGCTAAAGTAATCTACAATTTATTTTTTATTGTCCTTGCCAAGGTTGTCGACGTTGTGTACATTGTCGACGTCAGCGACTCAAAATATCGCTATGTAATTTACCTATTAGATTCCGAGTTGACACGTTATATTGCGTAATCTACCACGCCCATCCCTGAACCACATCCCTTCGTTATGGATCGTCACAAAATTGAAGAGATTGATAATAAACAATGTTGTCGTCTTTTAAAAAATTCAACTCATGAACTTTTTTAGCGTGACGTAATTTATGGATGGCCTCTAAAGCAATTAGTAAAATAAATAAAAAGACGTTGGCACGACTTTTAAAGCGACTTTAATACCTTCATCATCAACATCTTTGGTATATGAAATCGAGCTCCATTTGATTCAATCAGCAGAAAATCGTAATACGGCTCTTTATATACTGCCACATTCAGCTACACAACAAATTCCGGAAGAATCCTATACAAAGCACTATGTGATACGCAATCAGCCAAAAAGATTTAAAACAATAACGGTTCACTGACCCTTCCAGCACCCAAAGCTGGAATCGGATAAGTCATGCTGCCGATGATGAGGTTAGTCGTATAATGCCTGAGCAAACCGATTGCTTAACGATTGAAAAAGTCAAAGTTCAGAAAGGGCTTTGGATGTGCACATTAAAGGAATACTATGAGGTCTACAAGCCAAAATATTAATTTTCTCTGCTTCGTCCACAGAACTACTTCGTTTGCTTTGCCCACAGAACTACTTGTTTCTTGTGACTTTGCAAAAAATTGGAACAACAAACAAGGAACAGCCTCATTATAACATCAGATTGACTTACAATGACATTGTAACAGGTTACTTGTTCATTGAAAAATTGTTGCATTCTGGATTTATCTAAAATTTATTATGTTACGAATGATGCCAGTAACATAATTTAAAAATCATAAAAAATTTATGAATATCACAAAACACAAAAAGAAATTTTGGAGTCGAAAGCGACCACGCGATTGAGAAGGAAGTACTATTGGCGTCCAGAGCTGAAGCTTCGGCATTTGGACCAGGAGGTACTGGGTTCGAATCTCACCAGAGGCTAAATGCAAGGCGAAATTTCGCCATCGATTACGATCGGTGATATTAATAAACACAAGTAAGACCCTCGGGTGGAGTGCAGAATTCAGCGCCAACCCACCATCCATGTCAGTATACAGGCTGCAGAAAGCAAACCAATTGAATCACAACCCACAAAGAATAGTCTTTATGTGAAAATCTCTACTTTTTCTCGTCAAACTTGACCTGATTTGTTTCTCCCCACTCATATAGGAGTTAAATTAAGCGACGACTTCTAGCCGTTGACCGGTTAGTTCTGAAGGAATAGGCCACCTTGGATTAAATAAAAGAGCACAATGAGGCGTAATCAGCAAAGCTATGGATAGGATTGACAGAGATATCCAGCATATGATTGATGTATAACAAAAACAAAGTGGACGACAAAACTGATCCGTGAGGGAGGCCTAAATTTGGGCAGTGTGTCGTTGATCCTCTCTCGAGAAAGCTTTTCATTCATTTGGGGGTCATGGAATCCTAGCCACATGCAACAAGTTTCAAATGAGATTCTCATGCCAAACCTTATCAAAAGCCTTGGGTATATCCAAAGCGCTTGCAGAGATCTCTTCATGTTGTTCTAGGGCGAGATTCCATTTGTTTGTGATATACATAAGATACTTTCCTAGCTGTTGGTTAATGCATTACTCAACAATTTTGGTGGCTATCACAACTGACATTGGCCAGTAGTATGAGAGGACAGTTTTATCACAACCACGTTTCGGTACTGGTTGTAGCAGTTTTGCGATAACGACAGTTTTAAAGGTTCCAGTGAGACAGAATTATTGGGAAATGATCAACAAAAATCATTTATCTGCACTTGGCTACATTGTGGCCAAAGTTTAACCATTGAGGGACAGTCGCCAAAGGGCATAGGCTTTTTAGCGAAATTATTAAGGAGGGGGAATTGCTGCTAGCCGTCGTGGACGAGACCCATGAGGAGGGGAGCATCACAGGAGAAAAATGGAGGTTGGTATTCAATGCACTTAGCCTCGTTTTTCTCAAAGTCCTAGGACAACATCCGGGAGCCCCGTCAATTTGTAGGGACGTGGGTTGGCATCAGCGACGGCTGAAGCTGATCGTGTGCGCAGATCAGAAATCGGCTTTGCCTTATACAGAAAGGCGATCGAGGAGTTGGGCGAGGTATGGCCAGGTTCC
Source organism: Nephrotoma guestfalica (assembly GCA_963691935.1). Classification (NCBI taxonomy): domain Eukaryota; kingdom Metazoa; phylum Arthropoda; class Insecta; order Diptera; family Tipulidae; genus Nephrotoma; species Nephrotoma guestfalica. Next base: position 98,464,354 of record OY829913.1, read on the forward strand.
AAGCTCAGGGCAGTTCTGAAGGAGGAAGTACTTAGCAGACCTAGGGTAATGGTCTCGGTTCCCACGGAGCCGGCTAACCTGGAAAAATCTGTGAATATTATCCAGGTTTGCAATCCGAATCTTCCGACGAGGAAGTTAAAACCCAAAGGTGTAATAAATTTCGGCTTACGTTCAATGAAACACTTAAGGACTTAAGGTGTTCAAGAAGGGCGTGGCCGGGGAAAACCGAGTTCCGCTCAAATTGAGAAGGGGCAGCAAGAAGTTCAGCCTGTTAAAACAAGCTCGATGAGTATTACTTGTCCAGAGGCTGTATTAAAATTGGAACTAGCGGCAAATCCAAGTGAGGGGTTAACTAGGGAACAGAGGGATCGACTATCCCTTGGCATGTGGAAGCGGACACATCGGGCCCTGAGGGGAGAGAAGCGGATCTCCTTAAGTTTAGGAATTGCGGAGGGAGTAAGACGGAGGAGATCGTCGACTCCGTCGGGTCCAATTAACAGACGCAGCACGAGTGTCGTAATATGTATTGCAATGGGGTAATCACTGCGGCCTGCATAGAGACGGAGGGCAGGAGATTCTGGCTTGCAGTGCGGCTGGATATACTGGGACACTTGTTTGTGATGTAGTGATTCTCCCTTCTAGGGAGGATTGGAAGTGTGGTCTCATCGTGGAGACCGGGACGGTTAAATTCTTCACCGACGTGACTGATATCACTATTTATGTGGATAGTCGGGCGGCCATTCTTTCACTGGATTCAGTTTCCCTGGCGTCAAGGATGGCGTTGTATTTTTTAACGAGATGAGTGAACATTTCAATATCCAGTGGATCTGGGTTCCGGGCCATTCTGATGTTGAGGGAATCGCAGACGGATTACGATGGAGAGAGTGTCTAGGAATGCCTATGTCTGTGCTGAAAGCAGCAAACCATAGGAAAGCAGTTGACCTGACAAATGCTAGGTGGCTCAATTCAATTGCACAATTGTACAAATGCGTTTGATGGCCCCAATTTAAATGTGAATGTACAAACGACCGGAAGCACGGGGTTGTTCATTTATTGGTTTGTTTTTAAATTTAAGTCTATGGTAACACTTTTTTGACCGATTTTTTTCAAATTTTAACAGCTCGTCAGTCTGATATTCTGCGTCACGAAGCAATCGTGTTTTCGATTGAGGAGTGTTGTGTAATACTGAAAACTTCATTTCAAAATCAAAGTTGTGTAGCCGAAACCGTGCGTACTTCGAAAAGAAATATGGGCCGTGAAGGAGGTCAAAGCGGAACCGTTGTAGTGACATTGGAGAAAAATGTTCGTGAGGTAGGCTTGCTATTGGATGACAGAAGCGGTCCCCGAGCTCAGACAGAGTGTACGCCCGATAATTGAAAGTATATGGCCATCTGCTTCTGATACATAATGACGTATGTCTATACTATGTAAACAAGCAGAACTGCTGGATATTGTGTTCGGAACGGCCACATGTAATCGTAGAGACACCAATACTTTCACTAAGTGGGACTGTTGGCGTGGTTTTTGGGGTGGTGGTATACTTGGTCACACACCACAACAAATTAACGTTCCAGCAATAAGTAACAGCCATGAGAATTGTTCGTGTTTCTATTCTTTGAATGGTACGCATTTACCAAACTCTCAGAAAGTGTGTACCGCAGAATTTGTGTACCGCTAGCTTCAACAAATTCCATTTGGTCGTATTTTACCGAATACTAAATCATCAATTCTAAACCAACTTTGGTACAAATTGGACAGTAATGCTTCTTCCATCACAAATTTACTGTAATAGTATATTACACGGGTGTATGGCATTTCTTGACTATTTAAACCCGATTTAAGATTAAAGTTGCGGCCGTTTGCTATAGTCCGTTCTGGGCCTATGCGAATATCGATCCAGTTTTGCGAAGTCCCAATCAACGCGACCATAAGTTTAATGTGTATAATGTTTAATGTTTATTTCCCCGTGGAATACGATTTTTTATTATCTAATTCGCTTATTGGGAGAATTGACGTTCGTTTTAATTTTTTAAAGTGAATGTCCGTCTCCGCAATCGGTTCTAACGGTTCCAATATTTTACTAATGTTGACGACTCTTGGGTAACCGGGATAAATTTTCAACGCACTGCAAATCGTTTCCCCAGAAGTTTTAGATCTGTTAAAGAGTTATGGGTAAAACTGGGTAAACGGATTAATAATTTGCAAAGACTTGAGCATTGAGTTCCGCTGATAAGATTGAGGCCATTTTACGGCATCCTGTTTAAATCAATGTTTTTGAGTGAATGGAGCAAATACCTAACCTCACTTTATCCTTCACAATAGTTTGAACTAGATTTTAGGTACAGCTCGTCTAAAAATTACATGGATCAGTATTTACTTCTCTGTTTTGACAAATAAATTGTTAAATTTAGTTCTACTATTTTTCACAGATGTCATTAGTTTGGCACTTGGTTGTTGCATTTTTATTTTAGTTAATTCTCTACAGTTTTCATCCAACTTTTATATGTAGCCAGGTGAAAATGATCGCATGCTTCGACCCTGAGGTCCGATCACTTCCAAATTTTTATATAAAGTATTGTCACTTAATTGAGTTTTTGAAAGGGGCCCAGAAATTGGTCACACAATTTATTACTCAAATAGTTTAGAATGTTATGTTTTAAAAAAAAAAATTTGAGGTTCGGTGATAAAATTCAAAAAATAACGTTTTGGCGGCCATTTTGAAGAGAACGAGATGAACATAAATTTGACACCCTGTATCTTTAACAACAACAACAACAGAAAAAATTATGTTCTATAAAATAATTTTTTTTTGTCAAGTTTACAATTCAAAACATAAAAATCATAAAATCAAAATATGTCTTCCATAAACTTGTAGTTTGACGTATTTTTCACCATGTGTTAAAGGCATTTCCCAGGTACGTCTAGATTTAAAGTTATAGCGAATATCAATATGATATTCAACACTATTAAGATTTTATCCTTGATTCTCGAAGGTAAAGGGCTCATTGGACTTATAACCGAGTTTCAGTTTAATTGAATTATTTACTCGACAACGGGGCCAAAAAAAGTTTATATTGTATGTCAATGATCAGATGATGCCATACATAGGAGGCAAACATAACAACTTTTGCAAATGATACTGCCGTCTTAGGGTCGCTGATAGCCTAGAATAATCCACAAATACGGCAAAATATCTAGGTATGACACTAGATGCGAAAGAAAAACGGAAAGAGCATGGCAAAAAGAAAAAGGGTTGCACATTAAATACAGAAAGATGGATTGGCTCTTAGGGCACTGATCAAACTTTACATAATAAATTGCTCGTATACCGGCAAATTCTAAAACATGTGTGAACAGCATTCAGCTTTACATGACACAAGCCCTGTAAGAGGGCTGCGTAGCAAGAAACCCCTCGATCGGCTCAAAATATAAATTATCTTTAAAGGGGTATACTCTTTGCAGCCCTCCAATCGAGAAATTAAATTATGAAAGATCAATTAGTAGGTGTACAGCATTAAAATTTTAATCCTCATAAGACAAGCGTGCTTAGTGTATTTGAATTTTAATGGGGATCGGCAGTATTACGAGTATACCGGCTTTTAAGTTTTTTACCTCATTTTTACTGTTGGTGTTAAGTTAAAGGGTCAAAGAGTATCCAGGGGTTTTGAATAGGATAGCATAGGTACCTGCGGCACCCTACGGATGATGCAACAACTCTATCCGCTACTCATGGGATATACCATAAATCTAATACCAAATTAAAATAAAGAGTTCAGCGCTCTTACAATTCTGGAACCTTATGTTATCAAAAAAATTAGCAATTAGACCTATTCTTCAAGGTGACACGAAAGAACGGGATTAAAGGTGAAATACAAAATTTGTAAACCAAGGAAAGACCCTGTCCAAGTAGATTGAGTTGTCAGAACGTAGCGCCCAGGGTAGTGAAGCATGTAACCACAACTAAGCGCCTCAAAGACCAATGGTCTTTACCAATACAACAATACTGTACAACTCAATAGACCTGAAGCTCTGCAACCGATTTTTGAGAAACCCAGTGGACCTATAGATGATTGCAAATACTGCAAATTGGTGCTCCTGAGCCTAACCAACCAAAAGGAAACCGCCAATAATAATAAAGACCAGTGGTTGACTTTAGTATATGAACTGGCGGCCTAAATAAATGATCAAATTGATTCAAATCAACCTTAACCTTTATCAAGACAGCCCTGGCTGCTCCTCTTTACAAAATTAATGCAAAAGACGTAACCGTAATCAAATCTTGGGTCTGTGAAAATCGGGTACTGTGACTTAAGACTCCTACTTGTACATATGTAAAGACAGCAACATTGATCACCCTTGGAATGGATTGTGACAATCATAGGGTTATATTAGATAACTTAGGGGATATCCTCCTATAAACCATCACAACCAATAATATTTATTTTGGGTAATGTAATGGTTTGGAAAATGTCCAACAACTAATCCTGTACTGAAAACAAAACCAGAAAAGTACAAAATGGGCCAATTTTAGAATCATTCATGGGATTTCACAACCGTGATTAGTTCTTGGACAAGCTTTGAATAGTAAATCTCTGAGAAAACCTCGACATCCCTCTCTAATGAGAAATTTTTGAGCATAAGGAACTGTCTATGCGAACTTTATGACTACATATGAGGCTTTCATGAAAGTCAGGTTGTGAACGAGTCACCTAATCCAGCAGATGGATCAAGTGCTTAAAGTTAGAATTATCATGACCAGCTTGGGAGGCTCATCCATTAGCAGATTTTTTAGCATCCCCTGTTTCCTATAGAACTAACCCAATCCGTTAGACAAGTTCGGTTAAACGTACCTCCTTAACAATAATTCGAAACCGGTAAAACCGATAATCTGAGCCGATGAAAACTAGTGGAGAGGTTTAAATAACACTTCTGGAATAGGTGGTCCACGTACACAACTAGATATATACCGTTTGGCACGAAATACTGGTAAGCATTACGTAAGCTATAATTTGTAAATTGGCCTATCACCAATATTTAAATTTAGCAACCCACGCCATATGACTATAAGTTGAGATTACTCCGTCTCCGCCTGGAGAGCAAACTCCTAAATTCATACCACCAAGCGGTGCTCTAAATTAATCAGATTTGTGTGCGCCCTAAAATCAATACCAAATCAGGACCAGGAAATTAGAATCTGTTATTCTGGTTAGGAAGGGCTGAAATAAGCTTCTGTTTTTTATCAGGCGGCTCGCTATTTGTATGAGTTACAGGTAGGACTGGATCCCTTAAGATGTATCAGCAGTACGTGACTCACACAGATAACAAGTGGGTTGAGCGGAGACTAATAAATTTTTATCATAAAGTCAACTAAGTTATGACCCCAACAGAAAGATTTCAAACTTCGGATTTACCGCCAATACGACCTCTAAAAATGTACACGTATCCAGCTTTAAAAATGGAAACATGGAGGTTTCAGGTTTCAGTGGTTGCTTACTGCACACTTAGGCCAATTTTTAGGCCCATTGTGATACCACTCATTCACTTCACATCATTAACCCACCTACTTCACCTACCCACACAACTACAGTATACCACCTGCACATTGCAAGCTCCATGTCAACCTGTACATTGACATGGAAGGTGGGTCGGCGCGTGACACGGAATTCTGCACTCCACCAGTCTTAGTTGTATTTATTAGCACCACCGATCGTAATCGATGATGAAAATTCGATTTGCATCTAGCCTCTGATGGGATTCGAACCCAGCACCTCCCGGTCCAAGTGCCGAAGCTTTAACCACTGCACCACTTGTCCGGTATGGGAACATGGAACGTGCTTAACTTCCTAAGACCTGGAGATCTCCAAAATCTTTCGAACAAAACAGACTTACACATTGCACGTACTTGCACTGTAAGAGCTTAGATGGTCTGGGAGTAGCCATCATAATGGAGATGAATTTGAAGTAAAAATCGGTACAAATGCAGAAAATTTATTACACATCGGCCGCAATACCTGCATCTCAACAGCATCAGCAACGGAGAAAAACGAAAAAGCATGGTTTAATGGAATGTCGATACTTTAAAAGATCAGACATCACTGCAGAGTTACCAACCAGTTGTCACTGACCGTGAGATATTCAGATATAAACCGGCACAATAATACCGAAGAATCTCCACCTAACATCCCAGGCGCATTGGCTGTCCATACAGTCAACCATAACCAACGCCGCCTAAAATACTGTCGGAAGAAGAAAGCAATGGTTAGATTTGAAGATCAGTACTACCTAGAACCCAGTAACACTAGAATTTTTTTATTGCGGCAAGAATTTCAGAGCAACTGCTATACCAGGTGAAGAGGTTTTCGTCGAATATACCATAGTAGAGGAGGTAGAAGCTGCTATTAGCAGATTGAAAAATAGAAAAGCACCCACCTTTGGCGAAAGCTACTCTTGCATCAAATCTATAGATCCCATCGTCTCTATTTGGGACAAAGATGAGTTACTCTAGTCGATTGGGGCTTCAGAACGACAGTACCGACCGCGAGAACCTCTCTCTCCATATGTAGAATTGTAATCGAAGGTTCGATATCATACTTCTTTAAAATAACACCTGATCATCGACAGGGAGAACTATTGGTGTGTGTGCTTCGAAAGTTCATGCAACATCTTTAATAAGTCAGGCCATATTCCTGGACAAACCGATGATCTCGTTCTGATGAGCGAACGATATCAAGGACAGTTTAAAAATGACCGAAACGCAAGAATACTTTTCTACTATTTTACTCGAACTAAAGGAAGTTGTGTAAGTTCGAAATTAATAAAACTGTCATAAGGCATATGCTGGCTTGTTGAAAAGAAAATGGGGCTCTAATGACTATAGAATGCTATATACTTTTGAAAATAAGGTCATTTGGTACGAACCACGATAACAATCAAATCCAATCAAGTTGCATGCGCAACAACGCATGATAAATAGTGTTAACAATAACCAGCTGGTGTACATCGTATCGAAAAACCTCGATGGCGCTAGCGTGACGACATCGCACAAGACCTACGAATAATAGGATGTAAAAACTGGAACGCATGACATGTATATCTATGGCTTAGAGAGAAAGAGTGTAATGTGATAAAGCTGATTTCGGCAACACAGGTTTTCAATTTAGTAAAACCAATGCTGTAAAAGCTATAGTAGCATTTGCGGCATCAAATGAAAAATTTTCATTTTTACCAGCAAACAACTGCATAATGGTGAGGAAGTTTTATTAACATTTAAAACCAATATTAACTTTTTGATGCTGTCAGCATGGGTTTAGGACTTTACTCTCGAGTAATACCCTCTCGTCATAACTTCCCGGCCAATTACACACTCGACTCATTAAAATGCTCCAACTGATTACCCAGGTTTGGGTAGCTTCCCGTAGTAACGGGAGGGGGGAATGACACCGGGGGTAATGGCCGGGGAGTACTAGAGTGAAGGATGTAATTGGCTGGGGAGTATTGTCCGAGGTCCAAAGCCACTAGCCATGTTAAAGTACGGCCATGCCAAAACTAAGGCGCGACTTACTAGGTTCCAACTCCTGTTAGGGGTTCAACGATTGACTCAATCAAATAAATTTTACTATAGTTGCAAGAAAATTATAACACAACATAATTGATTAAAGTCTCAATTTAGTTTAGCTAAGAATTGAATAGGCACCCTATTTTGATTAGTAATAGCACCATCTGCCAGTGACTATTCTGTACTAGTTGTACATTTAATATAATATATAAAAAACAATCAAAGTAAACTCTGCCAATTATCAAGACAAAACTGTTATTTTCTATATTCAGTTGCACTATTGAACCACAGATGGAAGTATATTTATTTTCCAAATAAATTCCATGGCATGCTGTTTCAAAATTTATTCGACAAATCAAAAACAAAATTGGAATAAGGTTCCAATATGATTCTTTTGAAATATCGGTGTTTTCAATATTACTTTCCGTATTTAAAAATTGTTGCACATTATTCACCGTTACTCTTAAAACTTCTTAATAACTTCTTGATATAAAATTTCAGGTATGAGAAATTGCCTAGAACACACGATAGCAAATTGTTTTATATATATAAAAAAAAAAAAAAAAAAACAAGGCAAACTACTAAAACGAAAAATCATATTTAAAAATAAAAATTATTTAATAATTTTTTTTTTTTTATTGACTACAAAATAATAATTATAAAGTAAAAAATAAAAATAATTAGATGTATATTTTAGAAATAACAAACTAAAAATAAATAAAATAGTCTAGTCGATAATGTAGTAATATATAAAGTAAATTATTTAAATGTAAAATAAAAACAGTATACGATACGTTTCATAATTGCATATTATAATTTATAATATTGTTTTGAATTAAAAAAAAAATTAATTTTAAATTAAAATTTAATTATAAATATATTCCTGGTAATTTATTCTAATGGATTTTTCATATATAATTTGTTTTAGATAGGTAATATAGAAAATAAAATATAGGTAATATTTTTTTTTTTTACATCATTTTACTTATTAATTTATTTTATTAGATTTATATTTATTTATATGTATATATAGATTTTATTTATTTATTTATTTTATTTTTAAGTTAAGTTTAGAAATCACACACGAGATATAGAGTGAAAGAAAAAAAAATTAAAAAGGATTATACATTTTTTATATTTTTTTTTCTTATCAGTTATTGTCAAAAAATCATTCGTACAGCTCTTATTTTAAATTTATATATTTATGTAAATTAATTTAATAAATTTTTATTAAAAAAAAAAAAACAAAAAATTACAAATTAAAATGTATTGTGAAAATAAAGTGGGGAAAAGTAAAATAATAAAATCTCATATATTTTAATTATTATTATTATTATTTAATTTTTAAAATAGAAAATAAAATATAGGTTTAAAAATAATAATTAAAAAATAGAAGGCTTTTTATTATATAAGGCTTTTTATTTATTATTTAAGTAAAAAATTTATGTTTTTGTTTAAATTAAAATTTTTTAATAAAAGCCTTTCTCGATTGTCTTATAATTGTTTTTATTTATTTATTTTTTTTTTTAAATATATTTTTAAATATTTTATATATTTTTTTTGGCAGTGTATCTTAACAACTAAAAATTAAATTAAAAGTTATTACAAAAATTGTTATATTATTTTAATATTAATGAGATTTTATTATTTATTGATAATATGCATACATAGAAAAATGAAATAAATAAATAAAAAATTATATAACGAATCTCTACAAATTATATATATAGTAATGTTTTAAAAAAAAAGCTTAATTAATTTTTTTTTTATTATTTTATGAACTACTACGCTTTCTTTTTAATTTTTGTTAATACTTGTTTTGTTTTCATTTAATTGATTGTTTATAAAAATAAGTTTTTTTATTTTTAGAATTTCATTTGTTTTTTTTAGGATTTTAATTTTTTTTATAACTTAATCATTATATTTTTTTTATAATATCGTGATTACATAGAAAATTAAATAAGTAGAAAATATTTTTTATTTTTATTTAAATATAATTTTTACAAACAAACGATAAGTTGGTTTGTTATTTATTTACAGAAAATCCCCGCTCCAAATGGGGGCTATATATTTATTTATATATATATAGAGAGAGAGAGAGGGAGAGAAAGTTGACGTGTAGAGGAGGAAAATGATCTTTTTTGTTGTGTTAAATTATATGTGGACAAATTTTACCCATTTTGTGTATTTTTTTTAGTAGGAGGTGTAATTAATTACTTATTAATAATTTTTATCTTAAAAATAAAAAGATAGTCTGTATATTAATATGTTATGTATGTATATATAGGTTTTTTCTTCTTAGTATGATCACAAAATTCCACTGTATCAATTGTATTTTTATTTTATTTTAATAATTATTTAACATAATTTTTTATTTTTAAGACTTTTCTAATTTACTTAGATATTATTATTACATATATGTATTATTATTAATTTTTTTTTAGATTAGTATGTGGATGGTTTGTACCCTAAATTTTTTCGTTGTAAGAATAAATGAACTTCTCTGAAATTTGGCCGACTTGCCTCATTGCGTTGCCAACATTCGCACATTAGATCGTAGATTTCGCGCGGACAATTCATTGGAATTGGTAATAGAACCTAAAATTTATAAATTTAATATTAAATTAATAAATATTTAATAGAAATTTACTGTTAATAAATTAATAACGTACATGTTTTTTATCGTCCTTGTATATGTGTCCAATATTTTCTATAACTTTTTCATCCGTCATATTCTCGAATGGTTGTTCTCGCGCAAACGTTAAAATTTCCCATAATGTAACAGCGAATGACCAGACATCGGATTTTGATGTAAATTTACCCTGATAAATCAAAAATTACAAAAATTAGGGACTCGTATATATGAAACAATTTTAAGGTTTTAATCGCCAAACCCTGGTCAGAAATGGTTGAATTGGAACTAAAAACTTTAAAAGCCTTACTCGGTCGAAATAAATATCAGTTAATTATTTAATGCTGGATGCAAAAATATTAACCCTTGTGTCAACACGACATACCCGGGTATGTATTTGATTTTTTAAACGGTAATATCGACCTAACAGAGGGTACCTTGCAGGCTGAACTCTTCAGTAGCTGCCTAAATATAGAAAATATGCACTTCAAAAAATAAAATAATTTTATATTACCTATGGGGACGTTCTGCGACTTTTTTTTCTAATCCAAGCAATCTTTTTTGGGGCCGAAGCACTCCTTGCTCTTTCGGGGTTAATTTTTCCCGTCTTTACACAATTTCTGCCAACTGGAAGACGTACGGCTATAGAGACCGATTTATGTTACCATCTGCGAAAAGGTCTAACTCAACAACAGTGCTTCGAATCACTTCATTCGACTTTTAGCGACGAAGCACCATCCTTGGCTAGTGTTTATAATTGGTACAATGAATTTAAACGCGAACGACGTTCACTCAAAGACGAGCCTCGTGAAGGTCGTCGAAAAACAGCTGTTGTGCCACAAAACATCGATGCTGTGAGAAAACTGATTTTGTTTATTTGGTTTTATGGTTTTTTTTTTTGGTTGTAAAAGAGGATCACCACGTGACTTATCGTGAAATCGAGGCATGTCTTGGTATTAGTAACACATACGATCTTGCTATGAACATTTGAATGTGGGGAAGCTATGTGCACGTTGGATTCTACATTTGTTGACAGACGCAAAAAAATGGTTCGAGTGGATTGGTGCCGCCAAATGCTTGAAAAATTCGTTGGAGGTCTTCCAAAAACGTATACAAGATCGTCACGGATATATATGCGTAGAAGCCGAAAAAAAAGGACAATCGACTGTTTGGGTCTTCCAATTCGAAGAAAATCCAACGAAAGTTGTGCGAGCTCGGAGCGTTGGAAAGCAAATGGTAGCGTGTTTCGACCATTTGTTTGCCCGAGGCTTTCAACAAATTGAGAGAAAACAACCCAAAACGGCGAATCATTTTGGATCACGATAATGCGAGCGCTCACACATCATATCAAACAAGCGAGTATTTGAGCACTCAAATGATCGAATTGATGGGTCATCCGCCTTACAGCCCCGACTTGGCACCCAATGACGCGTTCAAAAACCATGTTTTGAACTGTCATCTTCGGACTGGCAAAAGTGTTTCGATAAATGATTTAAGCGTATGCAAAAGTGTATAGATCTGATTTTTCATGAAAATTTTTAATTTTTTATTACTTTTTCTAAAAACTTTTACGGCAGCCCTCTTATCGTATTTGAGTTATTTTCCATGAACTAAGATTTCCAATTTCTGAGAACGGCATGGAAGCGACTGAGTTAGCTCTTTTTGACTGAAGCATTTACGGTTGTCTCATTGGCACAGAAACATCCAAATAGTGAATATTTTGACTCGAAATTATCCACTATAGAACACACAGCCTGTCTGGGACGATTATTACGACCGAAAATTGTAGTAAGCGCTCTTACAGTTGCGACCACCGACGCGGAATTGTGGTAGTCATTTTTAATAATTTCCATGAAAAACGTTCAAGGGTGCGTTCGTATTAAAATACCAAATTGTTATGTCCTATTGGGCAGCCCGTTCTAAGTAGCTGCAAATAATTACAGGGCTCCATATCCTACATTTTGAAAATTTTTATCAATAAATGTAAGTTATTCCCATCTTTATGAACCAACCGAAAGTAGAAAACCACAACATAAAATTTCTTTGACATCAATACACAAATTTAATCAAAGAAGACGAGGAAAATTTCAATTTGATTTGTTCGTTATAGAACTCGGCAAATTTAGCTTGAATTTGGCACTTGTTTTTGCATGAAAATTAATCTTGAATCTGAAAACGAGCCTAGATAACACTTGTTTTTGCCATAACTGACCTATTTATGTTTTAACTGAACCCGATTAAAGTACAGAGATTGAACAAAATACAGAATCGACAACTAGAAACCTATTTAAGCCACACTAAATTCGGCGGAGTAGTTTTGAGGTGCCCCTCAGCCTAGAGTACTCAGAGGGCTTCGGCTGTCTCTGTGTACACCTAGGTAACACCAAGGTAGCCGCGTCCTCGTCGTGGGGACGGGTATTGCTTCGACAGTAGCAAAGTGCTACCGGGGACCAAATGCCAGTGGTATAAATTGGCTAAAACAAACAATGAGTACAACAATTACGGTATGTAATACCCCAGATAGTACAGCAGCAGATATGCTGCCAAATCCACACTCTTTGGAGGCAGGCCCAACAAATTCTGGGGTGGACCAATCATTGTTTAACCCATTTGGACGTAGTTCCAAATTATCAAGATCACCAGGATCTTCAACTGGAAATATATTTCAGTACGAGAAGGAAAATGCCGAACTCCGTGAACATCTAAGAGAAATAAAAGAATTTACAACTAAATTGAAAGAAGAATTTACAATTTTAAAGAAAGAGAATGAAGAACTGAAAAAAGGAGTTGAAACACGTGCAGAACTTGGGACGACACCTAACCCAACAGTCGATGGTGGCGTTAATTCATTATATACGGACGAAGAAGAATTAGAAAGAGAAACAAATTGGATGTTGAACCGGAATAAAAGACTAAGTAAGAAAAGGAAAGCGCAACACTCACCAAAAATGGCCGTGACTTTACCACTTCATAAGAGGTTTCTAGAAACCAGTTAATCATCAAGAAACAACTAGCTCTAGAACAACAACCAGCTAAACCAAAAGAAAAATGACCTCCACCAATAAATGTGGTCGGAATATCAAATTTCTCCATTATACAATCGATTATGAAATCGATTACGATAGCCGAGTACAAACTCGTATCTCTAAATAACGGTGTCTGGAAAATTAATCTTGTAGACTCTGAAACTTATAGAGCTTTGGCTACAAAGCTTAATCAAAGTTATGGCTAGAGGTCTTCACCCAACCTGTGCAAAATAGGAAATTATTGAGGATCTCAAGCAAAAGGGTTATCAAATAGAAAATGCCGTAAACATTATTAAGAAAGAAAAAATCGAAACTGAACAAGGAGTTCAAGTTAACAGAAGAGGGCTTCCACTATTTATGCTCACTTTTAATAACGAACAAAAAGTGGAAGATGTGTATAATATCAAGGCAATACTTAGCATGAGAGTTAAAATAGAGCCATTGAAAAACGGATTAATACCGCAGTGAAAAAAATGTCAAGGTTTTAATCATACGCAGAAATATTGCCAAAGAGAGATTAGATGCGTGAAATGTGCCGGAAAGCATCACGCCCATGTATGCCCGGTTAGTAAAAATATTGCTGCAAAATGTGTCAATTGCAATAAGACACATCCCACAAACTACCGGGGATGTGAAATAGCTAAGGAGCTACAAAGAATAAGAAATAAAACGCGAAAACAAAGTCCAGGAATATCAGTAAAAAATAATCACACTTCCACCAAAGATGTACCTAGACCTCATGCTAGTAAAACGGGAGAATCTAAACTATACTCGCAAGTAGTCATGGCAAAACCAGATATTTCGGAGAGCACTACCGAAGGTACAGCAGTGCTCCAAAAGATACTAAGAAGCATGGAAGTTTTTAACATTCAAACTCTTAGCAGCAAACAACAACAAATAAAACATTAACAATAGTAACCTGGAATGCAAATTCCAGAATTAGAAATTTCTCTAAATACTGAAAAAATAGATATATGCCTAGTATCGGAAACCCATTTTACTTCAACTTCATATCTTAAAATATATGGATACAATTGTTACCACGCCATTCATCCAGCAGCAAGGGCAAGGAGAGGATCGTCGGTGGTTATAAAAGAAAACATCAAACACTTTATAGATCTTAAAATTGAAGAGGAATTTATGCAAGTAGTAGTCACCTTAAAAGTATTTATAAATAATAACGAAGAATATAGTGTATCGTCATTATACTGCCCCCCAAGATATAATTTAATTAAACAAGACTATTACACGTTATTTAAATCACTTGGATCTAGTTTCATAATCGGAGGTGATTTTAATGCAAAAACCACCTACTGGGGACCAAGAGTAACCTCTAAAAAAGGAAGAGAGCTGTTTGCAGCAGGAAGACTATGCAATTGCGATTTTCATTATGGAGATCAACCAACTTATTGACCTACGTATAGCAGCAAAATACCCGATATCATTGACTTCTTTATCACCAAAGGTAATAGACGAAAACTACATATACCTAGAAAGCAGCGAGGGGATTAAGTCGGATCACACGCCTGTTATTATGAAAATCAGTGCAACGATTGTTAAAAAAACTAGTCCACCTTCGCTTTCGAATAAAAAAACCTGCTGGGAGAACTTCCAGAGACTTGTTGAGGATAATATTGATCTTCAGGTGCCAATTAAAAACCCGATACAGCTAGAAGAAGAACTAGAACAACTCAACAGCAGTATACAAGAAGAGGCGTGGCGTAGTACCCCTCAAGTTCAAAGGAAGTGCGCCGAAATGCTATTTATTCTCTATAAGTTATCGAACTGGTTGCAGCAAAACGAAAAGCAAGAAAGGCCTAGCAAAGAAGCCGAGCGACAGAATATAAAACCACTCTAAATGTTTTATCCAATAAACTAAAGTTGCTAATTAAAGAAATCAAAAACGAAACCATTAATAAATACTTGAGTGGCCTTACTGGGGAAAAAGATACCGAGTACTCCCTTTGGAAAGCGACAAAAAGTTTAAAACGACCTAAACTACAAATTCCACCAGTAAAAAATGAGGATGGCACATGGGCTATAAGTGCAAAGTAAAAAGCTTCGTTGTTTGCAACCCACCTCGAGAACACGTTTAATACAAAATAATACTAACCGCCATTTTTATAATTTAGGATAAACTTCATTAGCATCTTATTGCCACAGGTTTAATTAAAATATAAATAATTTTTATATAGTAAAATAAAAACTATTAAACTTCGAAGGTGAAATGCCATAGGGACGACCGTACCACCCAGTTTTTATAATGCAATATCAAATCGAACACGAGATTTTTTTTTAGTTTTTATTTAAATTTTATTTTAAGCTGAATGTTGCACTTTAAACCACACATGTAACTTAAAGAATAGATTTCTTTAATAAATCTCGATCCAGTTCATTCCAAATTTCGGTAATGATTTGTTCGACGTTGTTCAGAGGAGCCGGTGTACAACGACGATTTCGCAGGTACATTCCAAAGATATTCCGTACGTGTTCGGCTTTAAGTCCGGGTTGCCTTGCATTTTCATGTGTTAGTAAGGAGTTATTATACGGTTATGCTGCTTGTGAAAGACGACGGTAAGAAATTTCTTCGGGCATCTAATGATTAAAATGCAAACTTTTGTTTCTCTTGCATAACTTCAACAATAATAATGAGTGTTTTGAGTTTGAACACCCACAATATAAACAAATTTTGAGTGGGGCGTTAATTTTGTGGCCCAGTGTATTTTTCAATTAACTGCTTGGTCGACATAATTTTTGTAAATTTTCGTCTAACACAGGTAAAATTTCTAACATAAACACGTTGTGTTCGTAATTGTCAGGACAAAGTTGGTATCAAAGAAAATTTTGGGAAAATCCACCGGCAAAATCGGAAATTTGGATAGTAGTTTTACTTTTAACACTATTTGCCGTAGGCACTTGACGGAACACACTTACACTTTCGCAAAATGTTGCGATATAGATAAACAAGTGTTGTATGAAAAAATGACAAAGATGGCGTCGACGTTCAGTTTGACAGTTCTGCTGTCACATGTTCACAACAAATCCCACATTGAATTAATTTTGCGAAAAAGAATTAAATTGGAGGCGATAGTTCAGTGTGTTATCGGTGGTGATCATATCTTTGGTGCATTCAAAATTCATCAATTTGAATTTATTTGAATTCGTTGTAATTTGGTGTGTTACAAACATTGAATTGATATTTGTTCATGGGTTAGTTCTTTGGGAAAAATGCCACCGATGAGACGGATGAAGAGTGTAGACAACGTTTGGAGGAAAATCGAACAAGAATTTCGCAAGCGCAGTCGATTCTGACTCCGGAACAACGGATACAGTCAAGTTCGACTCGCTCAGTTGTAGCTTACGTACAAAACAATTTGGAACGTCGACAAAACATGTGGCTAAACGTGACGTTTGGCGTTCAGATACGATTCAACAGTCGATGACGCCACGAAAGTATCGGTCGATTTCGGAATAATGACCACTGGTTGTCAACATGGCAATGCTTTGCACGATACGAACTGCCAGGATTGTGTTATGCGAGCGTAAAAGTCGAATTACCACAATTAACACCGCCACCAGGAGTGCAGGAGCATTGTTGCCGTCAGTTAATGCTGATCACAAATTTATTCAGATTTATTTACTTGGAAATTCTGATGATGAAATCAATCAGAGTTGTGTCATCAGACAATCACTAAAGCGCGACATTATTACACAACTGCAGCAACTCTTACATGAACTCAATCAATTGGTCAAATTGTGCAAGGTTGCACTAGAAATAGACCAGGAGGCACACACGAAGAACACTTCAATGCACCGACGTTGAATGAAGTTGTCAGTGTGGTTGTTGACGAGAATTTGGAGTCGGCGTGATGGTGATAACTTTCATCGTATCTGCGGAACCTATTGTTCTTATGATGTCATATCTGGCCAAAGACAGCTTGTTTACGTAGCAATGTTTTTAATTGTTTTTCAATTCGATTCCTAACAAAAGTTCATTATTCATTTACGAAAATAATCGTACTCAGTTTGCCGTTGATATGTACATCAGAAACGAAACGAAACGTCTGATATACATACGTTTAAATCAACAACAGTGGTGTTAGAAAGAATACATTCATCTGCACGATGCCATGAATGTAGATGGAAATATAACAATGTCTGTCGACTTATCATTTTGCCAGCGAAGTATGTTGGAAGCCCGAGGCACATGCATGAATACGCGCAAGATGCGATGATCTACGTGCGCCAATACGGGCGACCGACTAGACTTAGTCATCACTTTCACTTGCAAGCCAAAATGGATCAAAATAACGCAGCTGTTACTATCCGGTCAATCATCCTGCGATCGTCACGACATTACAGCACGAGTATTTAACCAGAAACTCAAGGCGCTCATATGGTCTTCATTGTGAAGTATCATATCTTTGGAGACGTGCGATGTTGGATGTACTCTGTGGAGTGGCAGAAAAGAGGACTGCCTGATGCGCATGTTCTCCTGTCCTGATTGTCAATAAAATAAGACCGGATGAAATTGACGCCATCATTTTCGCAGAAATTCCTGATCCCGAAACAGACCCAGAGTTGTATGAAATAGTGATGACCAAACGTTATCCGCGTACTTTGTTGACTGACACAATCTCTGTACGTCGGCGCTCTGCAGAGGATAATGGCAGAATGATAACGTTGAAAGTCAAAAATAAGGACGTGGTAGTCGATAATAGCTGGATTGTTCTGTATTCGCCGCTGTTTTCCAAAACATTCAAAGCGCATTGCATCCGAGCAATGAGGAATATTTTGGTCTTCATTTAAATTTGTGCGAACTGTTAATGGTGAGTTGTACGCAACATATCGCGACGCCTGTCCGTGTTTACATTTGCTCGAAGGTGACATTCATTGGGGCCATACCCTCGCTGATGCTGTTATTTCGTCTACTGACATTTTGCATCGAGTGCGTACAATAACAGCGAATCCAGAACTTGAATTTAACACGGAGATTGATTGAGGATTTGTGCCTGATGATGTTCGGCAAGCAGTTGCTCGAATTAAGGATGCCAGCGCCGAATCGTCCCATACACACGGTGTATTCAATCAAAAATTTGAACAAAAGAGGCAATACACCGTTGCACGACACATTGATGGTAGCAGTCAACGACTGCTTAGAGAAAATGTTAGAATTTGAAAACGATGGCAAAAGTACTACAAAATTGCAAAATAATGATTTAGGATGAGTGAACAATGGCGCACAAACGAGCATTGGAGGCACTCGATCAAACATTTATGGATTTACGCAATAATCAGGACCTCTTTGGAAGTACGATGATTCCGCTTGCTTGAAGTCATCGAATTTGTGGAGATATATGAAAACTCTCAAGTAAACAACGAATATGCGAGTCTCGTTACAAACGACGAATCGACGGACGTCTTTTCCAAGCAAATACTAGACATTGGCAATGGAGAAATTCAGGTTGACGCTTCGACCGGGCTCATTTCGTTTCCACCTAATTTTTCTTAATTCACAACCTCTAAAGAAGAATTGATCACGAAAGTGTTCCCGAATATTGGTACAAATTACAAAAACCATGTTTGGTCGAGCGGACAAGCCATTTCGGCAGCGAAAAATAAGGACGTAGATAATTTGAACATAAAAATTCGAAGTAAAATCACTTGACAATTACATTCATTTAAGTCGATCGAATCCATTACAGATGCTGCCACGCAATTTGCAGCTCAAGGTCGATTCGGTGATAATCATGTTACACAACCTGAACCAACCAAACCTATGCAATGGAACAAAACTCGCAGGTGCACAACGTGATTGAAGCAACGATATAATTATAGGAAAGTTCAAAGGAGAGGATGTTCTAGTTCCAAGAATATCACTGATCCAAACAGATTTGCCGTTTCAGTTTAAGCGTGTTCAGTTTCCGAAGACTATTAATAATGAATTGCCGTGTTTTTCCCACGGGCAGTTGTATGTGGCGTATTCGACAGTCGGTACACCATTAACGCTATTCGTTTTCTCTCCGGACAGAAAGGCAAAAAATATCGTTCATCATGCGTTGCGATGAACGCATTATTAATTGGCTGCCGAGGTCGTGAGATTTGACAACTGTTGATTCCTTTCAGAAAGTCACTGGATTATGCTGATAAACCAGCAACTGGTTTGTCCGTAAGCTCTGTAAGTTTGTCCGTTAACAATCTCCTGTCAAGTCTGTTCATCCGACAGCGATGAAACTTTAGCGAGTTGTTGTGTGCACGCCCGCAAAAGTTTCTGCGTTTGAAAAACCAGGGCTGGACGCTCTAGGGGCTCGAATACAAATTGTTCCTAAAACTTAAATTTTTTGAAATGATGAAATTAGTGACTTGTTCGAATATGAGGAGTGCGTCTCCGTCTGCACGCCCGCGAATATTTTTTCTGAGTTGGTAAAATTAGGGCTGGACCCCTTGAATTTTTTTCCCAAAAAATTTGAGTTTTTAATGCGCCCGGTGGATGATGCTGAGAAATTGCATGCAAAATATCCGTAGCTCAATCAGCTAGTAATTAAATAAAAACTTATTGCCGAAACTGATTAATGGCCTATTGGGTAATGAAATGATTTAACTTTTTAAGCATACTTCCGGTATAAATTAGAAGTAGTGAAAGTAACTGTGTATATATGAAAAATTTGATTATTTGGCGAAGGGCAAACGATTTTTTAAGGCAGGTGTTTATGCCACTAATGCTAAAATAAAATGTTTAATTTAACTTACCAAAAATACACTTTCCCAAGACATCCATCTGATTGGCATCGGTTGTGATTGTCTCCCTATACCTTCTATATGACAATAGTCAGATGAGTATGCCGTACGATTTATCACAGTTCCAAGAGTACAAACTTTTACATCTAATTGTGGCCCAATAACGCAACTCCTGCAAAATAAGAATTTACAACAAAACCACTATTAAAACAATAATCATAATAAAATATATTTTTGTATTTAATTTAATTTTCATGTTATTATAATTATAAATAAACACATTATTTTTATTTTTTAAGCTCTCTTGACTTTTAACAATAATTACTATTATTTTGTTTTGTATTCATTAATGTGCGTATGCTGTTTTCGTATTTATAAGAGGGTAAATGGTATAAGACATACATAGATCCTTTTAACATTTTTAAGATGTGTAAGAGATATATGGTATACGCGTATGTACGTATCCCCCTCACTATTGTACATGGTGTGTATATGTGTATTGTGTTAATACAACAATAGCTACGTATTTGATAAATTTTATGGTTAATTATAAACAATAGTTGTAATAATAATAACAGTGAAGGGACCTATTAAACGTATGCTATATATCGCTTAGCAAATTTATTACATTTTCATTTAAAATTATTTGTGGCCTGGAGCGGGAAGAGGGTTCCACCACTCTTAACAATGCGTTTTCCGTGTTTTTTGTTAATGTCTCTCTTCAAAACTTGTGTATATAATGTGTGCCTAATGTAAGGGGCGGAAATTGTGATTGCTTTCGATTGTCTGCTGTATGTGCTCGTATATGGTAATAATGAGGCTACATGATAAGGATTTTAGGATGTGTGTTTGAGGAAGGATTAAATCATTGTGTCTTTTCATAACGAAATTAAAGAATATTACATTCGTTCGTATATGCACATCGAGTGCCTTAGAGATAAATTATTTTTAAACTCATGTTCAATATTTTTTATAATTTTCTAATTAATCAATTAGTAAAATCATATTGGTTCAAAAAAAAAGTTGCCGGAAATTGCTAAAAGCTAAATTTTATACATTTTACGAATTTTCATAGAAATGTACGTTACATATAGCAAAAAATATTTTGTCTATATACGATAAGGCATATACACAATGTATAATACACACTGTATAAAGCAATATAAACTAGAACAAATACTCCACCCACCTCCTTTCAGTATGTATGACTCAAAAAAGTTCCAACTACGTAATAATAATGAATTATGTTTTAGCTTTTACACAAGTTTTTGAAGAGCTTTTTAAATGTTTTTTTTTTGAAATAGTAATTGAATATTTAATTGCACAAAGCGTAATTGAATTAGGCATGCAAACAACATTTACGTTAAATGTGTATACAAAACAGCCTCTCAAATTCAATATCCTTTAACGACCAAATCTTCCCAGTGGCGATGTTGGGTGTACTAAAATAGGGATACGACAAGAGAGATAATCCAAATAAATATACTGAGTTCCTATTTTCCGGAAATAATAAAATCCTCACCCACTTCTCTTATATGACGATTGTAGGGAGAAATACAAGCATATAAGTATTTGAAATACAAAATCAAATAATATTAATTAAATTTATAATAAATAAAACAATTAACCTTTATTATTTTGCATTTAGCAGGCAGGCATAGTTTCACCTTTCCACAATACGATGTCATTATTTTTTTAGTAACGAAATTATTTACAGGTATTGCTTGGAATAGCTGCAGGTACATAGATATAACATGTTTTATAGCCCAAAAGCAACTACAGTAAACCGTCGATTTAACGGACCTCGATTTAACGGACACTCGATTTAACGGACAATTTTTTATTTTCCATTTTTCGGTTACCGATTATGAACCTTTGTGAAGTTGTCCGGGAAAGTCAGCCCGGAAAATGATTATAGTTAAATATTGTAACACCATTATACATTTAAGAAATTATAATGAAACTACAACTATCACGATATAAAAATATAAAGACAGTAAGAAAAACTTTATTATGAAAAATAATATACAAAATGGCGGCCTTTATAAATAAAAACATATTGACATTTTTCAACTTGCACTATAGCTAATTACTATAGCACAAAATAAAAATTATATAATTTATATACAAACAGGTGGGTTTATTGATATAATAAGTAATTATTCAATTTGTAAAAAACAACAATGTCACAAAAATTTGGTTTCTAATAAAAAATGTCAATATTCAAGTTAAATTAATATTAAATAAATACACTTATGAATATAATTTAATGTGTACTTAAAAGTATAGTAATTCAGGGATTGGCCTGTTTAGAACTTATATAGTACGGTTTCGGGTAATGATCTAAATCATAAAATTTTTGCGACTTGTTATTTAAACAGGCCAATCCCTGAACTACTAAACCTATATAGTCCGATTTCTGGTAATGGACATGTACTACGAATTCAGACGACTATAGCGGAGCTCTAAATCAAAGAATTTTTTTGCCACTTGTTATTTAAACAGGCCAATCCCTGAACTACTAAACCTATATAGACCGATTTCTGGTAATGGACATGTACTACGAATTCAGACGACTATAGCGGAGCTCTAAATCAAAGAATTTTTTTGCCACTTGTTATTTAAACAGGCCAATCCCTGAACTACTAAACCTATATAGACCGATTTCTGGTAATGGACATGTACTACGAATTCAGACGACTATAGCGGAGCTCTAAATCAAAGAATTTTTTTGCCACTTGTTATTTAAACAGGCCAATCCCTGAACTACTAAACCTATATAGACCGATTTCTGGTAATGGACATGTACTACGAATTCAGACGACTATAGCGGAGCTCTAAATCAAAGAATTTTTTTGCCACTTGTTATTTAAACAGGCCAATCCCTGAACTACTAAGCCTATATAGTCCGGTTTCTGGTAATGGACATGTTATACGAATTCAGACGACTATAGCGGAGCTCTAAATCAAAGAATTTTTTTGCCACTTGTTATTTAAACAGGCCAATCCCTGAACTACTAAACCTATATAGTCCGGTTTCTGGTAATGGACATGTACTAAGAATTCAGACGACTATAGCGGAGCTCTAAATCGTAGAATTTTTTTGCCACTTGTTATTTAAACAGGCCAATCCCTGAACTACTAAGCCTATATAGTCCGGTTTCTGGTAATGGACATGTTATACGAATTCAGACGACTATAGCGGAGCTCTAAATCAAAGAATTTTTTTGCCACTTGTTATTTAAACAGGCCAATCCCTGAACTACTAAACCTATATAGTCCGATTTCTGGTAATGGACATGTTATACGAATTCAGACGACTATAGCGGAGCTCTAAATCAAAGAATTTTTTTGCCACTTGTTATTTAAACAGGCCAATCCCTGAACTACTAAACCTATATAGTCCGGTTTCTGGTAATGGACATGTACTAAGAATTCAGACGACTATAGCGGAGCTCTAAATCGTAGAATTTTTTTGCCACTTGTTATTTAAACAGGCCAATCCCTGAACTACTAAGCCTATATAGTCCGGTTTCTGGTAGTGGACATGCACTACGAATTCAGACGACTATAGCGGAGCTCTAAATCATAGAATTTTTTTGACACAAACGTATACAGTCCGGTTTCTGGTAGTGGACATGCACTACGAATTCAGACGAATATAGCGGAGCTCTAAATCATAGAATTTGTTTGCCACTTGTTATTTAAACAGGCCAATCCCTGAACTACTAATCCTATATAGTCCGGTTCCTGGTAATGGACATGCACTACGAATTCAGACGACTATAGCGGAGCTCTAAATCATAGAATTTTTTTGACACAAACGTATATAGTCCGGTTTCTGGTAGTGGACATGCACTACGAATTCAGACGAATATAGCGGAGCTCTAAATCATAGAATTTTTTTGCCACTTGTTATTTAAACAGACCAATCTCTGAACTACTAATCCTATATAGTCCGGTTCCTGGTAATGGACATGCACTACGAATTCAGACGACTATAGCGGAGCTCTAAATCATAGAATTTTTTTGACACAAACGTATATAGTCCGGTTTCTGGTAGTGGACATGCACTACGAACTCAGACGAATATAGCGGAGCTCTAAATCATAGAATTTTTTTGCCACTTGTTATTTAAACAGGCCAATCCCTGAACTACTAATCCTATATAGTCCGGTTCCTGGTAATGGACATGCACTACGAATTCAGACGACTATAGCGGAGCTCTAAATCATAGAATTTTTTTGCCACTTGTTATTTAAACAGGCCAATCCCTGAACTACTAATCCTATATAGTCCGGTTCCTGGTAATGGACATGCACTACGAATTCAGACGACTATAGCGGAGCTCTAAATCATAGAATTTTTTTGACACTTGTTATTTAAACAGGCCAATCCCTGAACTACTAATCCTATATAGTCCGGTTCCTGGTAATGAACATGTTATACGAATTCGGACGACTATAGCGGAGCTCTAAATCATAGAATTTTTTGCCACTTGTTATTTAAACAGGCCAATCCCTGAACTACTAAACCTATATTGTCCGGTTTCTGGTAATGGACATGTACTACGAGTTCGGACGACTATAGCGGAGCTCTAAATCATAGAATTTTTTGCCACTTGTTATTTAAACAGGCCAATCCCTGAACTACTAAACCTATATAGACCGATTTCTGGTAATGGACATGTACTACGAATTCAGACGACTATAGCGGAGCTCTAAATCAAAGAATTTTTTTGCCACTTGTTATTTAAACAGGCCAATCCCTGAACTACTAAACCTATATAGACCGATTTCTGGTAATGGACATGTACTACGAATTCAGACGACTATAGCGGAGCTCTAAATCAAAGAATTTTTTTGCCACTTGTTATTTAAACAGGCCAATCCCTGAACTACTAAACCTATATAGTCCGGTTTCTGGTAATGGACATGTACTAAGAATTCAGACGACTATAGCGGAGCTCTAAATCGTAGAATTTTTTTGCCACTTGTTATTTAAACAGGCCAATCCCTGAACTACTAAGCCTATATAGTCCGGTTTCTGGTAATGGACATGTTATACGAATTCAGACGACTATAGCGGAGCTCTAAATCAAAGAATTTTTTTGCCACTTGTTATTTAAACAGGCCAATCCCTGAACTACTAAACCTATATAGTCCGATTTCTGGTAATGGACATGTTATACGAATTCAGACGACTATAGCGGAGCTCTAAATCAAAGAATTTTTTTGCCACTTGTTATTTAAACAGGCCAATCGCTGAACTACTAAACCTATATAGACCGATTTCTGGTAATGGACATGTACTACGAATTCAGACGACTATAGCGGAGCTCTAAATCAAAGAATTTTTTTGCCACTTGTTATTTAAACAGGCCAATCCCTGAACTACTAAGCCTATATAGTCCGGTTTCTGGTAATGGACATGTTATACGAATTCAGACGACTATAGCGGAGCTCTAAATCAAAGAATTTTTTTGCCACTTGTTATTTAAACAGGCCAATCCCTGAACTACTAAACCTATATAGTCCGGTTTCTGGTAATGGACATGTACTAAGAATTCAGACGACTATAGCGGAGCTCTAAATCGTAGAATTTTTTTGCCACTTGTTATTTAAACAGGCCAATCCCTGAACTACTAAGCCTATATAGTCCGGTTTCTGGTAATGGACATGTTATACGAATTCAGACGACTATAGCGGAGCTCTAAATCAAAGAATTTTTTTGCCACTTGTTATTTAAACAGGCCAATCCCTGAACTACTAAACCTATATAGTCCGATTTCTGGTAATGGACATGTTATACGAATTCAGACGACTATAGCGGAGCTCTAAATCAAAGAATTTTTTTGCCACTTGTTATTTAAACAGGCCAATCCCTGAACTACTAAACCTATATAGTCCGGTTTCTGGTAATGGACATGTACTAAGAATTCAGACGACTATAGCGGAGCTCTAAATCGTAGAATTTTTTTGCCACTTGTTATTTAAACAGGCCAATCCCTGAACTACTAAGCCTATATAGTCCGGTTTCTGGTAGTGGACATGCAACTACGAATTCAGACGACTATAGCGGAGCTCTAAATCATAGAATTTTTTTGACACAAACGTATACAGTCCGGTTTCTGGTAGTGGACATGCACTACGAATTCAGACGAATATAGCGGAGCTCTAAATCATAGAATTTGTTTGCCACTTGTTATTTAAACAGGCCAATCCCTGAACTACTAATCCTATATAGTCCGGTTCCTGGTAATGGACATGCACTACGAATTGAGACGACTATAGCGGAGCTCTAAATCATAGAATTTTTTTGACACAAACGTATATAGTCCGGTTTCTGGTAGTGGACATGCACTACGAATTCAGACGAATATAGCGGAGCTCTAAATCATAGAATTTTTTTGCCACTTGTTATTTAAACAGGCCAATCCCTGAACTACTAATCCTATATAGTCCGGTTCCTGGTAATGGACATGCACTACGAATTCAGACGACTATAGCGGAGCTCTAAATCATAGAATTTTTTTGACACAAACGTATATAGTCCGGTTTCTGGTAGTGGACATGCACTACGAATTCAGACGAATATAGCGGAGCTCTAAATCATAGAATTTTTTTGCCACTTGTTATTTAAACAGGCCAATCCCTGAACTACTAATCCTATATAGTCCGGTTCCTGGTAATGGACATGCACTACGAATTCAGACGACTATAGCGGAGCTCTAAATCATAGAATTTTTTTGACACTTGTTATTTAAACAGGCCAATCCCTGAACTACTAATCCTATATAGTCCGATTTCTGGTAATGGACATGTACTACGAATTCAGACGACTATAGCGGAGCTCTAAATCAAAGAATTTTTTTGCCACTTGTTATTTAAACAGGCCAATCCCTGAACTACTAAACCTATATAGTCCGGTTTCTGGTAATGGACATGTACTAAGAATTCAGACGACTATAGCGGAGCTCTAAATCATAGAATTTTTTTGACACAAACGTATATAGTCCGGTTTCTGGTAGTGGACATGCACTACGAATTCAGACGAATATAGCGGAGCTCTAAATCATAGAATTTTTTTGCCACTTGTTATTTAAACAGGCCAATCCCTGAACTACTAAACCTATATAGACCGATTTCTGGTAATGGACATGTACTACGAATTCAGACGACTATAGCGGAGCTCTAAATCAAAGAATTTTTTTGCCACTTGTTATTTAAACAGGCCAATCCCTGAACTACTAAACCTATATAGTCCGGTTTCTGGTAATGGACATGTACTAAGAATTCAGACGACTATAGCGGAGCTCTAAATCGTAGAATTTTTTTGCCACTTGTTATTTAAACAGGCCAATCCCTGAATTACTAAGCCTATATAGTCCGGTTTCTGGTAGTGGACATGCACTACGAATTCAGACGACTATAGCGGAGCTCTAAATCATAGAATTTTTTTGACACAAACGTATACAGTCCGGTTTCTGGTAGTGGACATGCACTACGAATTCAGACGAATATAGCGGAGCTCTAAATAATAGAATTTGTTTGCCACTTGTTATTTAAACAGGCCAATCCCTGAACTACTAATCCTATATAGTCCGGTTCCTGGTAATGGACATGCACTACGAATTCAGACGACTATAGCGGAGCTCTAAATCATAGAATTTTTTTGACACAAACGTATATAGTCCGGTTTCTGGTAGTGGACATGCACTACGAATTCAGACGAATATAGCGGAGCTCTAAATCATAGAATTTTTTTGCCACTTGTTATTTAAACAGGCCAATCCCTGAACTACTAATCCTATATAGTCCGGTTCCTGGTAATGGACATGCACTACGAATTCAGACGAATATAGCGGAGCTCTAAATCATAGAATTTTTTTGCCACTTGTTATTTAAACAGGTCAATCCCTGAACTACTAATCCTATATAGTCCGGTTCCTGGTAATGGACATGCACTACGAATTCAAACGACTATAGCGGAGCTCTAAATCATAGAATTTTTTGCCACTTGTTATTTAAACAGGCCAATCCCTGAACTACTAATCCTCTATAGTCCGGTTCCTGGTAATGGACATGCACTACGAATTCAGACGACTATAGCGGAGCTCTAAATCATAGAATTTTTTTACCACTTGTATTAATATTTTGGTTTATTTTGTTTTTTCTATATTCTTCTCATACCTCGCTAAACGAACGCCCTTTCATTGTCAACTGACTGTTGTAATTTATTATGAATTTTCTTTGTGGTTTATATTTATTGCACTGTCTTGGGAACGGATGGCTTATAATTTCTACGAATTTATATGAAATATGCCGCAACTTCTGAGCCAACCTAATAATTATAATTATTGCAAAGGGTTTTCCAATAAGAGGTTTCATTTTGGTATTCAAAAAACGAGTATTTTTAAGAGAAATCATTGAATGTTTATTTCATTGTAAAGAGGAAGGTATGCCATTAACATTTGAAAACGATATCAGCCAAATGGCCGCCACGACTACGCTTGTAGCACCATAGCCTTTTCATGCAATTTTCCATGACCAATTCGCACATTTGCGGCTGTATGTCATCGATAACTTTAAGGTCTTGATTCGATTGTGGAGCATTGGCATAGACCTTATCTTTCACGTGGCCTCAAAGAAAAAAGTCTAAAGGTGTTAAATCACAAGATCTCGGTGGCCAATTGTGATCACCTCTTCGAGAAATAACACGGTCAGGGAACTTGGTCAGCAACTTGGAAGTTGCTTGTGTGGCGCGTAGCGCCGTCTTGCTGAAAATAAACGTCGTCCACATCAATATCTTCCAATTTCGGCCATAACAAATCTTTAATCATAGTTCGGCAGCGCAATCCATTCACCGTAACAGTTGCAAAAGCCTAATTTTCGAATAAGTAAGGTCCAATCACACCGCTAACCCCAAAAACCGCACCAAAAAGTGACACGTTGAGGATGGAGAAGCGTTTCAACAATCATTCTTGGATTTTCTGAGCCCCAAATGCAACAATTTTGCTTATTAACGTAGCCTCCGAGGTGAAAATGGGCCTCAGCACATTTTTCGATGAAAATCCGGATCATTTTGATGCATTTGAAGGACCTAATCAGCGAAGATACGGTGTTTATGGTGATCGACCGGCTTGAGTTCTTGTGTTAACTGAACTTTAAAAGCCTTAAGACCTAACTCTTTATGCAAAATACGGTGTAATGTCGTTTCTGTCTAATTCCAAAGATCGACGAGGAATCGACAAACCTGGGTTTTCGTCAACACTACAGGCTACAGCAGCAATATTCTCAGTTGTTCTTGAGCGACACACACGGTTTCGATTCTTCACATCACTAACTTGTCCCAACAGCTAAAATTTTTCCACCAGTTTCACTATTGTCGGCCGAGAAGGTGCCTTACGACGACCCAAAACTGCTTTAATTTTGCGAACTGTGACTGCAAAATTTTCATCATTTTTGTGTTGTTGAAGCGTGTATCGTACCATGTTTAGTAATGGCGTAGTTTTTACTTGTCAAATTTCAAAAGATGACAGCTTCAAAATTGACAGCTGCCCAAATAGCAGGGTATTCGAAGTGAAACCTCTTATTGGAAAACCCTTTAGTAGAAATTCGGGAATACGTTTTGTCGTTCACAAAATCAATATTTTGGTCATCAGCTGATGTTTCTTCTTTTACTTATTTTTGAACATCGCCCATCCACAAAATAAATGTATTATGCTTGAAACTTAATTGCAAATTTAAATTTGAGTAAGAGATTCTGTTTTGTAAACATAATTTAAACTCTAATTATTTTTTTAAGTGAAGTTAAATTAAATACTGTGTTGGTGAAATTTAGTGCACTTAGTTAAATATCATACACATCTAACAAAAACTATTAAGGTAAACACTTTAATGTTACTAGTGATTTTCTTATCATTAACTAACGCCGATTTCTGTATTTATGTCCATCAGTTTCTATAGTGAGCATTGACTATAGTATCGCGGATAGTGGTACAACCGTCGGTTAGTAGCTGCGCTGTGTCCAAACGAAAATTTTCTTGTGGATTAGATGTGACCAACTAACTACTCCAGGACAACGACGGTGGTGAAATTGTGTGATTGATAGTGGATATGGATAGTTGGATGGTCGTTCACCTGCAATATAATTTCACACTTAAGTGATACGTTGTTTTGTTGTAAAATGTGAGTTGTATGATTTTTATCAAGTTCAAACATTTAAGAGTTAAAAATTAGTACTTGTATGTTATTTATATAAATTTATATTTTGTTTTGATTTTATTAATTAAAATTAATTCTTAATGGTCGAATCATAATTTTCTAGTTTAGTTTAAAACTAAATTTACTTTTGATTCCTTAAATTTAATTAAAAAAAAAATTGATTTTATAGTGGTGTAATTAATTAAATAAAAAAAATTTTTTTTACCAATCTTAATTTCGATAAATAGACACCTTACTTCGTACAGCATCCATCGTTGAAGCGTTTTGCCGGTGTGTTGGGGTAAGTGATTTAAAATTTAAGTTTTGTTTGTGGAGATCAACCTCCCATTTAATTTTAATGCGAGCTAAAGTGTTTAAAACGGGAGAAATGTGAACGGTCTCAACAGAAAACGGCTTAGGTACTATGTGTTTTGTACAATCTTCAGAAAAGCAGCTTCAACAGATTCGTCAAAGTTCTTTAAACGCACTCCCATGCAGACTTCAGCTGGCGGGCCAAGGGCTGCTCGGAGTACGAAATTTAACGGATTTTTGTTAACGGAATTTTACGTGGTATTTTACTGCAAAGGTTACGTTACAGCATTTCCATCCAAAACTTTTTAAGTTAAGGAATTCACACAAGTAGCAAACATAAACAAATTCGAGTCTGCCGTTGTGGCATTAGTTCAATGACTCAATGGCCGATGACTTTATCGTAAATTATTTGATAACGGATTTGTTGTCGTATGCTGGTGCTTAAGTCAGCTTGATTACTTAGTCCCAAAATACATGTAATAATATATTTCGAAGCCAATAAAAGGGTTAAAACATACAAGACCAACGAGGAAATAATGATAAATTCACTATAGTCGTATCCTCATAAAAAAGCATATCTCTACAAATAATAGAAACATAATTTTTTACGATTATCCTTCATTCAGACTTTGCTCAGCTGTTTTATTATTATTTAGGTAAATCCAAATAGACAACATACAAAACACAATACAATGTTGTATTATGAAAATGGAACGAGAGGGGATTAGATATATTATACAACGTAACATATCGATATAATACACGTACAGTAGCCAAGTTCAATGTAATTGAATCAAAAATATATTAACCTTATATCCGCACTGCAAACCCCATATAACATAAAATTTAATCTAAACAATGTGAATTAGTTCGTTGGTTCCTTCTTCTCGATAGCATTATAGATTCATCTCTCACAAATCATAATTCTACATTATATTTTATTAGGAATACAGCGCAAAATAAAATAAAAATCCTGTGCTGTAGCTAAACAGCCATAAATCAGAA
Source organism: Nephrotoma guestfalica (assembly GCA_963691935.1). Lineage (NCBI taxonomy): Eukaryota > Metazoa > Arthropoda > Insecta > Diptera > Tipulidae > Nephrotoma > Nephrotoma guestfalica. The sequence continues at coordinate 98,495,827 of OY829913.1, forward strand.
TTTATATTCCCTTCAGTTTCGATTTGAAATCACAAGCAACACACAACGAAATTTATGAAAACTCTGTAGGTTTAACCCAAATGATTATGATTATTCATGATGTTGATTGAATATAAAAGGAAAAAAAAAATTGAAATCGGAGGGATGAATATTTTCCTCATCTCCTCTAAAATATTTTTTTTTTAGTTTGCAGAAGCAAATCGAATCGACTACTCGACTAATATTGTAAAGGGAACACAGCAACAAATTACGTTACGATTTTTTCTAATTTTTTTTTTTTTTTCAAGTGGGAAAGGTGGTCATGTGGAATGTGAAAAAACATATGTTAGTTTTGATCGCAGTTCAATCTGATCCATACTCGTCGTATATATGTATAATATATAGTAAACACCCTTAATAACCCCACCCCTCGGATTTTATATTTGTGCGCGCTATATATATACCGACTTGATTTATATGTTTGGAATGTAAAGTAATCGGTAGTTTGTAAATTGTATTCCCAGTAAACTGTATATGGAAGCGTTAATTTGTATAATTGATTTTTAGGATTGAAATTGGATTTGGGGCAAAATACTAATCGATTTAATGCGCGGATACACACATTGCATGAAATTTTGGGATTAGCGCGTAATCAAAACATTGAATTACATTTAAATATTATAATCTTTAACGCTCACGTCTTCGCGTCATTTCGAATAATCGCAATTTCTGTTCGTTTGCTGTTTCTTCCGTTTTGTACAGCTAGACTAGGAAGACACAATGAAATGTGCCAACTGCCAACATATTGAAACGAATATAAAAATCCATATGAAGATTTATTTCTTGATTATTCAAATTTCCTCTTACGACGAAGAATGTAGATACATACAAAATATAGAGTAGACCCGTATGCACGGATAAAGGAAAAAGGATATTACTCGAAAATCGAAAAAACTAAAAAAGAAATATTGAATTGTATCATTTTTCGGTTTCCGGTCTTTGTGGTGAATTTCGTAACGATTGGGTGTATGCCATATGCGGTTGCTGCATATTAGAGAGACGCAGTCAAGCTCATCTAATGTAATAAGATTAAGTTGTATGTTTTGATACGATTATGTTGTTAGATGTGATTATGCTGTTTGGTATATTACCTTAATCATCCGCCCTATAATAGGACCATTCTACCAATTTACATCCTTATGTATTTGTGTATTTATATCATTTCATAACAGTCTCTTATGTAGCATTTCTACCTTTATTTTATTGTTATTGTTATTAATATAAGAAAATATTTAAGATGGTACATATGCACACAAAACGTACAAGATGAAAAAATATTATTTGACTTTTCCAAAAATAAAAGAAAAATGAAAATTATTTCATACAACAACAACAAATAATGATAATGCTGTATACAGTAACATATTGAAAATTTTATTAACTTTTTTTTATTAATATTCCTATTTACAATGAAAGGTGAATTGGAATGTGTTCGATACTATTGTGTATGTTTAGAGAAGACATCAGGTTTTGTATTCTTGATGTGAAATAATTTTATTATTAGTTTTATTCATCTTATCTATGAATTCCCAGAACTAATGGCTTACAAATTGCAAACTCGGTAACTTTAATTTTAGTAAGTGTACGAGAAAAAGGTAGGCGTTAGAGAAAACTGGTGGCAATGAAGTGAAATTTGAACAACTGAGCCCTCATTTCATGACATAAAAATTACAACCAAATTGTAGAAATACTTGTGACTTATGATTGCCTAAAAAAGTAGGCTTTTGTACGCGAATTTTAGTTCGTAAAACGATTTCCCTTTTTTTGTTTGTTAGTTGAATTCGATTTCAAAAACTATTTTCGGTTTAGTTTTAACTATTATGGCCAATTTTCGAAAACTAGCAAAAAACTTTAAATATAATTTTTTATCAAATTTATATTGCAAATTGTAGAGAAAATACTACGAACAACTAAAGCGCAAGGTATTTTTGTTTCTCTCGCGTAGTTGGTGACAACTCGACAAGCGTCGGTCAAATTACAAATAATTTCGATCGCTCTATTATTGCAAGTGCAAAATATTATACGAAAGACGTTTTTATTTTTTACTTATTTTCTAAATGTGTATGAAAAAGCAAAACAAATCGTTTTTGGCGATTTTCGTTGGTACGTGTCTAAACGACTAACTTACGACAATTCGCTTCCTCCAGTGACTTTCAATAACGGCCAACGTTAGGCGATAAGTGTGGGACGTGTCATATACCGTTCTTCTTTCATGACAATGCCTTAACCGAAACATGTATGACATGTCTTCGACATTTCTCTTTCTATCAAATACCTTTCAAGATGGTGTAACCATTTCCACTCCTCGTCGCAACGTCATTGCAATTATCATAAATTTAATTATTTTTTGTATACGGTTTATTTTACATTTTTTACATTCGACAAAAATGCCTACTAATACATAGGCCGAAAAATAGCGTAATAATATAAGCTGGGACATGTAGTGGTTAAGATATACAATATGACATCAACGTAAAGCAACCGTTGCTTGGATTAGTACAGCTTTGGGTGACTGCATGGGAACAACATCAAATCAATTGTAAAAACGGATGGAAACGAGTTCAACCTCACCTCCATCGGCAGGTGTAGTGCCTCAACCATGTTCCTTCTAGCAGCCCTGGGGTCTGGCTAGAATTCAATGAACATATCTGTATCTGTACATGGGATGTATTGCAAGCAAAATATATAAATAAATAAATTGAGCACAAACACTACACTGTCAAAAATAAAAATGTAAAAAACAAAATATATTGAAGTGAAATTGGAACATATAAATATTTCGAATCTTCGTGTATTTTTATCTTAAATTTTGAAATTCTCAAGACAAAAAATAAATTAAAATCGATGAAAACTTTATTGAATGAAATCAGTGTCAATTCCATCAGAAATTTGTTTATTTATTTTTATTTTGCTGGCGTGTTACATCCTATTAAGGGGTTTGGCCTCCTCGTTATTGGGGTTACATAATCAGTTTTTTTAAATTCCGGATTAATGTGTGATTAGTTCATTGAATTCCAGCCAGATCCCAGGGTTGCTGGAAGATTCACAGTGCTGATAGATAAGATATACTGATATACCGAGATATGATCTCGTTTTCCTTCCACTTTATAGTTACTTTCATACTCTCTGTGATACGCCTAGGGTCAGAAATTCCATTTTGGAAATCCCACGGATTATGCTAGTCACAACTTCAATTTGGTCCATGTTAAACAGACTTTCTACAACCACTTCGAACGTATTTTAAACAGAGTTCCCCAACGCAATGTAAAGATTGTTTTCGATAACGTCAACGGCCAAATCAGCAACCCAGACAGTTTTATCGTGGTACTATCGGCCCAGATTCTTACACCTCAATCAAATAATAACGGGATATCATCAAATAATAACGGGATACGGACCACCGACCTAGTTCTGTTAAATAATCTGGTCACATACTTCCCACACAAGTGAATTAATAAAGGCACATGGAAATAAAATGATGGAATTACGTTCAATCAAATCGACCACATCCTCGTATCTAAAAGCCATTTTTGTAGCATCAAAGACATTAAAACCAAACGCGGCACCAACATCGATTCGGACCTTTCTGATAGTTGTGAAATATGAGATCCGTCTATCATTGTACGAATCTCACTCACCTTGGAATATTCAGGTTTTGAACAATCACATTACCCGGGCGGGCTGGACAGCCAGCCCCTACCACATTCTGTGGAAGAACAATGAAACAAAATAAAATCGGCGATAACAAATACTTCAAAAGCAAACCTAGGTAAAAATACAACTTAACCTAGAAACAAATGATTAAGTGAGAATTGTATAGATTCCATTCAAGAAAGAGATCGCACACGAAAACGAAACCTCTCTTAACCAACAAGAAAGCCACACAACGACTACCTTAAACAGACAGGCGATATCCGCTCTATATCTTATGATGAAGTGCGAAGCGTCATTTCAAATACGGAAAATTATAAAGCATTTGGGCTTGCTTCCTGGGGAAAATAGGGCTATTCTGTCCACTACAAAGAAAGGGGAACCGATTAAATTGTAACAACTAATGCGCAATAACTTTGCTCAATATCGGCTACAAGGCCTTGGCCAACGTCGTTGCTGACAAATTATTAATTTACAGCGTTTACAATTTGGGCGACTACAAGTGCAGGTTTCATCCCAGGTATGCTGATAACCGATCAAATTTTTGCTAAGGATTGTATTGGAAAAATCAAGTTATGAATCCTACATAAAGACGTCGGAATAATTTATCGGATTCATCACAACAACGATTTCGGAAAATTTACACGGCCAACGCTATAAAAATGGGAACATGGAACGTGCTAAGCCTTTTAAGACCTGGATATCATAACACTCGCCCACCAAAGACAAATCCATGATGATTCCAAAGATTTATTCTTTGTTGAAAATATCATGGGTAATATCCCGCACCATCTTAACAAAATTATCGAAGGCGACTTCATCGCGAAATTACCTAGAAACGCGGATACAACATCACATATTGGTTCATACAGGTTACATCGACTGAGTAACAACGTCATGATCTCGAAGAGATATTCCACCAGCATAACTGACGTTGTACTGTTTAAATATAAGTGCAAATTACCATCCACATTTAACAGAAAAGCAAATAAAACCGTGCACTGAAATATTGATGTACTAAAAGCTTAAGACTCTCTGCAAAGTTAAGAATCAGCTAGCAGTAAGCATGTAAACCGGTACCATGCAAACTACAAAACTCTACCAAATATCGCAGCAGAAAATACTATTGGAAGAAGACTACCAAGAGTACGGAATGATTGGTTCGACGATCAGTGCCGTCAAATCGTTGAAAATAAACGAAAGCTGCGTGAGAAATAGGTAGCTCGTATCACTCTGAGCGCTCACACATATTATCTCCGCTCCAGAAAAAATGCGAACAAATAAGGCCAAATACCTTATGTTAGGACCTGTATCGAACACATCAGCTTGCAAGTAGACAAAGGAAACTCAAGAGACTCAATGTCAGAAATCCCGCTAAGGACTCCTATCTAAGATCCACAGCCAACAAAAATACGAATGGAGCGTTGATAACGAACGAGGCGGATTCCAAACTCTACTTAATCGGAACGACGAAGTGATCCCTATTCGAAATATTACGCCACCGATGGAAGATGTATTCGTCCCATACCTAACAGTAGGACAAATCAATTCCTAGGAAGAGATTAGCTAAGAAACGAAATAGTTGGTGGAACTCTAATCTAAGGAAACTTAAATGTTCTATACATAAGCTTAGAAGAGCATACCAGGCGGAAAGGGACCAAAGAGCGAAATAATGGAAATTGACTCTCTTCAGAGTGGCAAGAAATAAGCCTAGGGCCTTGTATAAAAATTTACCGCTTGCAAAGCAAGACCTCTTGAAGTTTTGAATACCATTAGGAAGACAAATGGAGTTGTCACTGATATGGGGCATGACACACGCTTGTAGTTACTCAAGCCACTTCTGCCAGACGAAACACCAGACGAGACTGAGCCTCAAACTGAAATGCGAGAGATCGCAACCAAGAGCAGTTGGACACCCACAGATGCTTAAGACCCCCCCCCCATTTACGTGGAGGTCACTAGTACTCTTACTTGTTTTAAGCATAACAAGTCACCAGGACTTGACTACTTAAACGCTGGCATGGCCCATCATAGCGCCTAGCATAGTAAAATTATTAAACAGCTACTTAAAATTTGGTTACTTCCCTAAAGTTTGGAAAACGGGTGAAATGGTTGTAATCAGGAAACCTGGCAATAGAGATCCAACTACTTCGAAATCTTATAGACCCATAATGCTACTACCGGTTACGGGGAAATGCATAGAAAAGTTATTAGCCATTCGCATTACACCATGAATTGAAGGGAGCGGACTGTTCTCGGACAAACATTCGGTTTCCGACGTAGCATGTCTACTGAAGATGCGATAATCCGCCTAATCAAACTGTCAAAACCGAAAGTTCGAAATATCTTATGAGTATATTCCTGGATATCAGCGGAGCTTTTGATAACCTTACGTGGCTTAGTGTCACCGCAAGTTTATCGGTCTACAATCTCCTTAGAAACACTATGAATGGTTTTAGGAGCTACTTCAGTAACCGATCCGCAATAATCAGAGATATGTATGGTTCTGTAACTAAACAAATTATAAAAGGATGTCTCAGGGCTCTATCCTAGGTCCTCTAGTCTGGAATTTCGTGCTTAACACAAGCTTGATTAATGACTTGAACGAAATTGCATTCGTGGATGACACGGTCATTCTAATGCTTGCCAGTTCGAGACTCGAACTTCAGCATCAGAATGAAATCGCAATTAACAAAATGAATCAATGGTATGAAAAAAAATGTCACTATTTGCAGTGTTTTCTCTGCGATACTGCAGCTAAACGGTACATTTGACTCTTGTCGACCTCCAACAATATCTGGAAACATGAAAATGCTCAAGTCAATGAGATATCTAAGAGTTCACCTTGATGAACGTACGGGTGTAACTTCTCACGTTGTAAGAGTCTGTCAAAAACACTAAGAAGCTATTCCACGCCTTGGCGAGTGTCAATAGAGGGATGGAGGCTGAATCACAAAACACTTGTAGTAATTTACAAAGGTGTGGCGGAGGCGCTGTTCACGTATGCCGCGGCTGGTTGCTATGACAGGTTAAATTGTCACCACGTAGATATTCTAATCAAAAAGCGAGCGCACTTGTATTACCTAACAAGATGTACCCAACACGGAATAGGTGCCCATGTACATGCTACAGATAGTAGGCATAATCGTAGCAATAAAACTGAAATAGAAGAGATGACGATTGACTTATGGGAAGGAAGGTGAAATGAATCAGCAATGGTAGGCATACATTTGGCTTCATTTCTGATATAAAAGCACAACTCAAATTGAAATTACCACTGGTGAGCTCGATGAGCCAAGTTATCTCTGGACATGGTAAGTTTAAAGCCTACCTGCAGAGATTTAATATAATAGACCAATGTCAATGTTTATGGGCCAATGTTTATTTATAATTATTACGGCCAGCATTACTTTGTGACAAAATTCTTTCCAACTTCCGGCCATATTGTGCTGAACTGATCAAAGTCTTAAAAGAACGGAATAGTGCGATGTAGTAGACCAGAATCCCGGACAGTATATGTCTTCATGCGACTAGGGATGGAAACTTTGCAAATTTTCAATTGCAACGGCTAAATGTACTAGCTCTGATATCGGTTTACAATGCTTGTATTTTAACAATACAATTTGCTATGTAAACTGATATTAATTTAAAAAATTATTCTTAGTTTAAGGTTATACCTAGATATAAGAATCAATGTGAATTTTTCCTGCAATGTGGACTACGGTGAATAACTGACCTAACAGTAGGATGGATAGTCTATGATGCAGCTATTAGTAGATTAAAAAATGAAAAGGCACTCGTCTTTATATCATTTTTATACTATATAAAGTTATTGCTGCGATCTGGCACCAAGAGCAGCTTCCCGAGAAATGGGAGGCCGCTGCATAAAACAGGCGATCGCTTCAAGTGTAAAAAATACCTAAGCTCTGTAAAACAGCGCCTACAAAGTGCTTGCTAATATTGTACCGAAACCACCAATGACGAGTGTTTCACTTTAAGGTTGATCCTGGAAAAATGTTTGGAGTACAATATAACCATTCCTCAGCTCTATATAGATTTTCAACAGACATACGACAATATCAATGGCGAAACCCTTCGGTCCGCACTTATATGTCTCGGAATTCCAGAGAAGCTTGTTTCTCTCTGTAAGCTAAAGAATATCTGGCACGCTGGATAGAATTAACATCAGATATGCAACAGGGAGATCCGCTTGTGCCTATGCTTTTCACTCTGGCGCTTGGCCGGAGATCTAATGATATCAAGAATAATTTAATACCGCGTATCTTCCACGCGAAATGACTGGGTCTCAAAGTGAACAGCAACAAAACTAAATGTCTATCAATACCAAGGAACATCCATACGATAAATCTCGGAACAGATGACTATAAGTTTGATAACGTAGACGACTTCAAATACCTCGGGTTAGCTATAACATAAACAAATGATGTTCAGGCAGATATATTAAATAAATATCCCGCAGAGCAGCCGAACACTAAGTCTTCTAAATGCAGTAAAATTCGTTGCGATCAAAATATCTTTCGTAGTCGTGTAAGCTCGCAATTTAAAAATCACTGTGTTAACTTTTGGAAGTAGAAGTTGGACTTTGACCACTAACGATTGTAGAATATTATCTACATCTGAAAGGAAAGTCATTCCATTTATTTATGATCCTGTTAAGGTTACAAACAACGAATATCGGAATCGAATGAGTTTCGTAATAAAACGTCTCATTAGATATTATGATATTATCGGATTCATTAAATCCAACCGAGTTAAACGGGTGGGACACGTTGAAATACCAAATACTATACGGAAATACTGATCTTTCCCAACTTCGAAAATCTGTTCATCTTGACAACAGATGCTTCGAATAGAGCAATTGGTGCCGTACTGTCTCAGGACGAACTTGGCAAAGACAGACCAATCACGTTCAGCTCCAAGTCATTAAATAAAACAGAGGAAAACTATGCCGTTAATGAAAAGGAGATCATCAACCTTTGGTATTCTCCCTAAGTAACAAAAACCATAACGCCAAACAAAAAAGATGGAAGTCAAGACTTGAATAATATAACTACGAATTAATTTATAAACCAGATTATACCAACAAAATTGCGGACGCCTCATCCCGACTAGAGGTATACTCGATCAACAGATGGCACACTTAATAGCGCGGATCAGAATAGTTCAGATTTCATTCCATACTGCGCAGCGATGCACCGATAAACGTTTTTAGGAACCAACTTATTTTTACGAAGAATAAGAATGTTTACGCCTATGAAGAACCCCATCCGAATTACCACAGACATTTTAGCAGTTTACGAGATATATAATCAAAGAAGCTCTGATGAACATACTCACAGAAAGGCTGAACCCTACAATAATTAATGGCGTGAAGACTCCGGAACAATACATCCAAATTTAGCAAGAATTATATACAGAACATTTTGCTGGATTCAAAATCCGCCTAACTCAAAGAGTCGTGCAATACATCAAGCACGAGGAGAATAAATTCAGGATTATTCAGGAATAACATAAAAGAGCGCACCATAACTGGAAGGAGAATAAAGAACAAATTCTGGAAAAATATTACTTCCCACATTTGGTGAACTACACCAACATCGACCTATCCAACGGAGATTATCCACATAGACATTGTTGAAATCAAAAGAGAAAAGTTCATCACATGTATAGATAAGTTCTAGCTAAATAAGGGATAAAATCATCAAAATTTTGCATTATTTCACGACACCCAAAATAATAGTGATGGACAATGAGTCAAGTTTTATCAGTCCTATGGTATCGGATTATATCAAGACGCTCGGAATACAAATTTGTCTTATGCCATCCCAAAAGAGTGAGGTAACTGGAACAATGAAGAGGACCCATTCGACCATCATAAAGATGATAAAATGTGTCTACAAAATGAAATTAAGGATCTCCGCACCAAAGAGCAAGTAAACATTGCCGTGGATCGATACAATAATACGATCCAATCGATCATTGGAAGGAAACCCAACAATATATTCTTTGGACGAACCAATCGCACCAATTTCCAAAAATATGTTAAACTGTAAGGATAAGGTAAATGCCGATGTAATCCAACGATTTCAAAAACATACGAGGTTGGAGATATCGTATAATGGTGCCGACAGAATTCTGCGGCATTGCATATTGGGTTACTTTCCGATGACTCATGATGAGTAACGCATTTATTACGAAGGATACAATTCTGTATAAAATAGGATCATTTAAGCTTAAACAATCACTATTCTTTTAGAATTTGAGCCACCATCGAATAATAAAATAAGTTTTATAAAATATTAATTGATTTTTAAGTTTGATAATTTCATTAGTTTTTCAAGAAGTTTCTGAAATAGTTTTGGTGGCTAATAATCATGGAAAATAACGTACGGACCGCATGTTGGTTGATTGGTAAGTTTTGTCACTTAGTATTTTTAATCTCATATCTGATATTTTTCGTTGTATAATTTCATAGGTGAATTTATTGAAAATCTACAAAAAGATAATCTTCCAATGAATCGAGACGTAATTAGACGATTCCTTCACAAACTGACAAATACTAGTATAAGTATGTAAGCTAGCACTATTGCGGATGAGATAGTTACCATTTGGCAGAAGTTTGATATTTATCATCAGGAAACGAGAAATATTATTAGAAAAATCATTAAATTACAAGACACATATCGGAATCTCAAAAAAAAGATTAGCAGAAAAAGTGAAAAAAACAAGTAAAAGAGAAGTTTTCTTACAAGATGGATGAAAATTCTTTGACATTGGTCATGGTCTTAATATTGAAAAAACCGAAGATCCGTGAAAGTTGTGGTTTCTCGAGCATTAACGAAATATTAATGCTTTTAACATTCGTTCCTTAAGATCAATGGATGAGAGCAATTCCATATTGGCCATTACTGATCCACGACCTTCAACAAGTAGATCTCAAGAAACAGGTATAAACTTAATCATTTCGGGCACCAGCTCACTTACATTGTTGGATCGATGTAAAATAAGCAATTTAGGAGCTGCTCTTTTAATCGCCACCACTGCAAATGAATTAGGGCATGATTTAGAATCAATTGCAGTTTCCAAAGAGACCAAACGTCACCATCGACAACGGCTCAGGAAAAAAATCAGAGATGAAATATTTAAGTCTTTCAGTTCTGATTCTATACTGACGAAAAATGTTAGAATATATAGCAGAGAAAACAATGGTTGACCGACTGTCCGTTATAGTATCCCGTTATCCCCCGATAACACCAAAATGTTGAGAGTTCGAATGATTATACATGAGACAGGCATAGAGCAGTGTAAAATGGTATATAAAATGCTTGAAGACTGGAATATATACAGACAATATTAAAGGATTGTGCTTCGATACAACGGAAAACAACGTCGATAAGCTAAATGGAGCCTGGAAACTTCTTGAAAAAAGACTTGGCAGAAATTTATTGTAGTTTGCTTGCAGACATCATATATATGAATTAATTGTTCCTACTGTTTTTAGTAGCTTGTTAAAGGAAGTATCAAGTGGGCACGATATTCAACTTTTTCGCAAATGTTCAAGAAATTGTCAGTTCACAAGCGAATGATAATATTTTTACCTTTATTAATGATCAACTTGGAAAAATACATAATGGGCGAGATGATTATAAATAATTTTTATGTTTATCACTTTTGTTTCTTGGAGAACCACTTCCATATATAAGATCACTATAAGAAAATTCCTTTAGCAACAAAAAAAAATATTAATTATTTCTGCTGCTGTGCAACAGAAAAACTAGTAAAAATATCAAATATAAAAATCTTGATAATTACATATGAAATGTGTTTCTATTTTAAATCTTTTACGTCGCCTTTAACCAAAATTTCAACTTTTAAAAATATGGAACCTAACTTCTCTGTGACAAGCTATATATCTTAGAATCATTATTAAGGCAGTAATTAATTTTCAAAGCCAGTACTAGTAACATTTCTTTATCTATTTAAGTTTCTCTTTAACTTTTTGCTAATAAACTCTAACCATTGATTTAGCAAGTGGAAAACATTTCTTTGAAATTTATCCCTTTTGGTCGTTTAAGGGCTATAAAATTGTTAATTTTCTAGTTATGATGACGTGCAATACCTCATTTTGTTCGTAATTCCTTGCTCTATAGCAAATAGTGATTTATTTTAAAATAGTGCCTATCATGTTTGACTAAATTACAAATAGTGAAATTTAGTCAAACACGATAGGCACTATTTTAAAAATTAGGCGGAACTAACAAGTTTTAATTTCTTTTGAAAGAAACAGCTCGAAAACAAATTTTCTGCTAGGTCAACCACCTTTTTATCATTTCATTGAATTCGGCATACTCAAAAATTTTAAACCGGCATTACTTGAACGAGCCGAAGTGAAAAGGAGGAAAAAACGACACTAAAGGTCGGTTTAGTGTTTTTTTTTGCAAAAAACCAATTTGAGCGACCCCTAAACGTGGTCCGATACACCTAAAAATTTGCATGAGGTTATTTCTAATAGAAACGAATATTTTTAGCCCTGAGTCTGGTAGAAAATCAGACATGAGGAAAAATGGGTCGCCCTGATATATATATATATATATGTATATATATATATATATATATATATATATATATATATATATATATATATATATATATATATATATATATATATATATATATATATATATATATACATATATATATATACATATATATATATACATATATATATATAAGAATGATCCAATTCTTGTAAAGTAGTAGTATTTAAAAAATATTAATTCATCAAACATCTAGGTTGATTTCCAGCAAAATTTTCTTTTCGTATAAAATAAATAATTTTCGTTTTTAATGGAAAAATAAAAAAATGTTCAATCTATTGGTAAGTATTTATTACTGTATTCGTCTATTCTGAAAAATATTTTAAACTATACAATATTATTTATGATTGCATAGTTTTGTTATTTACATATTTTTTGAAAATCGATATTTACAAATTTTACAACAAAACCCATATTTTCCTAAAAACATAAAATCGACAAGAAATAATGAATATACTCCAACAGTCTATTATATCAACTCGGTAAGAAATTGTTGTTATTCATATCCCCTCTCTGGATTTAGATCCAGCTAGATTTGAATAATTTTGTTGTTTTCTTTTGAAAAATTGATGGAAAATTATATATAACTATCCTCGGGTACATGTATATACGAGAACCTTAGACTACAAAAACATGTTCGAATCTATAATTTAAACTACTTATAGAAATATTTATGTATGTATATGACTAAAGAGAAGCAATTAAAATCAAAATAATGGATCATTAATTAATGTCTTATTCCTTACCGAACTGAGTAAACTGTTTACCTGGTGGTCATTTGAAAAAAGTCTACAACTAAGACCTTAAATACTGTGGAGCAGCAGCAATGCATTTTTTTGTATCTGCAACATATGTATGAGGGCCTCAATTGATTTTGCAGCTGTGTTGTGATTACTCTTCCATAGATATTGTTGTTGTACAGCGATAATATTAAGGGAAAACGAAAACGAAGAAATGACAATGGAGTTAACAATACGCAGCGGTCCATGTATATATTGTATAAGTTCTACACGAAATGTATTAAAACCACCCTCTAAAATATGTTTCTATTCTAAAAAAAAAAATTTAAATACCAGAATTTACTCCAGTTCCCTACGTTTATAGTGGGTTAGCTGAGCAACTTTCACAATTTTCTTGGCTAAAATGTGTCATATTTTTAGAATTTAAAATGTACGGCCTTGTGATGGCAAAATCAGTTAGAGAAATTTTCCTTTTTAATTTCTTATTATTAAATTAAATTTATTATTTAATTATTTTTTCATGATTTAATTTTTCGAAAACTAAAAACCGACTGATTACCTTAAATGAACAGGTAACTGTTGGCATACATTGGTTGAATTATCACGAATATTTTTTCACGAATACAATTAGATGGGGCTGATAATTATTATCACGGGCATATTTATAAAAGGCGATTTCTACCTATTTATAACCTTGGTGTGCATCATCGACAGTTTGTCCGGTAGACTTAGTGGAGTGATATTTTCTCTAAACGAATTGAAATCTCGAACAAGGCTATGATCTTGATGACTCTAATGCTGCACCAGCACTTGTTTAACAATAAGATGAAAATGGTACTAAACAATTAGAAGATTTTTTACAGGCCTCGCTAGGCTTCAATATATTGAAATATTCCAATGGCCGAAAAACTATTAGTAAGGAGTGAAACTCTTTAAAAGACTATTTCTCTGTATAGGTGGTATTACACTTTCTTTAGATGAAACAGTCCACACTCAACTTTAATGGAGCAGTCCATTATATACCTATACCTTAGGTACCCTCGTTGTATTGTAATAATCAATAGCCCTCATCCAAATTAACTTCCTTTACAAGAAATTGATACTCCTGAATTTATTACAATACATCGCACCTCTGCGGGCCCTGTATAACAATTTCTAACAGTGTAATGTCTAATTCAATTGCCATTTTCATTGGATTGTGCTACAAGTGCTGGTGCAGCATTAGATCGCACTTCGTAATACAACATCCAATATAATCAATTTTATTGTCCCAAGTTTTATAGGCTGACGTCACATATGTGCGAATTGCTGCCACAACAGTGCAATTCACACGCCCAAACTCCAATGCGCCCCCATTTACTTGTGGAGAATAAACTGCTGATTTAATATGCGTATTATTAGATTCCTTTAACAACTCTTAGAACGATTTAAAAATAAAATGTGGCCCATTTTGGTATATGTATTGAGCCACTCAGAGACCTCAAACACGAGAATCACCTCATTTCGTTGATATAGGTCATGTTGTTGGTCGCACTAAACACATAGCCATATATCCACTTGCGCATTCCAGGCCAGTAGGAAGTTCAGATTCGTTCAACCGTTTTTAATATTCCTCCCTTCGAATCTAAAGAGGAATCATAATATCCATAGAGGTGTATCGCCCAATTCTGGATCAATTTTATACCCAAGGCTAATGAGAATATGGTAGTCCGTTATGCTCGAGACTTCTATGTTGGAAATATATAACTGACCTGCTATGACATTTTGGGTTACACGCTAGTGTTGAATTTCAAAATCGAAAGCTTGCAATTAGGTCATTTTATTACATCAGTCACTTGAGACTAGCGTGATCTGTTATGAAGGTAAACTGGTAGCCCTCGATGTATGGGTGGAGGGGTATGGTAAGGTGCGCAGTGAACCACTCTAGATCAGTGGTCGAGTACTTTGATTAAGCAACGTTTAATTTTGTGAATATAAAAGCAATCTGGCACTCCTGTTCTTTTTCGTCTTTTTGTCAGTTACGCTAACGATTCCCGTGTTACAAGCATTGCAGCGTATAAAAAATGAATTTGTATAATCCAGGTTAGTCAAAACTGGAACAGATATTTCGGTAGTTCATTCAATTTTTCAAATGCAACTATTGAGGTGGTGACTTCTAAGTATCGTGGAATGAACCGCTCGTACCAGCGTGCCATTCCTAGCAATCTTGTTGACGTACAAAGCTGTTCGTTCAAATAAATGAAGATCTTATCATGTAGCTGCACACTTAATCCATTAAACGGCACTTTGTTTGGTGTGAGTTGCATAACCCAAACGGCGTGATTGTAAAATGATAAAGTGGACGACCAGGTACAGTAAACGCCATTTTTATTTCGATAATACTCGATAACAATGTGGTGTTGGTTAATTCTCCAAGAAGTAAAAGCTAGTGGATGTTCGCACTTCTTGGTAAGCGTGTTACTTTTCTTGCATTGCAAGGGAAACATCAATATGATGTTCCACTAGTATGTTCCAACCTAAGCAGAGTTTTTCAAATGACGGATAATTCTCGAGAATGTTGTTGAAAATAGTTTCTTGCGTGGACGTTAAACTAGACTGATCATCCGATTTTTCAATATCAAAGGCCAGAAAATGTAACGCGAGAGATATGCAAAATGCGTACCAAAAATTAACACCCAGGTATAATAGAAGTTGGAGAGTTGACTCTAAACATATAACATGTTTTAGTATCTCCATTAAATTTTATTAGAACTTCTACAACGCCTGTTACCGCGTTTGGCTTCCTTCTGCTGTTTTTAATGAAATACTAAATTTGTTTTTGAACAAATTACTTCAGTGCTCTTTTACAGTTTTGCCTTGTGCTGTAGTATTTTTTATTCTATACGATACGAGTTTCTCACTAAAATTGGATCTCGATTTGCTATGTTTACCGGATGGAACGGACTCGAACCGGTTACACCCAGTTATCCTTTTAACTGTTGCATTTGGCATTGAGGACACTGGCGAACGGCCTTATGTGTACGTACTCACGACTTCTCGCATTTTTGACAACTCCCGCAAAGCTCGTCTATTGATAAAATTTGTAAAGTTAGCGGATTCCAACGTTATATTTTTTCACACGATTCGTATTTCACGCACAGATTCGGTTGGGATAAATTGTTGAACAACAGCTTGTCGAAGTTTAAAATAGGTAACATTTGGACATTTCTTAGCGATAAAACAGTACCACTTTTCTGCGTTGCGTTTTAAAAAAATTTGGAACTAAATCTTTTTTGCACAAAATCGTGTAATCGCAGCCGGTTTGGTAATATCAATTTTCCTGCAGCTACGATTTGACGCCGTTAAACCTCTTCTTGTGAGATGCCGTGAAGGATTGTGGTTATGCGGACAATCCACAAACGATTCATGCCCTTAATTTAAAGGATGGGCTGCTCTTACCAATAAAGCAATAACACTTAGAAAATATTGATTTTCTTTATTTTTCCGGTCTAGGTTTTGTTAAATATTTGTTGTGCAAAGTCCACTTTTAGGATACAAATTGAATTCACTTCAAATATGAGTTCTGGAAGTAGTACTAGACATTTTTTAGTTCCGGAACTAAGCCATTTAGCAACTGATGATGATGATATTGGATTTCCCAACTGAATATCTTGAAAATGCAGGATGAAAATAGATTTTTAAAATGATTTTTGGAAGTTCAGGACGATAGTTAACTATAGATGTTGATTGAGCTGATTGATATTCTTAAATTATTTGTGGAACAAGTTTGAAATGTGGCCAACTGCGACGAAACTAGGCTTTCAAAACTGATTGTAAGGTATGTACTTGTGTACATTCGATGAAAATAAGCAACCAAATGGAATTCAAATATTATATTTTTGGAAGGAGTTTTGAAATATGATCAACTAAGACAGAACTGGTCTTTTTTAACTATGGAATTGATTGGAAATAAATTTGTAAAATGTGATGCTAAAATGAGTTTTAACTCATTGAATTGGCAATAAGATGAAAACTATTTGTGATCAAATACTCTTCATTTGATTGACCTTACCTCGTCGTTTTGTTACTCAGCCCAATCATTCAGATGGTATCCGGTTAAGCAAGTGGTAACTATAGGTCGTTCAACATAGTCGTAATAATTCTTAATGATTCGTAGAAATCATAGATCAAACCGGAAACTCTCGCGATTGATCAGGTTATAAGCTCCTTGGAAGTCCAATATGCTGGCCTCGGTTGATAAACCCCAGTTGAGCATATTCAAAAAGTTCTTCCCAAAATCATTTTATAAACCAACTTCTATCTTTACTCATCAACTTTCATCGTATTTGGTATTTGGTTGCCAAGAAATAACCTAGTTCCACCCCAAAAGCCGTATCCCAGAAGATCTTCCACAAATCAGTTTTTAATCACATATTTATCCTGAACATTCAGGTTCATTATGATCGGTCGATAAATGGAATATCGTTTCACCCAAATTGGACGATATCCATTCCAGAACTATCCACTTTCACCACGGTAAAAAATAATAACAAAATCGTGTGGCGAGAAAAACCAGAACATGTTTTCAAATTTTAAGAAATTAGTTCTCTTGGCACTCGAATTATTCTCTTTTAAATTTCAATCCTTCAACAGAAATATGATACAAAGTGCAAAGCATAAGTAACTTATTGTTTTAAAAACTTTTGTGGTTTTGGATGAATTGTCATTTTCGGTAAATTGTCGTTTTCAGTAAAAGGTTCTGCAACAATTCACCGAAAATAACAATTCACTGATAAAAACAATTTAATGGAAATCGAAAATATTCACCGAGAACAACAATTCATCTAAATTAAACCAACATATTTAGGACATATTTAGACCAAGCTTCGTGGATTACATTTTTGCTGATTTTCTGTTTATTTTATGTTGGATAGCGGATGAAACATTTCGATATTTTTTATTTTAAATTATTCGTTTTAATAATATGCGAAACGTTTGAAATTTATTTATGAGGCATTAGTCGTTTTCGGTGAATTAAGATTACGGAGAGCACACGAATGATCATTACCTTACGATGGGGATAAGGGGCCGCCTTTTCAGGTGATTTTATATTCGCTTCTGGCAGATTCGGAGTTTTCCTCTTATGTTAGCATACATTTCTTTGTTTACAAAAGTTGGCAGATATAACGGTATATAACATTGATATGTACTGACCATCAGTATCAAGCACACGAATATTTGATAGTACATAATTCCGATAACTAACGAAGAAGCGAATATTAAATCAGCTGGGGCCTCCTTATCCGTATCATAAGGTAATGAGCACTGGTGTACTTTATAATCACATTCAGAACATGCAAATGCCATATTTTGTTTTATCTGCCAGTCCCTCTGAACAGAGAAATTTATGGTTTCAAATGAGCATACTTTTAATAACTACTCTGTCAAGTGAATATTAAGTCAGTACGGAAGGCCCCTTATCCCTTCCGTGTGGGAATGAGTATTCGTGTGCTTAATATTGATGTACTGACCATGTCAGCTGATGTTATATCTGCTAACCTCTTTGAACAAACTACTAATCAACAGAATTGAACATTAAATAAGCTGGATTACCTCTTTTCCCCATTGTGTCGAAATTAACATTCGTGCGCCTTATATTGATGATTAATACATGTAAATGCAATATGCCGATGCATCTGCCAACCTCTGTGAACTAAGAAATTTATGGTGACATGAGCATAATTCCATTTAAAAAAAATCCGATAACTAATCTACCTTATTTATGCAAGATTTAACTAGAAAGCAAGCGGCAACTACGTGGAGAAAGCCTGCAAGACATGGGGAGAGAACTAACGAAATTAGCGTGTATAACAGTGGACACGTTTATATACTGTTTAAGATAGCCGATAGTTTCTAGTCGAAAGTTAAAAAAATCGGTAATGCAGATAGCGTGTTTGCTATCTCAGCCGAAAATATAATACGTTATATCAAATATAAATATGCTTCAGCCGATATTCCTCAGCCGACATTTCTCAGCAGCCGAAGTGGTTTTTTATACAAAAAATATTTGTTTTCCACAACAAAAATAATTTAAAAATAAAACACAAAATTTGAAAATTTCTAAAAATTTACCATTTCAAGTGTCATGGTTGGAAATAGATTCAAATGAAAGGTCCTAACAATTTTTGCACCTGGAAAAAATTTCAGGTCAACTTTCTTGAGGGGAGTCCGGGAAAACTCGATTGAATATATCACACACACAAACTATATCGCAACAATCCCCACATGCAAATTGACCTGCAATCTTTTCCAGGTACTCCATCATTAAGACCTTTCATTTGAATCTGTTTCTAGCCATGACACTTTAAATAAACGGTTTCAGTTAAGTATTTTTGTAAATATTTTTTGACTACAAAACCACTTCGGCTGCTGAGAAATGTCGGCTGAAGAATATCGGGTGAAGCATATTAATATTTGACATAACATGTTATATTTTCGGCTGCGTTAGCAAAGACACTCGATTTTTTTAGTTTCGGCGGGAAACTTACAACAGGGTCACGTTTGTCAGGGCTGTCATGGATGACCACCTGAAACTTCATTTAAAAACGAATACGAGAGGTAAAACCATGAATGAATTATCGGCACTGACACTAGCCATTGGAGCCACATAAAACTACAACAGTCAAGTGGTAACTAAGATGTCATCAAAAGTCAAAGAAGATGCTTCAGGTGCGGGAAGATAGGTCACTACATACGAGTGAATATACGTACGCAACGAATGATAGTTTAGCGCGGCAGCTTGATTCCCAAGATAAGCAACATTTAAGTTTGCGAGCGGAACAGACACCCGGAATAGAGAAAACAATAGAGGGTTCAAGAAACAACAAAGACAGATGTTTAATTCAAACCCGTATTGTCTAAGTCGGCTTAAAGAAGACAGTTTACGACCAGATAGAGCAAAGATCCTTGGGCTCAGCGGAAAATTTCAGTCCGATGTTGAAGATGAGTCCGGCAGTGGAGTTGATTGCGAAAGATTGAGCGATCCAGAAGGCCGCGACGGAGAGTCGTGCTTGTGGCACACATTAGTGTTGAGAAGGAGGTGTGCTGGAATACGACAAGGCAGAGAAATGATGAACCAATAGCGGAAAGCGTCCAGAAAGTGGAGAAAGCAGTGTAGAAACCCCACATTTCATTCCAAATTTCAAAAGAACATTTAAAAAAAAATTGTAAGGGTTATTTCTAAAAACCACACCTTTCAATCCCCAAACATAACGTAGCTGAACAACGACGACGAACGGGTAAAAATCGAGGCTCAGTAGAGAGCAATGGCACGAACGCCAGAAATAAATCAGAAGCAGAATATGACCAGAGTGGGAGATTAGCTGATATTCGACGAGGTGACTTAGTGTGGCTGAATTCCAGAAAGCGGAAAATCAGATCTCAAGATGCAAAAGGAGATCGGAAAAGTTCATACAAAATTGGCAAGAGGATCAGCGACGATGTGTATCGGATACAAGGGCGCTTTGGGGGTAGACGAAAATTTGTGCAGTTTCTTAGTCTGAAGTGATACGACAATGGATGTGCCTGTACAGATTTAAGGTGGGGGTAGTAGTACGAATTCTAGCCAAAACAAGTATATCCACTTGATGGTCGAGTGGTTAATATATAAGATAAAACTAACTTTCTATCAAATCAGAAGTGACAACCCTTACCATACTCAAAAAAACGCTAGTTAAAAAAAATTAATTTGGCCCACCCTGTATACAGCACCAAATGTGGTCAATCCAAACGTCGGCAGTTCGAACCTAGTCAAGAGTCCATAATATTATTGAGGCGATTCTTTTAAAAATTAAAATTTTAATTGATAAATCACGAAACAAAAAATTTTATGGTAACATAACCCCAAATTTTCGACTAAAATTTTGTACTAAAACAGTCTAGATGCAAACCAAATATACTGAACTCAAACTATTTATGAATTTCCTACTAATTTCTAATAAGAATTTTTTGAACTAACAAAAATTCCCAACTAGCTGGGTTTACTTAGGTGCTTGATCAACTAACTCACGAATTAACGAGGATTGAATCACAATCTCCAGATATGGTCGTCAATGGCCATCAAAATTTAGTATGAAAACCAAAAATTCTTCTGACTACTGATAGATCACACTGACCTGAATAACAAATTTCGGAAATTGCTAATATTTGCCATCTAAATTTGAGTAAAAATGAAATCGCGCACTATTAGCACTAGGTGGTTTTAGTTAGGTGGCCCAATGGCTAACTTCGTGCACCTGCCAGGCCTGAATCACGATGTCTACGAATGGCCGACAATGGCCAATCAAATATGAGTAAAAATAACAACAGCACACCGAGAATATCAAAGTTTGTAGCAATAAACCCGAAGTCGTGGACTATTAGCAATATACTGTTTTGGTTAGGTGAATCAATAACCAATTTGATATACGAGCCAGAACTGAATCACGATCTCTGGGAATGGCTGATAATGACCATCCAAGTTTGAGTTAAAATGACAACAGAACACCGAGAATACCGAAATTCGTAGTAATATACCCGAAGTCCTGCATTATTAGCAAAAGGGGATTTTGTTTTAGTGAATCAATGACCAACTTCATATACTAGCCAGACCTGAATCAAGATCTCTGGGAATGGCCGATAATGGCCATCCAAATTTAAATAAAAATGGCATCAGTACACCTAGAATATGAAAATGCGTAGCAATAAACTCAAACAATTTCAACAAACAATTTCATATACGAGCCAGACCTGAATCACGATCTCCGGGAATGGCCGTTAATTTTGAGGCCATTCAAATTTGAGTAGAAATAACATCAGTACACCTAGAATATCAAAATTCGTAGCAATAAACTTGAAGACGTGCATTATTAGCGCTAGGTGAGTTTAGTTAGATGACTCAATGACCACCTTCGTGTACTAACCAAACCTGTATCACGATCTCTGGGAATTGCTGATAATGGCCATCCAAATTTGAGTAAAAATGACATCAGTACATCTAGAAGATCAAAATTCGTAGCAATAAACTTGAAGACGTGCATTATTAGCGCTAGGTGATTTTATTTAGATGACTCAATGACCACCTTCGTGTACTAGCCAAACCTGTATCACGATCTCTGGGAATTGCTGATAATGGCCATCCAAATTTCAGAAAAAATGACATCAGTACATCTAGAAGATCAAAATTCGTAGTAATAAACCCGATGTCGTGTATTGTTAGAAGTAGGTGGTTTTGGTTAGATGACTCAATGACCAACTTCATGTATTAGCCAAACCTGAATCAAGTTCTCTACGAATGGCCGATAATGGCCATTCAAATTTGAGTAAGAATGACATAAACACCTAGAATATCAAAATTCGTAGGAATAAATTCGAAGTCGTGCATTATTAGCAGTAAGTGGTTTTAGTTAGCTGGCTCAATGACCAACTTCATCTACTAGCTAGACTTGAATCAAAATCTCTGGGATTGACCGATAATGGCCATCCAAATTTGAGTAGAAATGACAGCAATACACCTAGAATATCAAAATTCGTAGCAATAAACCCGAAGTTGTGCTTTAAACCCGTACTGATGTCATTTTTACTCAAATTTGGATGGCCATTATCGGCCATTCCCAAATATCGCGGTTCAGATCTGGCGGGTATACGAAGTTGATCATTGAGTCATCTAAACAAAATCACCTAGTGCTAATAATCCATGACCACGGGTTTATTGCTATGAATTGTCATATTCTCGGTGTACCATTACAATAATAATGGATAATTGATGGACATTATCGGTCAATCTGGCTGATAGTATATGAAGTTGGTCATTGGGTCACCTAAAGAGACTATTTGGGTGATTACAATGCTGTTTTTTGATACAAGTTAACTTTAACTCAAGTTTGAATTTAAATCCTTATTCTAATTGTTTTAAAGTTCTAATTTGTTTTAATAAAAATCTCGATAATTTCTACACAATATGTGGTTGAGTTTGTTTGTATATTTTTATTTTAGAAAATGTTATATATTTTTTATTTAAATAGAGGTTTGAGTCATTTTCCAAAAAAACTCATACTTATATGATTGTACTAAAATTTCCAATACGATTCCTTTTTTTCCTATTTGAATTTGAAGTAACACTGCGTCATAACATTTGGGGAGAGTCTGGACTACTTCACACCCGCTGTATGATAAGAGTAAAAGACAATAAATATTTTACTTAGTAAGAAAAATTAAAAAATCCAACAAAAACATTCGTTTCTGCTACCAATAGAAGGAAACAAATGTTATATTAGAGACCGAATCCAAAAAATTGTACTTTGAAAAAACCTTCCCGTTTACTCGGCCCCTCAAAGTCAATTAGAATTGTTTCTAACTTATTTTCAAAATTTCAGGTGGACGTTTATGAAATGAATACCTGGTGCGTATACCACCACCAATATCCAACGTGCATCCTTTCGTCCTCCATCCACATAAAACTGAGCCAAGTCTATTGATTTTAATGTTGTTCGTTATGTTTTGTAACTGAAATCTAGATATCGATATCGCATACATGGCATTTACATAAAATACAAAAACAACATTATTAGTAATAGAATTTGAAACAGGCGGGCGAATGAAATTTAGTATGGGGTTGTAGTACGTAATGTGAATTCAAATCAATCATATTTTCTTATGGGTTGCCTTGTACAAGAGTTGTTGCTTTATTTTGGTTAATAATTAATTCGGTTAGAGTCGAGCCGTTTATATATAAAAAAATTTTTGTTAATGGGGATAAAATAACACAAATACAATGATATTATTATATAAAGGCGGGGGTTGACGACGCGATTTACCCTAAATCCATAAGCATAGAAAATCGAAAAAAGGATAATCAATGTTATTTAGATTGATTTGGATAAATTGAATAAAGTACTTTTTACAAAAAAATATTATTATTTTTGAGCAACGCCGTAATTTATGTATATGTATGTCATACAATTCATGTGTCATATTATCCATTAAAATGTCAACTGAACATGTCATATATACTGCGATTTTGTTGCAGTCTTTTATATTTAAATATTTTTTATTTGTTCGGAAAATATTTTGAGCTTTACTTGGAAAGACCAAACTCATATATAATATGAATAAAAATATAAAATATGAACCAAAAATTGTTTACGTCATTTTAAAATATTAAAGTCTAGACATAAAGATACAATTTTATGTAAGGTGAAGAAATGCAGAACTAAAATTGGAAAATTGAAAAAAAAAATAAAGAAAATAAAAACACAAAATTGACAAAGTTGATTTTTTTATTTTTGAACTTAATCTGTTTTTCCTTCCAACTTCTAACTTTTTAAATAAATAAATAAAGTTTATTTTTAGGTTGCACAATAGAAAACTGTATAGAGAAGTTAAACTTTAATGAATGATGTTACTGGAGCTTTCCTTCGTACTCAATATTTTTTAAAGCTTTAACAAACTTTGATGACATGCACAGTTTATATTTAGTAATCTCTTTAAAATGACCGAACAAAAAAAAAATTGTGATTTTGTAGTGACAATGGTGATTGAATGGATATATGCGGGGCGGCCTATTTATAAAACAAAACAAAAATACTTGAAACATTTTCATATCAATTTTTGTCATCGTTAGAGAATCAAAAAAGCTCGTTAAAAAACTAAACTTTTCCATTTTCTATATGTCTATATCTCGAGTTAGCCAGCGCAGTAACAGTAATATACAACATAAAACATAAATAAAAAGCCATTAATCAATAAACCTAAACAAAAAACTAGATTTTCAACATCCAGCAATAACATAAAGTTTTCCATGAAAAACCAGCAAAAAACATAATAACATGAACAAAAAACTTCTCGTTACGGCTTTTTGGTTTCTAGTTTTTTCCCCATATATACGTAATATGCATTTTAAAATAAAAAATTAGAAACTACTCAATCTAAATTTTGTTATTTTCCAAATTTCCCAGAAAAATAAAATATAAACTAAATAAATTTAATACTCAAAATGCTGGAGAAACTGAATCAACACACAAAATTGATCGATTATTGAATTAAGGTTTGGTAGTCCAACGAAATTTTTTGGGAAAAACTGAAAACTAATAAACAAATTTCATCTTATTCTGATGTTTAGGTACATCGAAACCCACCCAGGAATAATAAAAAAAAGTTTGTTGGTACATACACAAGTTCATCTTCTCTTCTGGCTTAAGGTCAAACGAGTAAATATATTATGTATTTATTCTATAAGTAATCAACTACGTTACGTAGGTACGACTACTAACCTTTTGAATTTTTAATAGATACAAGTATCTTCCTGCAAGATGTTATATGCGCAGATCATATCAAAATGTAATACAGTAATTTAAAGGAGTTTGTGTAATGTGCACATACAAGTAGTACAAAGAAATTCAAATACTAGTAACAGGATCTGGGTGATCGGGAAATTGGGGAAAAAATTTAAATAGCTTTTAATCATAGAGTTTTAAAACAGTTTCAATTGAAAATATTTGTAAATTTTGTGGACTTTAATTTCGCATTTTATTTCGTAACACACTGTAATTTAATTTTAAATTGCAAATTATTATCGGCGCATGTTGTTCACCTTCTGACAGGTCCTACAAAAGTATTTTTTATTTTTTTACATTTTTAGTACAAAAAAATCGAAAAATCAACTTTAGTGGATTTATTCGTCAATGCCAGTGTATGTGGCCAATTTATGAGTGTCGCGCTGGTGCACGGTTGATTATGAAAGCTGATTATTAAATGTCGGTTAATATCGCTTATTAATTGAATGTCGCACGGTTGAATGTCGCCTAATTATATGGTGAATGTGGCGATAATTGTAGTTACAATTATTTTGCGAATGATTGAGTTGCTACAGTGCCCCCCCTTTGTTTGCAAAATGATAAAAAGTTAGGAATGGATTGTTTATGCTATGATTCGTACGGATAGGCCGGTTTTAATCGATTGAGCAAAGATAATGATTGCCCTTTGTTATTAATCGAAATAGCAAAGTATATACGTAACCAGCGAATAACTTTATATGGGCCTTGGTATAAGGGTTGTAGCCCGGTGCGAACCTTATCCGAGCGATGTCGAGACAAAAATATCGTTATGTTGTGCTTGTCGAGTATTCGTGGAGATAAGAGTTTACATAGATGTGCGTAATTGGTCGACGACTGTATCGGTTGAAGTTGGAAGAGGAAGAGGATTTTCCGGGTTTGGAGGAGAAACAACTCACCCGGTAGTTTGAGCGTTTGTCTATACACCATCTCGGCTGGTGAGCAATTGAGTAGCTCGAATTGCAAGTAATGAGATGGGAATCTCGGAGCTCCAATGAGTCGTGTTTTCTCGGGCCTTGAGCGCGTTGAGCTTTCGATGAAATATTAGATGAGAACTAAGAAGTTTCGTTAATTCGGTGAACAATTTGATTCGAATTGTGTACCTTGGTCGGTCGTTATTGTTTGCAGACTGCCGAATCGAGATATATAGTTACGTACGAATGTTTTGGTCATGGTGTGTGTAGCCATATCGGTCATGCAATAAGCTTACCGTCTTCGAGTGTCGAGTGAATCGGTCGACACCGATTAAGAAATAAGTGTATCCATTGTATGGTGGAAGCGGACCAACTATATCCAAATGGATGTTTTCGAATCGACCAACTATATCCAAATGGACTTTCGATCGCTGGCAAGATAAACAAGCTTGTGCCCAATTACCTACATCTTTCTTTTTGCTTGGCCAGAAATATCGAGCGGCAATCAATTTACGAGTAGCATCGATCCCGCGCCGTAACGGCTCTGCGATATATGGACGATTCGCGCCTGTCTATGTTTCGCAGTATATTTCCACGCCGAGAAATTTAAAAAGCTTTAGTTTATAGATCGAACTAGCGTGACATTCGGAACCAGAAAGTAAATTACTTATTTTCTGATAGTCGAAGTTCATTTCGACTGATTCGATTATCGTTCGTTCGTTCAATGTTGCCGTTTCGTTGTCGATGCGGGATAGCGTATTCTCGACAACGTCGTCGAATACGCCTCGCATTTGGATACGTTCAGTTTTAGACTGAATTGCTCTAGTCAGGTTATGCGGAATATTTTCGTTCGGTACTAGTGAGATTTTTCGAAAAGAATCTCAACAGTTCTGAACAGTCGTTATTGTATTGCTGTAAAACTGCTCCGATAGCAGTATTCGAAGCATCCGGCGTAATACTGAACTTCGCGTTCAGCGGATGTGTCAATAACGTGACTGTACCCAAATACGTTTTTCATTTCGTAAATGCGTCTTGGCACCTCGGCGGACCAAGATAAATCTTTCGGTGTGTTGGGCTTCTTTAGTAGATCACTCAATTGTTCGTGGATGGGGGCGAGTGTTTCAGCTAATTTCGGTATAAAGCGATGGTAATAATTTACCATACCGATAAATTGCTGAATACGTTTGATCGTGGTTGGGGGGTGGGAATTCCGTAATGGCATTAATTCATTCTTTCGACAGCAGAATACCATTTGGCATGAAACTCATCGAATCGTTTAAAAAATTTATCGAGTTGTAGTTTGCGTTGCTCCTCATTTTTCGATTCCACAAGGATGTCGTCAATGTACGAATTGCCGTTTTGTGTTCATCTTTGGATGCCACGGGAATTCATCCAAGGGTGCCATGGGAATTAAATGATATGCTCTGAGGAGATCGATTTTAGAGAAGCTAAAGCATTCATGTAAATTCATGGAGAAATTTTGGATGTTTGGTATCTCCAATCATTATCTTTATTTCGTATCATATATGAAGAGGGCAAGAGACGGGTGGGGCCAATGCGCGGTAAATCCCTAATTCCACCATATGTTGAAATTCGGTATATGCAGCGTTGTTGCGAATTGGATGTAGGTTTCATGGTCGAAATACAGGTAAATGACTTGTCGTTACAATATGATGAACCACGAAATCTTTAATGGGTAAATTGTAGTTTGGTTCGGCTGTTATGGAAGGAAACTTCTTTAGTAGCCGACCACATTCGTTATCGATCGTAAAATGTAACGAATTGGCATTGATTGGCAGTTGAGTCACTGAATCAATCAGCCGTTTTAGATTAACAATCAACGCCAATGATCGGACGATTTACATTGGGCAATTTCGTGCCGTAGATATTGATTTTCGAGCCATTGGCGGCTGATAAAACTAAATAGATTTCAAATCCAATAATAATAATGACGTATCGTAATGCTTGACAGGTAGCACCGAAAGGTCAGCTCCCGTGTCGATAAGAAAATTCAGGTTATTGTTCGTGCCGTAAATAAAAACCCGGCTATTCGTATTATTTAATTCATTTGTAGCCGACGCAACCGTGCGACTTAGTAGTTTTTTGATTTATCGTTCTGGGTTTGTGAGGACGTTGACACGCTGTATTTACATGGTGGGCGATATTCACGGGGGTTATTAAAATTTACGTGATACCAGCATACAATTTATATGATTCGGCCTAATAGTTTGTGTTTGGTGTCATATTAAATATGGAAAAACGAAAGCAACATTATCGGCATATTTATTTTACTTTTGTATTATCGAAAGGCAAAAATGCTGTTCAGGCAAGAAAAAAGTTATGTGCTGGTTTTGAAAATTTTCGTTCTGGCAATATTGATGTTGAAGATGCACCACGGTCTGGAAGGCCAGGTGAAGCTAATGAACACAATATAAAGACATTGATTGTTTTATGATCATGTAAAACGCTTTGGTTTAGTTTCAAAACTCGACATATGGGTTAGACATGTTCATGCAGAAAGAAATCTCCTCCGTCCTTCCCAAACGTCAAGAAAATGATCCGTTTTTGAAGCGAATTATTACTGGGGACGAGAAATGGATTGACGATCAATTCTGAAGTGTACTGTCACCAACTGGACAAATTGAATGTTTCACTCAATCAGAATAGGCCATAATCAATAGAAAAGGAATAGTGTTCCACCAAGATAATGCGCAACCTCATACAAGTTTGGGAACACGCCGAAAGCGATTGTGGTTTGGATGGGATGTACTACAACACCCACCATATGCTCCAGCTTCCGGTCTCTACAAAATTTTATAGACGGCGAACCCTTTTCTTCAAAAGAGGACCTCGAAAATGCATTGGATCAGTTTTTTGCCAGCAAAGATCAGAAGTTTTATGAGCGTGGAAATATAATACTGCCAAAAAGGTCGCTAAAGGTATTGGATCAAAATGGAGAATATTTAAATACTATACAAAAATCGCCTCTCATTTTCACCAAAAGCCGAAATTACTTTTCGAACAACCCAATAACTATAAATAATGAGAAATTGCATTACACTTGTCTTATATACCATTATGGATAGTTTAGTGAATTTGAAGGTTTCAGAGGATCGTTTCTTTTCTGAACATTGTTAGCTCCAATTTAAATTGAAGACAAAACCCATACAAAATCTAGCTATAGAAACAGAAGGAAAACCGACTGATATAGTTTTAGAACTATTCTATACCGGTTCCAAACTCCATGATCAACACAAGAGATTGATGTTCTAGTGGATCAGCTATTCGACACCTATAATAAGGATATGTTAGGTCCGTGTCCTCCTAGTAGACCTCTGGGTATACCTCGAACACCATGGTGGTCGAACGGATTTCAAAACACCCGTAAAAAAAACCAGATGGCTCTCTAGAAGAGCCATGGTAAGTCCTCAAAACATACTAATACGAATTACGAAATGTTAAAACAAATGCCTGGAGGTTATACTGTAGTAAAATATAAAAGTCCTTTGAGACATATAGGGAAACAGAGTCAAAAGCTCTGTAAGCCAGGTACAAGCAGGAGAAAAATTATGGGGCTATAAATAGCTTTAAGACTTATAAGTCGGCAGGACCCGATGGCATTATACTAGCGGATGTCCATCAACCCGCAGACTTAACCTTACTTTTACTGAAAGTTATCTTCAAAAGCAGCATAGAACTCGGTTACATTCCTAGTAAATGGACTGAAGTAATTGGAATATTCATACCTAAGGCGGGAAAAAGTACTAGTTGCAGTCCCAAAGACCTTACACCTATAAGTTTAGCCTCTGGCCTTAGGAGTTCAATTGAGCCAAATAAGCTATCAAAATTCCAACATGCAGAATTAATACTCCATGATAAATTTGCTGGATCTAGAAGGGGTCTTTAACAACGTCAGACTAGAGGCGCATCACGCAGGAAATCTCCTCTCTGTGCAGGGACAAGTTACTCAGGGGCTGGGGAGATCAAATACTTAAAAGCTGAATCGTTACATCGCATAATGAGGTATTATCCTCTCTTGTTGGAACTTGGTCATAAAAGACCTGTTAATAAAAGTGAAAGGATGGGGGTTTAGTTATAGTTAATTTTTAATAGTTTGCTTATATCTTCGGTAAATATCAATGCACTTTAAAAGGATGCACGAAAAGTGCGCTTAGCCTTCCCTTTAATTGGGCTAATGGTTGCGGTTTCAATGTGAATCCGGCCAAACCTGAATTTACTCTTTTCTCTAGGAAATATCCCTCAGATCAATCTTCTTAGCTTAAATGGCATTGAATTGACCTTCACTGATAAAGCGAATTATCCAAGTCCCATTCTGAACCACAAACTAAGTGGGAAAATGTTATATGGAGATATATATATTGGAGAGAGTAAGAAAACCTACTATAGTGGAAAATGATCGGGTTTGAAGTCCTTGACTCTGAATTTCTAGTATTAGGCCCATTTTATTATATTATATTTTGTGTTAGTAGAGCTCTTAGGAGCACATCCACTCAAGCACTGGAAATTCTCTTTCATCTCACACCTCTGAATATCTTAGGTAAACAATCTGTGGAACTGTAACAAAACAGGACTCTCATCTATTCTAAGCAACAGGAACATCCCAAGTACGACTAACTATACCATCCCGTCACTATATTTATATCAGAAGTTTAGGACTGATGTTCCCACAAGAGGGGACCAGTTGAGAGAAACATTTTTGAATACTGATGGTACTAACTTCTTGACTAATGGGACAAATATGAATGGAAATACTGCAGTTTTTTTCAAGTTGGACTACTAATCGGACAAGGGAACCGGTTCATTAGTTGAGGTATAATGTAATATCTGCAAGGGATATTCGAGGCACAACCTACCTCATTTCACCAAGCAGAGCGGATGTTGGTATACCACTCGCTATTTGCAAATGAACAAGGAATCACAGATGGTGCAACAGTACCTCATGCGCAATAATTAGGTAGATCTGGCCAAAACTAGACCTGCCAAGATCCACACAGCTGGTTTCGCTGAGGCGGCGGCACATCAGTACAATGTTGTGCGTTGTAGAGTGTGTAGAACATTCGAAATAATGCAGATAATTGCGTTTTTATTATTTTCAATATTGTTTTTTTAGTACAAGATATTTTAAATTATTTAACTTTTTACCACTTTTAAGTTGTCATCATTTTGATATTTCTTTTCGGAAATACAATAATTTTGAAAAAATACTCAAATGAAACTAAACTGTTAAAAAGTTGATTTTGAAATTTTCAATGCCACCTGCAAAAACAGAAACACTGGCAGATTAAAAACCACCAGCTTCACCTGCCTCCGGTAAGTCAAATTAAAACGTTATTTTTCAAATTTTGTGGTCAAATTTATTTAATAGACTGTTCGGCTTCAGTGTACCTAGAATTTTCGGCTTCTCCTTATTCGCCCAATCTTCCAATTGTTTCGGCACAATGTATACAACTGTGTACTAAATTTGTTTTTGTACATTCAAAATGAACCTGAAACAAGCACAAATGATCTCTGTCGATGTGATTTAAATTGTCTCAAGCTATATTAGTAGGTGCATTGTCCTACTTTATCACCATAAAGAGCCTATTCCATGGAAAAAATTTACTGTCAGTAAAAATAAAAGCGAGAAAAAAATATAGATTTACTGGTTGTGTACGAAACAAAAAATTTTGTCAGTAAAATTTTACTGAGAAAATAATTAGCATGGTGTTAGTATGCTGCCATAACGTGCTATAAAAAAATGTAAACTGAAGTATTTTTTATGGCAGCATTGCTAACACATCAACAAAAAATGTATGTAAAAATAAGAAATTTATCTCACACTCTATATTTTGTATATCGTTCGCCATTTTTATAGTCAAATCTCAGTTTGTTTTTTTATTTGGTGTTTAGCTTTACTAACGTTCGGGTATTTAGTGGTTTTATATGGTGTTAAAATATATAAAAACATATAAATACTGGTCACTGCCAATCTTAAAATACGGGTCAAGGATATTCTCACCACAGTTTCTTTTGAAATCAGGGACCCAACCATCGCCAGTAACTAGTCAAATTCGTTCACAGCCATACGAGTATAATTATAAAATAATTTTGGATCTTGCCGCAACTCTTTAAAAATACAACTGTATCGCCCGGTTCGATCCCGCTCTAAATAATAAAGGCGTACCCAACATTTTGGTTTCTTTTTTGGCGTATTTTGAACATTATTCATATCCATAATGTTTGATGGATCTAAACAATCCAAATCTTCCAAATCCATATTGGTTATATTAATAAAAATTATAAAATTAAAATATAAATGATGTACGAATTACAACTTTTCTGAAAATTTTAGGTTATGCAAAAATGTAATTGTTAAAATTATACCATACGGTTTTGCTATAAAAATGAAATAAAAGATATTTCGTTTCTTTGTCACTCTTATAGAGTTTTAAGATTTTTTTTGTTTTCGTTTTTTCAGTAAAAAAATACTGTCAGTAAATTTTTTCCATGGAATAGGCGCTTAAAAATGTTTTACATTTCTAACAATATACAGGGTGTCCGGGATGCTAATCCGTTAAAGAGTGATTCCTTAGGACATTCTGTGAAAAATATCGTATGGAAGAGGGATGGGGAGGGGGAGGGCAATTAATATCCTTCGAGATGCAGGGTGTTTACAAAATTTGGTTTAGAAAAAGTACACACAAATATTAAACTGTAACTTTCAAAATATTTATCGGAGAGCAACCAAATTCGTCTTATTTGACTGGTAATTGTAAAGGCAGATATATTTTTTTTACTTAATTTTAATTCGCCATGATCTACAATCCACCAATACATTATTTGAATCCACGTGCCATAATTTTTTACGTATACCGTTTATTTCTGTGGTATTAACACTACCAGTGTAACAATTTTTTTTTTTTGATAAGTAAAGCAATAGGCGATGATTATCAACTCCTTTGTTTAAATGTTGAAAAAACAAAAATTAAATATTTTCATTAGTTTTGAAAAATTGTCTAGTGTTGTGTCAGCGTTGTAAATCAATAGTTCTAAATAATTTAAGAAAATTAATATTATGAGGGCAAACTTTTCAGGTGAGGATGTGACCAATTCATTGGTCTGCAAGATCCCCCGATCTGGGAACGATGAAGGCGCTTATATACTCCTCCTCTAATTGAAACAAAATAAGAATTAGTACAACGAATACACACAGCAGCTCCAACATATAAGAGAAGAATTACCAGAAATTGAAATACCAAAGACATACTTAAACGAATATCAATCTGTATTAAATCACAAGGAGAACGTTTTTAGCATCTTTTATAACACCATATAGTACTTTTACACTCGAGCCAAATTTTGTATAGGGGGGACTGTAGAGGAGATCATGGCGAATTAAAATGAATTAAAAAAAATCAAGAAAAACAGAATCTTATAAAAAACTAATTATTTTTTTACTTTGAAGCATCATCTCAAACGTATGCAGATGCAAGATAACCACTTAGATCTTCAATAAGCCTACGGACAGCCTGAATAATTACTTAGTAAAATAGTACGTCATACACATTGTACTTCTAATTAAATAAGTAAATCTAATTATGTAGATACATTCTATAAATGAAACCCTAGCAATACGAGAACTTCGCTTTACTTACTTACTCGTATCGTTTGCAAAGATATGCATTTGGCAGTCAACCAATGGGTGTTCACTTGAATTTCTTTATCTGTTTGATTTACAAGCTTCCTATAAATGTTGCGGTATTTGAGTGATTTTACCGGAATTAAATTTGTACTCTGTGATATGAGGGTTGCCTTTTTTAAATCAGGATTAGGCAACCCTGGTGCTGCCATCTGGTAACTGACGTCGCTATCGTAAAATTTGCCGTTTGATTTCACATAATTTGACAAACGCTGAAAAAGTCGAAATTAATCTCATAAAATATGATCGTGGTGCTTCAAAACATGTCTATAACATCAGCAGTCGACGGCAGGGATGTTCCAATGTCACAACCGTACTATTGTTGCTACAAGGAACGATTAATTCTGAATGGACAACGTTCATTCTTAATGGACACAACGTTCTGAACACAGTTGTGAATAGTACAAAACGATTTGTAGCCCGGAATTCTTTGGTGAAATAAGGAAAAGCAACCACCGATGACTGATCATTCTAAACCACGACAATGCGGGCTCTCACAGAATCGGCGCAAACAACTGAATATTTGAGCGGTTAAAACATCAAATTAATGGGTCATCCCATTTTTTGGGGCACCCAATAACTTCTTTTCATTCCCGCAATACAAAAATAAATTGCGAGGTAAACTGGTGGTTGCTGCGTTAAAAATGCATGTTTTGGAGGTACCGCATGCAAAAGTGCATTGATCTTCATGGAGAATATTTTGAAAAACAACAAAACCATTTTTCATAAATACATAGTTGTTTTTGTTCTCTAATCCCGAAACATAAAAGGCAACCGTCGTAGCTGTTATTCTCCACGACGTTCCATGAGTTTGTGCTTTAATATTTTGTTGCGTGAAGTAGATTTTGTTTATTGCAGTACCGTAGCTCAAAATAGTTTATACCCACGATTCTGTATTTGGTTTTAAAATTTAACTTGCATCTGTTTTTTAACATTTTCGCTTTTCGAATATTTTAAAATTGTACTAACACAGCTAAGCAATATGCAAGAAATATCCATTTCTTCTTTTCATGCCGATATATACATAGAAGTGCGTCATTGTCATGTAAAAACTGGGGTTCAATTTTTCCGAATGTGAGGTAAAAATTAGGCTAAATGAAAACCGGTTTAAAGAAACAATAATTTTCGATTCCGATTGTCTACATTCTCGAAATTGTCGACATTATATTTTTATTTGTCTCTACTAGTATAAAATATTAATTATCTACGCGATGTAGACAATACGGCACAACGCTGTGTCAATATGACGGTAGGTGCCGTTACGGAACACTGTCTCATAGGTAGGTATGAATGCGTGAATGGGAGGGATGAAGGGGATGAAAAAACTGCTCTCCATTTGATTTGCAGATATTCCCGTCTAGCACTTAGCATACTGAAATACCTGGGCGCTCTCCTCTTAAAAGACTTGGCGGACTTCAGTAAAATGGACGTCAAGGATATCATAAGCTTCATTTGGAGCTCAAGATGGTTGGATGAGTAGAGTAAGGAGATAAAACAATGTGGCACGGCTATGGACCTAATTGGGTCTATTCCAGTCCTTTAGGAAAACCACCCTAACCTAAACTAATCTAGTCTACACGACACCGCGCACATACAGATCATGACTACTATACTTTATTTAACAAACGTCCAGCAGGCTCACGACGAGAAAAGAAGAGCATTTAATTTGACGAGAAGCGAAAAAAGCAAAACGAAATAATAAAGCGAATTCAATTCAGTTCAGACTAAAATCCTGAATGAAACGGAGGGCTCTCTACCGACGTCTACCTACCCTAAATATGCAACTATATTTTGTTGCATATATATAAACATATATATATATATATATATATATATATATATATATATATATATATATATATATATATATATATATATATATATATATATATATATATATATATATCGCAAACACATATGTATCGACAGACAAACAATGGCAAGGAACATTTATCATTTCCTTCCTAAAAAAACAACAAAAGTAACATCTTGCATTTTGTAGCTTTTGCAATATTTTTCATTTATCCTTTTTAGATATTTATGCTCTTTTTATGTTTTATTATCTACAAACAACAAAAGTAAATAAATAAAATACATCCACCAATATTACCTGCCCTCGCTCAATCCTAGGGTATCATCATATGCATATGAGTATGTACCTGCATTGTGTATTTATAACGGCTGGTATCTTTTCTTTCGTACATATTGTATGTGCTGTATTATTGGTAGTTTTCCAGTTGTACACAATTTATATCGATAAAATAACTACACTACACTATTATAAAAGTTTAGTCTCTGTATGTTAGGTACCTAACTCATCCCACCTATATGTTCATATTCACCAAACACATCAAATGCAACCGAATATGTTTATACAAACAAAAATATAAAAATTCATTTCAATTTATTGACTAAAAGATAAAAAATAAAACTACAAAAATAAAAAATGGATATGCCCTAAAAAATACAAACAACAAAAACCATTTTACGACACTTTCGTCGGGATAGGTGGTGGTAGGTGGTGTCGTGGGTGTTGGGATTTTTTGTGTTTTTATTTCGGGGGTGAATATCTAAAAAACATATTTTATTTTTATTGCACTATTTGTAAAATGTTTGTTTTACAACAAGTGACAGTTTTTGTAGTATCTGTACTCAGCACAATCGATGGGGTAGTTTGTTGTTTACCATAAGCTTTGTTTGCTTTGTTTTTTTTGTTGGTAAATTCGGTAGCACATTCTAATACAGGGGGTTACTTTGATTTGAGTGATTATAGTATTTTGAACAAATCATTTGTGGCTTTTAGTATTCTTTAGGGCAAATTTATAAAATTCGCAGGTATTTTGGCAGCTCAGTTTTGGACATAAGCTTCTACTTTGGGCTATTCAATATTTAGCAGATGACTTGTGAGAAATGTTCAGTAGAGTTTAATAACTTTTTCTAATCCGCGTTAATTTTGTATGCATGACAGTAATATAACTCAACATTTGTAATAAACCGATATACACCTCAGAACAAAAGATCAAAGTTTTGAATTTGGTCCAAATTATCTTATAAAAGCAAATTTTGTTTTTTCGGTAAGTAATGATGTTTCTATGGATGCTTCTCTAATTTAAAATCCATTTTTCACTCTTCGCCAGTTATCATCTGCACATCTATATTTATAGAGGTATCCTGCTAAGCGCGTTCCACCTACACCTCTTGTCTGTTTTGCATTTTAAATGCATGGATCGTCATAATGCCAGTCTGTGTGAGTATAGTATTAGTTTACTAAAAAGTAGGAGCAATTTTCCCGTGAGCAATATCTCGTTGATATTATACGAGAAATTTAGAATTTTTAGCACTTAGCTTATGTTTCCAACAATTTCACAGGGTTTATTTTAATTTATCAAGGGTACCCGTAAATAGTTAAGGCACTTCAATTTAGAAATTTATGACATATTTATAAAACCAAAAATAAATCCGACTAGCGGAAATCCGACTAGAAATTAATCGGTAGAAATCCACGCAAAATGATTCCACATGTTGCACGCGTCAACATTTATTTACGATAAATTTTATTATTAGTAATTTTCTGAACAAGCCAATAAGCATAGAAGGTTCTATATGACATTCATGTTGGTGCCTGCAACTGTTTCAACTAGATCAATGTAGTTTAACAAGTAACTCAGTAACTAATCAATAACGAGGAGTGACAGAAGAGAGGATAGCGCATCCCCAAAGACAACCTTTAAAAACTTTAACGGGACCGAAAAGAGAATCCAGATCAAGCTCAACAATATGAGCACCTAAGCATGGACACGATCCTAATTAATATGGTTTGATCCAACCTCCCTTACATAAGGGAAACCACGAGGAAGTTTAACGGGAAAATACCATCCGCCCAACAGCTGTGTGTATGAGGTGCCTATGAGCAAATTTCAGTCGAGAGAGCCACTATTAATATTCGAGGCCTGTATGACGACACTGCCAGAGTTCGTAAACAGGAAAATGTGCAAAAAGTAAGAACGTTCCGACATCCTTGTTCAGAAAGTCAGGGAAGAACAAGCCGACACAGGGAGGGGAGAGGAAAAGGAGTAAGAAGGGTCCTACAAACTTTCACCATACCATTTCAACAAATCCATTTCGGCTAATGATCTAAATTTACTTTACTTTTAACTATTTTTAATTAAACTAGCCAATTAAATTATTTTTTATATGAAATTACCACAATTGGTGGTGGCTTTAGTTAAAAAAGTTCATTAGTTCATTTGCGACAATTAATTTCCAAAAATATCCTGAAAATATAGCGAATTAGGCGCAGTTGTCAAGAAGCATAATATATTGGATAGCCAATTGATGGTTGCGAATTTGGTTTTGGGAGTTTACAATGAAAACGATTTATTGACGAGTGCTGTAGCATGTTTTTATAGTCAACCTAAGTTTCTACCACATATCCTAAAATTATTCAATAAATTAAACATTTTACTATGTGTTTGACGTAACTCCTTGTAACGTATAGCCATAGGTCCAAGTACATTATTCTACATACTAGCCTATATTGAAGGGGATGTTTAAAACGTAGACTGACGTAAAAATTTATATAATCCATTTGTTTGTACTAGAACTCCCTTCTAATTAGAATGCCACATCACCTGGATGAACATTAAGCAAATTTAGAAATAATCAAAATTCTTATAGCACATATCAAGGATTACATTTAAACAACCAGTCATTGCTTGTATCAAGGGATTGGGAAACTGCTTGAGCGAATTTTACGCAAATAGGGGTTTTATGCAAAGAGGGGAGAGCCAAAGTATATGAAAACATTACTGATAGATATGCTTTAGCCATATCCATATCTACTTTACAAACATTTGTAGCCTCTTGGTATCTGGACAGTATACTTGTAAAACGATTCTTCGAAAACACTATTCAACATTTCTTTGAAAAATAGTTCTTAAATCTTTTTGGAACACGTAAATTGAGAAAAATTTAGGGCATACATCACAAAACACCGGATGTTTAGTTAAAATATCTCATATACAATACGTCCTCTTAGTACCATATATCACCGTATCGAGACACTTGACGCCCCCAATTTTAATTTTTATAAAATTTTTCGTTTCAAATTTTCTCCCCAAACATCTATCAGTAAAGCAAACAGTTTGGCCGATACTTTATGAATTACCTTACTCATACCTTTATTTGTAATATTCCAAAAAAAAAATTAAATTTTGACAACTAAACATATATTAATTTTCAAATTATCCATCACAGGCTCATTGATTACTCCTATTTTACAAAAGAGGGTTCGCCGCGAATAAAAAAATACTGAAAAATGTTGCAGTACCCTGTAAATACCTAAAGTAGTTCCAACTTTGTATTCGTTTAACCATAGTCGTATAGTCATAGTTTGCAACACTAAAAACACATTCTCTTATCACGATGGTGCCTAAATAACGAATACATCACACTAGATTTCTAAAGCAAAAAAATATAACTTACCAGAATATTATTAAAAACTATATGGTTTAGCAAAAAATCTTTATTCCCGCTTATTTTTCAGAAAACCTACAGCCTTCTAGAAAGTTTTAAATTTATTATAATTGTTGATCGGGTTTTCTAAATGACATACCTTTCAAAAAAAAGCAAGCAACCTTGCAAAAAAAAACTTTCCTTGAAATTGCCACTTCCCATACACTAATTTTCGCCAAATTAACTCTGGACCCCCCAAATTATGGAAAAAACTTTCTTGAGAGGAAGCTTTCTTGAAGCTTGACTTCTGATACACACATTTCCTCCGCATTTCACTAGAATCACTGAATTTATGAAAAAATCTTAAATATAAAGTTTCATTATGGTCAGCAAATTAGAACATTTTTTTTTTGGCAAAAATCGTAATTTCCGCTAAAATTTTGGAAAATTTTGTAGGCTGAATTACAAATTAAATTGAGAATCACTCATTTTGAAAAACATAAAAACCTCCTTTGGATGCCTCTTTCGGTGGGCCGATCTCAGCAAAAAAACACTGGGATCTCCAAATTTATGGAAAAAGATTAAGTATAAAGTTTCATTTTAACCACAGGCGCTTCACCTGGGCTGTGCATCGGTGATATAACGAACGGTAATTCTGCAAAAATATCGAGGTCGAAAAATTTCACGATTACTAACATCATTTTACTTCGTAAAAGGAAATAAAATGAAATTCAACCCAATTTTAAAATTAACCCCCGAAAATGTGAAAATTAAACTAGTATTAGTAAACACACTGTTAAAAATTCGTATAAGAATTTTGAGTGGAAACTAAAACAACTCAAACAATTTTCGGATAATACCAGCTGTTTCAATGGTCCTATTTTAATAAAAATGCCGAGTATACTAAAATGTGTGTACAAAGCCACTATGTGCATATTATTATTGCACTACGATAACACTATCAAGTGAGCGTAAGGCCATTTCCATAAAAAAAGTGTATAATTTTGAATTTTTTTTCTGATAAATCAAGCTAATTTGGTCGGTAGTAGTTTAAATAAATTCCTGAAATGGTTGACCTTGTCGGAAACTGCCTATAAGGTAACACAATTAAATGAATCAATTGAAATCTCCAAGGGGAATATGGGTATTCTTTTGGTACCTCAAAGGGTGTAGTTTGAACTACTTTTGTTGCGAACATTTCTGGACATCGTAGAGTTTGTCGGAAAATTCCACTGTGTCCATCCATAATATCTTACTGGAGTTGTTATGTGTTGTACACAGAATGTTTTTGGAACAAATTGCATAAGCGTAAAATACCCCAAATTTTCTCCACAGTATGTATTTTTGAAACATTTTTTCATTAGGGTATAATTGCTCAACGTCAATAACAAACCTCTTTGTGCTCATAATACATAATGTTCATGTATTTCATGACATACATTTGCCCGGATCAGTTAGCACCATAACACTTTAAACGTTAAGTTTCTAAAAATTTTTGAAATTTGCACGTGTATTTCACTCGCCTCAATTTTCCAGAACTCCCAACATGAAACTTGACCTGAAAAATTTTCCAGCGATAACCACCGACAAACCGATCCAAATAGGACCTTTTCCAAACAAAACACTTTAAACGTTAAGTTTCTACAAATTTTTGAAATTTGCACGTGTATTTCACTCCCCTCAATTTTCCCGAACTCCCAACATGAAACTTGACCTGGAAAATTTTCCAGCGATAACCATCGACAAACCGATTCAAATAGGACCTTTTCCAAGCATAACACTTTAAACGTTAAGTCTCTACAAATTTTTGAAATTTGCACTTATATTTCACTCCCCTCAATTTTCCCGAACTCCCAACATGAAACTTGACCTGGGAAATTTTCCAGCGATAACCATCGACAAACCAATTCAAATAGGACCTTTTTCAGACATAACACTTTAAACGTTAAGTTTGTACAAATTTTTGAAATTTGCACGTATATTTCACTCCCCTCAATTTTCCCGAACTCCCAACATGAAACTTGACCTGGAAAATTTCCCAGCGATAACCATCGACAAACCAATTCAAATAGTACCTTTTCCAGACATAACACTTTAAACGTTAAGTTTGTACAAATTTTTGAAATTTGCACGTATATTTCACTCCCCTCAATTTTCCCGAACTCCCAACATGAAACTTGACCTGAAAAATTTTCCAGCGATAACCATCGACAAACCGATTCAAATAAGACCTTTTTCAGACAACACTTTAAACGTTAAGATTCTACAAATTTTTGAAATTTGGACGTGTATTTCACTCCCCTCAATTTTCCCGAACTCCCAACACGAAACTTGACCTGGAAAATTTCCCAGCGATAACCATCGACAAACCAATTCAAATAAGACCTTTTCCAGACATAACACTTTAAACGTTAAGTTTGTACAAATTTTTGAAATTTGCACGTGTATTTCACTCCCCTCAATTTTCCCGAACTCCCAACACGAAACTTGACCTGGAAAATTTCCCAGCGATAACCATCGACAAACCAATTCAAATAAGACCTTTTCCAGACATAACACTTTAAGCGTAAAGTTTTATACATTTTTGAAGTTTGACCATATACTTTATGTACATGTTATATGCATAAAAAACTTATAAATAAATATCGGTATTTTAGTTTTAATTGTAGTTTTGTTCCGAATGTATACATATTTTCGGCTGATTTTGTTGGGTAGTTACTTTCGGCTGGGATCTAAATTCAATACATAATTTTTTTAATTTTCGGCTGAAGTAGTCGAGACACTATCTGCATTATCGAATTTTTCACTTTCGGCTGGAAACTTTCGGCTAACTATAACAGGCTGTTTCGTTACGCAATAGTTAGGTCAGGATTGGTCAACACATTTTGGCTTCCGTCACCAATGAGTCATTTTTTATTGCGAAAAAACATAATCAATCAAAATTGTATTATTCAATAAAATCAGGTTCGTCGCTTATTTGGGAATTTCATTTTACAAAATTAATAACAAATCTAATTGGAATAAACCTTTTAGATAAAAATATACCTGTTTCAAACAATTCAATTTTTTGGTTTTTGAGTCAACGAGTTATTCGTTGAGGATTGGTCACTAGTTGATTTCGTTTCGTCATCCCTACATAATGATTTACTGCGAAAAGCCGTTAAAAACTCTGGCTGGAAATATGACCAATTCTAATAATTTTATAAA
This sequence comes from Nephrotoma guestfalica, assembly GCA_963691935.1. NCBI lineage: Eukaryota > Metazoa > Arthropoda > Insecta > Diptera > Tipulidae > Nephrotoma > Nephrotoma guestfalica. Next base: position 98,538,496 of record OY829913.1, read on the forward strand.
TCCAACGATCGGAATCGATCGATATCTAGTGACCAAACCTCAATGACACTCGACCAAACAATCCTAATCGTTGGGTTTATAAAGTTATTAGTATTGGTCAAGTTTCTTGCCTCATACACTTCGAACCGTATGAGAAAGATGAGTTTTTATCGATTTTTCGCGTTAAAATGTTTCGTAGGGATGGCCAAACGAAATCAACTATTGATCAGTCCTCAACGAGTTATGAAGAAGCAAAAAATTGAATTGGTTTTATCATATGTTTTCCACTTTAGAAAAAATCTAAATGGTTTATTCCAATTGGATTTGTTATTAATTTTGTAAAATGAAATTCCCAAATAAGCGACGAACCTGATTTTATTGAAACAATACAATTTTGATTTCGTTTTCTCGCAATAAAAAATGACCCATTGGTGACCAAACGCCAAAATGTGTTCACCAATCCTGACCTAACGAAACCGAACGATTACCTAACGAAATTTGATAAAACGGTATGATTTTCTTTCAATGAGGTACCCTGGAAATTTTTTGTAAAATTTTTCATTATTTATTTACCGTTTAACGTAAGTGACCAAACGATAACAATTTAGTGACCAATCTTGACCAAATGAATTCAATCATCATTTTTGTCATAAAGGCAGAGCCGAAAACTTGATCGAAATTTTACTTTAGATTAACAATTTTCGAGTTTTGGAATTCCCGCGGTTTTCTTTTTTTGTCGAATAGTATTTGATTGTGCAATTTTGTGCGTCGAACGACAAATTTTGTACATAATGTACTTTGGGAGATAATGGGGGATTTCTGACGTGATTGTCACATCAGAAATCCAGAAGATCCGTTTTAACATTGAATATATGTTTTAATTTAGTTCTTCAGTTTAGCACAACTGGGCATTCCAAAAACCATTAGTTCTAGGTTTATCTAACCATTTAAGTGCATTATGAACAGAATTTGCTGAAGTAGATTTACTATGTTAGATAATATCGCAGTTTATTATAGCCAAATTGTTTAAATTAGATTTATATTACCTGATAAGATTATGATTTACTGTTTATTCCCCAAATCAGCGAGATTTGATTATAGAAAACCATTAACTCAACCTTATTTTCAAAAGATCATTTTTAAAAATTTTGTATGAACCATTTCTGCCCTTCACCTTATATTAATGAGATCACTTAAAATTGTTCTACTGAACATACTGACCAAGTTTCATGATTATGCAAAATCCCCATCGGCCAGAATCACGCGTAGAAAACCCTTACTTCAACCCTATACCCAGGTATCATGTTGTGCCTGGAGGAGAACTAAATTGCTTTTGGAATGTACGTTAGTGCATTTACGTTTTGCCGTTAGGCGCACAAAATTGCGCAATCAAATACTACTCGACAAAATAAGAAACTGGCGTGACTCACTAAAATGAACTGAGTTGGATCAGTGTTTCTACATGAAGTGGATTAGTTCAAATTTTATATAGAAAGCTTAATCCAAATTTTGTTTTCGATCACAAATTTTGATTTGAAATCCAGTAACCGCCTTTGCGTTGTTTCATAAAGTTTGAACTCAACCGGATCAGATCAAGCGTGTAGAAATTGTTACATAAATTACATTGTATACCTAGTTGTTCACTCGGCCATGTAAACCTAGTAAAACAGATCAGGGATAAAAAGAGAACAAATTCTCTATAGAAGGTATTTTGTGGCCACCCCATTTGTTAAGGAAATTACGAATGTGAAAATCTTTCCCATTTGAATTATTTCCAATTTAAAACTTGTTAAAACGAAGGTTATCTCAGCGATACACGAGACTGTTATTAAATATATAGATAAATAGAAAATCTCGAGGATGAGCAGTCGAGACACCACCGGGAAGAAAAAATATTACAAAATAACGATATTTTAAATTAGCAAACCACCTACATTTATGTACATTCTTATAAGTATCTTTTCTAAGAACCCAATTGTACTCATCAACATATAACCACTATCTGTAAGGTGCGCAACTAAACTTTCGGATTTTTTTGAAAAATGAAAAATGTAAAATTTCATTAGAAATATAAAAATTATTCGAAGGATTGTCCTTCGCTATCTACACATTTTTGTCATCTCTCTGGCAATACATGAATACCACGACGGTAAAACGACGTTTCTGTAGACCGAAACCATTCATCCAACCAATTTTGCACTTCTCGAAACTGGCCAAGTATAGCGCTGCCAAGTCAAGCGCCTTCGACCGGAACTGGTGATAATTTGTGGGGGAGCAGTACTGGCGAATAAGGCGGGTGTGGTGGGAGACCCCGTCTCAGCGTTTTGGTGGGTTCAGATTGATGAGTTGTTGTCGGTAGCGTTGCCCATTGACAGTCCGAAGCGATTTGGCCGTGCCGTCGATGTTGATGCCTCGCCAAGTGCAAACCACTAACTTTTGCGTTTGGAATCCATAAAAAAGATCTACTTTTCATCGCCCGTAACAATTCGATGCAGGAAGCGTTTTCTTTCGTACCGTGAAAGCAAAATGTCGCAAGTGGCTCTTCGATTTTCCATCTGGCTCTCAGTCAACTCAAGCGGCACCCATTTTTCCTCCTTTTGAATTTTTCCTATATCATGTAAACGATTGGAAATATTTGGCGAATCTGGTGCGAAGCATTAACCGCAAGTTGATCTTGAGTTTGTGTATCATTTCCATCCAATAATGCTAGCAGCTCGGTGTCTTCAAATATTTTTGGTCTTCCGGAGCACTTTTTATCCTCAATTTCGAAATCGCCACTTTTAAATCATTTAAACCGACATTCTCGTTCTTAGAAAAAATTATTTAGCGTTAGCAACTGTCCACGCTAAGAATAAAACACAATTTCTGGCATAAATGACAACTAGATGTGTCGCTAGCACCATCTATGTGTGAAACCCGGAAATTTAGTTGCGCACCTGACATAACATTTCACATTAATATCAATTCTTGTGACTTTTAAAAATAGAAAATGAAATAGATTGCCCCTATAAAATACTGATTAGCATCACGCACACAATTCACAAATTGTCACACATATGAATACTTCGTTTTGGCACCATTTCCATTCGCTCGATGATGCCACTATACCGAACACATTACACAATTTGTTATCTGTTTCGAGAAAAAAAGAAGGAAAATACACAAAATAAACGGAAATACAAGAGAAAATTATTATCAAACAAACAAAACTCCTCCAACCACAAGTTTTCAATATTTTTTTTTTTTTATTTAACTTTTATGGTAAAATTTGTTTGTCTTCTGGTGCTGTGCGCGCTCTTCTCTCCAAACAATTTTTTTAAGTAGAAACTTTAAGATAAGACAAAAATATAAAATAGCAACAACAAAAAATTATAGGAAAAGTGTGCACACCAAAAAAAAAATTTATAATTTGGAAAATTCATGTAATAATTTTTATCGGAAAATTCTCGCTAGGGTGGCGAGGCGACGGGAGATGTGTTTATTTATATTTATGGAATGGTTAGGCATTTTGAATCGAGCAGTTTGGGTGTCACAATAAGATGATAAAAAAAATTGCAAGCTTTTTATATTTTTTAAGAGTTTTCCGGGGATAATAATTTAAATAGATACACTTCCTTCTTCCTTATATATGTATATGTGTTTATATTGTGATATACATAAATGTTGTGGTGTGGTTTTATACGTTGTCAGTGTTATGTGATATGGCGCGCAAGGTATTATTATTATTTATATATTTGACATGAGTTCTATATATAGAAACGGATACACGACATGAAAATTTTAATATCACACACAAGGAAATTTTATTAAGGAATTATTTTTGTATACATGTGTAGGTGGCGCTTTCATAATATATTCTTTGAAATTTGATGATAAAATGACATATGAAGTCTGTTCAAAAAATTAGAGCAAATATACGACTTCCCTAAAACGAAGTTCAAGCAAATTCCTTTACAAAATAATAAAACAAATTTTTATCGATTATTTCAATAGAAAAGCAAAGTTTATGGTTTCAAAACGTACCAAAAATTTGTAAAGGAAGTCTCATCAACGCAATGAGAAAAGATACTATCTTGTTTCATTTCTGTCTAAAGAAATACAAAAAAAAATCGTGATTTTGTTATGCAGAACATAAAATTCTTAAGATTTCATCAATTACTTGCTATAACAAGTCTACGAAATCATTTAGACTCGTTCAAATTTAAAATATGTTGAAAGTGGTCAAAAATGTTTCTAAATTAAATGAAAATGAACAGAATTTCAAGCGGAATCAACCTGAATATCGCTTTAAATTTTTAGTAAGGTTATGCGACTAAATAAGTTTACACATTGTAACATAACAAATTGGCGATCAAGTTGCTACCCTGTGGCTGCCAGATCCCGTATTAACGATTTTAGGCTAAATATGTTAGAGATAATCCTTGTGTTGCGCTGGCCTAACTACCCAACTGAAAAGAAAAAAATTACGGAATCACAACAATAATCTCGGAATATGGAACGCACTCAGCTTAGATAGTATGGACAACCTTCAAAACATCGATAAAAACTAACTTGCAGCCGCATACCTCATATTATGGTGATAATGTCAATTCGTATATTTGTGAACTCAGGTTTTCATGGGCGTCACGTTAATATTTCGTTTGTAAACGTCCATGATCCAGGAGAAGATCAATCCCCGATCAATCAAGAAGGCTCTTTATAAACATCTTGGAAGATGTCTTAAGCAAAATATCAGAAACCGACTGAATTCTAAATAATATTAGGCGATCTCAATGTTAAAAACAGAAGAGCTGACAAGGTAGACCTTGTCACCATCGGTCCGGAATCCATACACTGTTTCTAAAATTAGTGCGGCACAAACCACTGAGATAGTCCTGAGGCGGCGAAATCATGAACGCGGTACGAAAATTTTAAACATAATGAAATTACACAAACAAATAGCAATCTCGTCAGCTTATAAAACCGGTAGAATTGTTCCTACTTTATCATATAAAATTTGAATACCTTCTAAAATTCCCGAACGGCGTTTATGAACCTTCCCCTGCTCTACAATTTGGTGGTTGCAAGCAAATATTTTCCACACGATGACGTAACAGTCACCCAAATTGACCACATTCGTGGGTCCAAACAAACCGCGCATATTTCGAGAAAAGGTATTGGACATTTTTTACAAACAAGCCGTTCCCTGAGTCTATCGAGTATCGTGGAAGATTATTAACTTACCAGTAACATAAGCTTTGGTGTCTAGTTTAGGACGTCTACCAATACTAATCAGGAATAGAACAGCGCTCGTCAGTGAAATCTTTTTATTATTAATTTCAAGCCGGGCTCAACTAGAGCAATGAAATTTTCCCACTCAAAAAGTTGAACATTAGAGATCGATATCGTTGTATAAAAGAAATACCCAAATGTTGCAGCGCGAATCAAAATGGCTCTGAAGAAATGTTGAGGAAGATTAAAACCGTCGTCGAAATATGTCCCATATCAACGTTGAGATGACTCCGCTCATTATATGATGAAGTGTACAACGTGATTTCCAAAATGAAAAACAATAAAACACATGAGAAAGATAGAACTTGTTGTGCAATGTTAAGACACATGGACACTTTGTCTACTAAAACCGGCTTAGAAGAGTGGCAGTGGCAGACAGCTCTGTACTGTCTACTATATAAGAATGGAGATCAGCGGAATTGCCATAATTATCGCGGAATAGCTTTATAACGAACGAATTTTGGGCGACTATCAATATTGATACGCTCCAGAATAGCACGCTAAGAATGTTTTGTTTTATTTGGGAATTTCATCAAAATTGATAGTACCCTGTACATAGATGGTTCTAACAAATTTACCAAACTGCAGGGGTACTAACAAAGAGGAGGCAAAGACAAACTTACTCCTTTGAAATTTACAGCTTAACATATTGGACTTCAGACCAAGAAAGCAAAACTCAAATACAAGGTTACAGTAAAGAGGCACATCACACGGAGAGTTTTTTTTACGTGATGTACAATACGAGGGCAGCGACAAATATCGCACAAAGTACAAGGCGCTATTACCTCTAGTCATCATTCATATATTTCAATGCGAGTATCAAAGTCCTCACAATATGACGACTTGTTATCACAAAAGGGGACCTCGTGGTAGACGACCTACTCGATGGATGGACGACGTAGAGAAGGATTTGCACTTATTATGCGACGTCCCGTTCTTGTTGTAGATCGGGTTATCTGAATAAATATTGTTTAGGTAAAAAACCACTCCGATGTAGCAGTAAGGTCACACATAATTTTTTCACGCGGAAATAAAAGTTTTCGTACAAAATTGTTTGCCTTAATTTAATTGTTAGTTCACCGAAATTGCAAAGAGCAAGTGTCGACCGAACGTCAAATCTTTTATTGTACATATAAGGAACTACAAGCTTAAAACTTGGTAAAAAGGTTAGATTTTTCCCATATTTAGGGTTATAACTTAGGGTAGATATTTTTAGGAAGGGCTATACGATATTTCATAATTTAGATTATTACCTTTTTAAAGTAATGCTATCATCCACATTAATTCGGCCTTCAAATATAGATTTGCACATCATTGTATCCCAATTGGGCTATACAAGAGTCTGACATTTTTCTCAAACAAGTTTGGATTGTTTTTGATATAATTTATAGGGTGGACATTTGAGTTCCGTAAATTTAAGTTGTCATAAATATACACATGTTGTCTGTTGGTTCTTGCAGAGGAGAATCAATTATACGAGACCTCGTGTTGAGTGGTTTGTTAACGGACGACAGAATACTAGAAGTTTTTGAATGGAATGAATTTATTCAAAAGAAACTGTCTCATTTGATGGATTGCCTTAGCGGACGCCATAATAAATTAAGAAAACTGCTTTATCAACGCCAGAAATTAAACTAGAGATGTCCACCCTAGATCCACAGCTATTGTAAAGAGGAAAATCGAGAATAATTGTACTATAAAATTTTGGTTAAATCGGAACTACGGCGTTACTTATATTAGACCAGTCATATTAGAAATTAGATGCTGCAACCACAAAGTTAAGTAACAGTAAGATACCCCCCAGTCTCGGCGGAATTTTTGTACAAATGTTAAAACAAGGGGGGCCTGTTATATACGGCCCAGGTTTTTCCAAATGTTCTAATAAACAGTTTAATTTGTCACGGCTACGACTTCAGCGTCGATTATCCCTCACGATAGCTCTGTGTTAACGGTAATATTAGGATTTGATATTAGTTCCTGCTTTGGAGTACACAATACGAAAAGGCCGTTACAAAGTTTTAACAACATCAAGAATAAACTCCGATACCAATCTTGTGAGTGCTGAAAACAACTTCGAATAATTTACGTATCTCGGGTCGATCATAACAACCTCGAATGATATTCAGACCGATATAAAAGCCACGTAAAGTCTGTGGACTTTATTTTTTCCGTAAAAAGATGCAATTTTTAGAGTCGTCTTTTGTTATTTTGCGCAAGATTAGCAGATTATTTGAAAATTAGGGACGAACTCATTTTAAATGGTTCGTTATCCCTTAAAGACAGTTCAAAAAATTTCCATTTCGTACAATTCGATAATAACCAGACATGATACATCAAAAAGTGAAAGGAATAGAGCCCTGTTTTTTATTGGATGGGATTTATTTTAACAAAAACAAAAAAAGTGGAAAAGTGAAACCAGTCTCCGCATTTTATTGTCACCTTGTTTATGAAGTAAAAAATAGTTTTCGTTGGTGGGTGACATTAAGAAGCGATTGATGAACAACGATACAACAACTTATTAGGTGAAAATTTTATTGGTTTGTACCATGCAATCAATAGGTGGCTAAAACCAAATCGTTTAGTACTAAGAACACCTTTCACATTCTTTCCTCAATTTGTTGAAAGTAAGTCTTGGCATGGGTAATAATTGAAATTCAACCAATCAATTAAATATTCGTTTTCTAGATTAAACTGTATTGTGTATGTGTTTGGATACAAGCCAGTAGATTTTGACCAGTATTTCATAAAGCAGACTGGAAAGAATGCAATCGATTAAGAAACGCTCCAGTTCTACTCAGTTGACTATATTCCAAAAAATCACCACGAAATCATTTCAAAACCAATTAAGATGTTGTATCCTAAATTTCATCAACATCCACTGAGAGGTGGTTCAATGGCTGTCGGGTGGGAAACAAGTTCGTCCTTCTACATAACGGATTGTGTATATTTAAAACTATTTTGTACAATTTCTTTGTAAAAATTATCTTCTAGAACCCGCGTTTCGTACATTTACCCGCGTTTCGTACCTCTATTTCAACTGGCCAGTGTGATTAATTTCAAAACAAAAATGTATACTTATAGGACGCTCGCAGCTTTGAACCGAAAGAATTATATAATATGCATGCTACCATCTGTTGAGCGCTAGCTAAAATAATCTGAATTTGTTATCGTGTGCCTGATTTCGACATTTGTGGCTTAATTTCCGACTAACTAAATTGATGATTAGTTCATACGAGTTAATGACAGATGTCTCTAATGTTCATCAGTTTATATTTTAGCTTCACTGTTTCACTTCTATGTATGTGATTTACATTTTATCTCTACTGCGCATGCAGTTTAATACCAAATAATTTAAGGGGCCGGAACAAAATTTTGAAAGTGTGAAATACGATGTAGATTTAGAGCTAATTTTTAAGTGTATTTGCTAAAATTTCTGGTACGTCAATATCAATTTCTTTTAAAATAGTTGCAACTATCATTTTTTAATAAAAATTGTGCACTACATTTTATAGAAATTAAAAAATATTGATAAGAAAATACATGTTCCGAAAGTGGGCCAACCGTACACAACACTCATGTTCCGAAATTGGGACATACGCTCACAATGGTCGCATTGCTATTTGCTGTTAAAAATTTGTTCTTTATCGATTATTATTCAAAGATAACTTCAAAAATGAATCCGAGTGAAAAAAACGTAAACATTTATTCACGTTGGACGAGTTTGCGGAAATTCTGAATGGTTCCGACTCGGAATTTAACTTTTCGAGCGATGATGAAGTTCAGGAATCCAATTTGGTCACTCAAACGAATTTAGATGATATATTCAATTTACTTGCAAATCAGGCAGAAGTTCGCAGTTATCAGTTGCACACGGTATCGGAAAACGCTCAAATAGAAATTGAATTGATCGATAATTTTCAAAAGTTTCAATTTACTGAAAAAGCCGATACAAAATGGCAGAAAGAATCCAATCAAGAAAAATTGAATTTGAAAAAAGTAAAATACTAGTGGAAGATGATCCTATAGAAAACCTTGAGACACTTCTAATGTACGAACAACAGTCTATTCGGTACAAACAGACGAATCCCAACGAATTAAGAAAACTGTTCGGGTTACATATTCTAATGGGTTCCCTTCGTTTCCCCCGCTCACGTTTGTACTGGAATTTACTACTTGGTATTCAGCTGGTTCTAAAAGCGGTAAATTATGTCCGCTTCTCTCAACTCAAGAACGTACTACATTTCGTTGATGTAATGGGTTCCAGCAAAGCCAAATTCGTCGATAAATTTGACAAACTATATCTCATCATATTTATCGACGAACAAGTTTTAAACAATACGTCAAAGGAAAACCGTGCTCTTGGGGTATAAACATTTATATGTTGTGTGGAAAAGTGGCCTCCCATATGACTTCATAATTTATCAAGGAACATCAACCATGCAACCATGTGTTCCATCTTTTGTGGCAATTTGTTCCGAATTCAAAACATCCTGAGGAGCCTTAAGCCGGAGCTCGATACATTTTTTTCTTGCATATTTCAAATAGATGTCCCAAATAGAGCCCAAAAACATAATTTAATTTTTTTCATCAGGTGGTTAACTAGCTAATTGTTCAGAGTTAATAAATGTTGTAGAAGTTTCTGAAATATAGAGATAGATGTCACTGAAATAAAATTATTAATCTACGCGTAAGCCACGCCAGTCGGTAGCATCCAGCCGGAATCAAATCAATTGTGACAAAAGGAGCACGATGCATTGTGCGTTAGTGTAATGATATGACGTAAGGTTTTTGAGTCAGAGCTAGACAGGAGAGGACAATAGTTGCAGCTGCAACATTTAGTTTGGTTGATTTGATTATGCAAGCATTATGCCGAAAATGCAAAATATTACAAATATACATACAATAAGAACATCGCCCATTCAATACTATCCCACCCACCTTCTAAAAACACAAGACATTAAATTGTTTTATCCAGACTTTCAGTCTGTCTGTTCCAATCGCTTTAATAAACATTTTGAATTGTTATTTGAACACAAATGGGAGGCGATCCTAACTTTTTCATTAACATTTTTCTAAACAGTAGAATAAAAGCTTTTAGAGTTTACAAGTTTTTCAAACAAACTTGCCGTATGCTTGTTTATAATTAACATAATCTACAAAGGACAATACACCCTGAGTGAAATACAATACGTTCTTAAAGAATGGTGTGAGAAATCGTTAGTCGAACTATAAAACAAATGACTAGGTTAAGTAAGTTCAAGGTGTTTTTATGTATTAAAGCTTTAATTGTTTATCAATACTTCAAATGTTTCGGTTATATTAGTGTGTCGCCATTTCCAGCAATTAGTTAATTTCGATACGAGCACCTGTACGCGATATTGTATGAAATTTTCATAGCACCAATATGTACTTAAATTTGATTACTTCAATTGATTGTGTACCTTTAACCAGCTGATATGCTCATTTTTAGCATGATTAAAATTATTGAGCGATATCGTTTGCGGCTATCGTAAAGATTTCTTCAAACCAATTGTACTTTTCACTTCGAAAATTGCAGCATCCTTTAAATTCATGGTTATAAGCCAACGCAGTTGTATACAAAATAAAACATCGTTAAGTGCAGTCTACCGATTAGATCGGCGCTTTGGGTAACCGATATTGGGACAACCATAGACGACCATATTTCCGTCCGTTCCGGCCAAATTTTGATTAAATAAGTGTTTGCGTACTCGGTTGAGTTGAATTTTATTTCCCACATATCTCTCGATAGATTACGTGCGACTTAGAACCAACATCTCGGGTAATTTGAACGTCATTTAAAATTATCGTACACCACTACCTCTCTCTCATACTTTGATCTCAAGGGTTTAACACGATCCTGTAACATTTTCTGATACGTTTGAATTGATACTACATCGCCTCTTGTAATCCTGAGCCAGTTTCATAAAATTTCATAATAACATGTTGGTATGGAATGTCCTTTCATGAGTTTTAACACTACTCAAAACACGAACTATACAAGTTTAAATATGGGTGTGATAGGAACTCTCTGTGCAAAACACCTTTTGCCATGTAGATCTGCGAAACGAATACTGTATCCACCTAACACGAGTGGCAGGCAGATACAGCAGAAACACATCGAGGTTGTGAACAACCGATTCGGTTTTTGGGGATTTTTTTAATAGGCTGAGATTTAGTATTCCTATTTGTTCACAAAAGTTATATTGCCTAAAATATCCAGCAACCGTTCGGTCAAAATTTCGCGTTTATTAGATTTGCGAACCGATGAACTTCTGTGTATGATGGTTTGCCATTGTAGTATACAATTACAGATTGGCAGCTCTTTATTTCGATTATAAACTTGACTGTGTATTTACCAAAGGTGGCTAAAGCAAACAACAAATTTCCATTTCACCGATCATTCCGAGATTAATTATTAACTAATATATGGGGCATTACATGTCAAATCGGCCACCACCGCCCCTGTCCCGCGCGTTTCAATTTTTCCCGTTTTATCGGGTCTATGTGTTTTAAAAATGGCGGACCATTAATGGCGGAAAAATAAACTATCTGCAAATTTCGTATTTTTTATTAAATTGTTAAATAACCTAACTTTTACTTTTTTGTTTAATCAAAGTGTTTCTGAAGTTCCTGACGGTGCTACATGGCTTAATTCATAATCCAGAGATCCATGGTTGTACACGGGTCTGTGTCCATGCTCGACACCAAACCAGAAAATATATGTCTTAGCATTGTATGAGCAAGTGATTCCAAACTAATTAAAGAGATAATCATAAATTCAAATCTCCGCCAATATTCAGTATGGTTTAATAAAAGAGGGCTTAACAGTTGATCCTCATAAAGAAACAGATTCAATAAATTCATTAAGGATTGTAAGATGGGTTCATTCTAGGCGATATGGTTTAGAATAGTCTCAAGATACCTATTAAAAATTATTGAGGACTATTTCCGTAACACGATCAATATGTATAAAATAGGCGATCACAGCTCGAAAGGATATATTGTTAGGGATTTGTTACAATAAAGTCTGCCCACTTACTAAAATTGACAGTACAAAGCAACATCTTCGCAACAAAAACAGTTCAAACAGTTCAACAGTTTCAAAACAGTTTTGTTACAAAAAATCTATTATGATAACCTTGAAAGGACACCAAAATTTACGAAACAAAACCTGTAAAGGTTGTCATAGGTTACCTGTAAATAACCAAAGAACAGTCCTCGTAGGAACATTAGCTGCGTTAGCTGCGAGCTGAATAATCGCTCGTCAAATTTAGAAAAACCAATTGCATCGAACGTTCGCCAGCAAATATTCCATTCACTTTGGACAATCAAGGGTCATGGACATTGAAAGCAAATGAAAGAACTGGAAGAATTTATAAAAGGGAAAACTACCGATTACCATGAAATAAGGAGTATACATTGCGACGTTCTGGCAAGCTACCCTTAAGCCAAGGATAGGTGTTATGGACTACTGGCAAATAACAGAGCAAAAGCTCTTGTAAAAGCATGAGGGCTTCAGACTGTCTCTTCCGATAATGTTGATAATTACCAAAGGACGGAAAAGCAAAATGAAATAAAAAAATCGAGATAGTGCAGAAGGGTTAGAGCACTACTGCATCACTATGTCAATACGCGGGGAACATTCCACTGCGTAAAGACGGTGGTACTCCTTACAGTAGGAGGTTGTGGACTTATATAAAACAGATTCTGCTTTCTAATAGTGTTGGATATAGTGTGGCCTTTGCCCATAAAACCAACAAGAAGTATTTACTGTTGAAAATGCAGAGGTCGACAAGAGATAATATGAACCATTTGATGTGCTAAAATCGACAATTACCTAGAGGAAAAACAGGAGGTTAATGCAATTGCCGATCCCTATGTGAGAAAATACTAAGAACACAATAAAGGAGGAAGTGTTTAGCCCAGAAGCTAATGCTTTTAAAAAAGGTGAAATATTCGATTGGATATTATGACCAGTTCTAGACCTTTGTTTACAGATGTACACAAATGGTGGTTGTTAAACTATACCAACGGTCGTAGCTCGAAAAATGACTGTTGTTAACAGAATCCGTAAAGATGCCGGATACGTCGTAAAATACTTAAAACCTGAATAAATGAAACATTTGCTTCAGGTGCTGCATAGCCGGTCACAAGGTCAAAGAATACTGAAACGAAGTGCACAATGCATTCTGCTGTACGGAAAATGGGAAGCTCACGATACTGGCTGAGGTAAGTGCCCAGCACGAAAAAGTGTCACATCAAACAACCATAGAAAGCAGTACGGAACTTCTATCGCAGGCTTTACAAGAATATAATTGAAGCAGAATAAATTGAGAATCCTATGCACACAGCGACCATTAGGCTATTCCGTCTGAACTTCGTTAAACGTACTCTAGAAGCTATCTCCAAAACGTGGGTGAAAACAAAATTTGTTGACGAGAGACATCTGCAGGTTTTTCACCGAAACACCGACTTCATAGGTGTGCCGCTATCAGCTAGCGAATCCTCTAATAGGCAGATTATAATTTTAAGCATATCAGGTGTGCCTGATGAAAGAAAAAAATTTTAACTCCGGTAAGGATGCAATTTATTTAGAAACGAAGCCCTCCAGGCGCAACATGGGGTGGTGGTAGTTAACAAAGTTAGCGGCGATACTGGATGTCCCTCTGTGATGTGGTCGACGTTGATTCATAGGGCAGGCTGTACAGGTGCGACTTGCTTAAGCCAACATTTCAAAACTTTTTGATATCGGCGTTGGTCATCACCAATATACGACTTTTTATTCGAATACCATCAAAGTGGACAAAGAATTCGTTATTCAGGCTGATAAACTAATGTCTGCCTTCAAGAATTCCTAAAAAAAAGCTCCGGAACTAAACTACACACATAACGTTGGCCTAAGCACAGCAATACAAGAAAAACCGAAGAGATTTTGGAGGTGTACACGTCTAATAGAAGCTGTGTTCTCAGACATTCAGGAAAAACAGAGAATATCTTCGGAAGCAAAAGATATTTAGCAGATTAACAGATAATGGATGTTGGATTTGCTGATGATATCGCGATTATCAAAGTCTCTAAGAAAAAAGACTGGTTAGAGAGCATCTTCTAGTATACCGGAGATTTAATTCAACAAAGCCTTGATTAAGATGGTCTGTAATTATCTGAACAAAAATCGGAAGCGTTGCTTAAAAGTAGCAGAAAAGATCTGGCTAAAATGTCTAAATTGGAACTCATATACCAATGTCTATACCACTGTTCGTACTAGGGCACACAGATTAGTTGAAGTTGTAACTTCTTTAATTATTGATGTATCGTCTATATACGAAAGAGCTGCAGCCGCCATGGTATCAACTCTCTCTTTCTCTCTCTCTCTCTCTCTCTATCTATCTATCTATCTATCTATCTATCTATCTATCTATCTATCTATCTATCTAGCTATATATCTATCTATCTCTATCTTTAGGTTTCACATCTCATAAAGGAACTTTGCAGTGTGTATCCGGTGGTCCTCCAACCCTCCAGTTTTGACTCCTATTATACGAACATCTTGTTCGATGTTGTCATGCCCACGTAGACTGGTTGTTGATGGAATGCTTTTCCTATCATTCGTTCGAATGGGGATCTTTCAACTGAACCAGCCATCTGATTCGCTTTAATTTAATGAATCCGATAATATCACAAGTTCCGAGGAGATCTTTATTTTGTGAATCAATCGAATCCGGTACTCGTTCTTCTTTCTTCTTTCAAAAGTAGATATTAATCGACAATCATTGGCGGTCAAGGTGTTACTCTCACATCCGAATGTTAACACAGCTCTTATTAGTGCTATGTAAGGTGCTAATTTATACGACTAAAGATATTTTGATCGCAACAGTTTTGATTGTACATAAAAGACTCGATATCCGGCTGTTACGCGTGCTTTTATATCGACCTGCATACCAATCATTGATGTTATAGTTGGCCAGAAATATTTAAAATTTTCCACGTTGTCAAAGCTGTCGTTATTGTGTTTTGTTGTCGTTGATTTTCAAACCAAGTCGTTTCTTGTTACTGTCGAGCGGTATTAAACTATTCTTGACTTGTTGAATATCCAACGCGAAATTTCAATACAACTTTTAATTATTATGTACTCGAGTGCAAGATTAAGCAGCACAGGGGCGGGACGCACCTCTCTGGAGCCCACCGCTGATGTTACTTAGAAAGGATCAGATACAGCCCCTTTCACTACGATTCTAAATAGCGAGCCAGATGCTGTTAGCTTACACATAGAAACAAGCTCCTCTGGAGTTCCTAGACATATGAGCACGGCTCGAAAGGTTTTCTAAATCCATTTAGAATTGATGAATGCTAATATTGTACTCCCAATATTTGTTCAAGCTCATCCTCAACGTGAAATACTAAACCATTGGTTGATCGGCTGGAGCGAAAACGACATTCATTATTACCGACGATGTTTTCGGTGAGGGGAATGATTCTGACAAGTACATTATTAGCAAGCACTTCAGCAGGCGGTGTTTAACCGAGCTATGTCACGGTAATTTTCACACATGAAATGGTCACCTTTCTTATGTAGCGGACAAATGAGTGCGGTTTGACATTTCTCGGGTAGCTCCTCCTGCATAAGATGGAAGAGTAGCTCCTTCGGGTTTTAATAATTCTGCGGGGATTCGCTGCTGGGAGACTGGGTGCTTTTCCATTTTGTAATAATCATTGGAGTTCCTCTACTGTGCAATATGGGACAAATATCTCGTCGCCTCTTATGTCGGGGAAATTTGGACGTGGCTTTCCTGGCGCAAAGATATTCTGTCTGATAGCTTCTAGTGAAGCAGCTCTGATGAGGTCACATTATGTTGTTAATTTTATGAAGTGTCTTCATCCCAGAAGCACGAACAGCTATTGAAAATATTGCGACAAGTTGCGACGATTAGAACGCGCAGTCCTAGACAAGATGTGATGTTAGACTTTAGTACAGACTTCGTACCTCCGTAGTATCTATTGGTCGTTCCACGGATATAATGCTGTAGGAAATGGATTTAGTGAGTAAGAGACACTCTGGTGGTGGTGTGGTTGAGTGAGTCCCTTAATGGTTTAGATTCACAATTGCACCCGGTAAGTGGCGCGGGGATCGAGTTTTAAGAATTTTTTTCTTAAAACCACCCCCAATCTTTATATATATAATTCTTCTGTACGTATGTGTGTCACTGAACTGCTCCTAAACGGCTGAACCTGGATGATTTAGATTCACAATTGGACCCAACAGGTGGCGCTGCGATCGGGTTCTAGGAATTTATTTTTTTGTATTTTTGTCGAAATTTTATTTTTTGTTTAAGATTTTTCGTATATCAAAACATATAACCCTAAAATTTCACCCTCACCACTCTCCAATATTTTATAAAATGAAAAATATCATAAGTTCATGAATAATTTACCTTTAAAACCTACTGAGAAGTTCATGAATAATTGACCTTCTGTGAATAATTCATAATTATGTTTGTGTACCATAGGTGGCGCTGAAGTCAAATTCAGCGGTATTTGACGTCAATACATGCAGAAGTCGTACCGCGTCGTAGCTTGGCGTTGTTTTGAAATTTCAATTTCTGTTCGCTGTGTTTCGATATTCCATGTATCACATTTGCGTACATATTTTTCTCAACAAATTATAACACCCATAAAATTCAAATAAGTTACTTATATTTATGTGTTGTGTGTTTATTAAAGAACAATGGCACGTCTTCGTGGACGAGGAGGAACTATTGGTCGACGTACACGGAATTCACAAATAGTCTACACCCGTCGGTTAAATAGAATGGCAGAAGATCAATTGACGGGCAATGCAAATTTAAGAGACCAGGTTGCAAATACACGTGCACATGAAAATGACGCAGCAACACAACGAACGCCGTCGAGCTAATGCATTGAGACAGAGACAAGCGTGTCAACGAGCCACCGACACACACAGAACACACGAACGACAACGCCTGCAACTACATCGCGCATTGACACGTGCATCACTTCGCCGCCTTGCGTTCGAATATGATTCAGACATCGACTATTCGTCACATTCGCAAATTGTCACCGTCGCTGTGGACAAAGAATGCCAACACTGCCATGCATTCAAATATAAAGGTGAATCGGCCGGTTTCTGCCGCGCGTCTGGAAAAGTTGTCAGGCCACCATTGAATTCGCCACCAGAACCAATGAAAACATTATTGGCTGGAGTCACACCTCAATCAAAATTGTTTTGGCGTAAAATTCATAAATTCAATTCTAGCTTCCAAATGACATCATTTGGAGCAACAAAAATCGGTCAGAATGAGGATGGTTGCAATTTTGAATCAACGTTTAAGATTCAGGGCCAAGTGTATCATCAAATTGGTTCTTTAATCTCAATGCCTGATGCTGATTCAAAATTCTTGCAAATCTGCTTTATATTGACGATGAGGAGCAATAAATAAACACAAGCTGCCAATACAACCACATCGAGTAGATGGAGGAGCGATAAATTGTGGCGAATTTGGACCGTTTTTGCGAAGTCACAGCCATAGTTGGTCCAGTTGTTCAATACAATAAAACAGACTGCAAAACAACAACTACATGATCGATTATGAAATTACAGTTGTTATGCTTAGCGACGCATACGAACGTCGAAATATACGAAACTAACGCAGAGATAACACGATGCAGATTATTCAAGAGGTCAAATCCATCGTTCTTACGACGCTTTGCAATATCCGTTGATAATGAGAGAAGGATCAAACAAAGAAAGCCAGTGACAGACACAATCTATCGATCGATCAGACATCAACAGCAATATATTTTTGCAATCATATTATTATATTTACCATTAATCTCACGAAAAGTACTAGACGAAACGAAAAAAATTGAAATGCGAAACTCAATGTCAAATAGTTAATCGAAAATTTGAATATCGAGAACCCGTTTGCTGAACCCGTTAATCCGGCTATTAACGGCCAGAAAGCCGAAGCCGAAGTCAAAGTTCGGGTAGGACAACGTCTGTCGCTTTTTATATAAAACTTGTGGCACGAACATATCCAAATTTGTCACTTAAAGCGTTTCTCTAATTAATCATATAATTTGTAAATTTTACAAACGCTTGCACAATCCAAATATCTCACAACAATAAATTAATTATTAATAATTTCACACTTCGGAATCGCAATTATGTCGCTCAAACTCCCTCGCATTTTCCGCGAAATAATCAGTTTTGGTTTTTATTTCTTTCAGTTCTTTTTAACTGACAGACATAAAATTTATAATTCATTATATATTAAAATTTAAACCCTTCTGTTGCTTACTAAGCCTCCCTCCTCAAAGGGATTAAAATCTTGGAATGATATATTCGAATTAACAAATAAACAAAATATGTATAGGGGATGGATACAAACAAGGAAGAAGGAATAATATTTTTCCAGAGAGTTGTAAGAAATCATACATATCGCTAATTTATGTGTATGTGTGTATCAGTGTTGTGAAATGGTTGGGAAGAACAGAAATGTCTAACTTTAACAAAAAAATAATAATAAAGCAAATAAATCAACTTTACTTCCAACAAACAAGAAAGGAATGAAAATTTAATTATGGCTTCTCTATATTCTTTCAAAAACCATATTAAGATTGTATGAATATAAAATAAAATTAAAAAGTCAAACCGAAGAGTATACATAACATACATCACACAGCTTCACCCGCACACCATGTACCCATACACCGGATTCCTGAATGACATACAATTTTCCATCATCTTCTTACGATTTTTTTTTTTGTAAATTAAATTGATTAAAATCAAAAAAGACATTATTGTAAAACGTATCAAAAGGAAGAAGCCAACCAGCCTAAGTAACATCAAAGCATAATCAAGTGGCAGGCAGTAGATACTCGTATATATAAAATCGAGCGACCGACCACCCTCCTAACTTTACAATATTTTTTTATGCCAAAAATTAAAATAAAATATACACAACAATTATAATGACAATGACAACGACCATCTTTTTACACAAAGTAGAAAGAATACAACGGCACCGCACCAACAACAAAAACAGCAAAATATAAGATGGGATGTTGGTGATAATAAGAATAATGTGATTCTATTAAAAGATTTCTGTTATTTCACCCAAAAGCCATGTTACGAGTATCTCGTATACAAAAAAAAAATTGTTTAGTGTTCTACTCTAAATACACACACAGAGCAAAGAAGTCACACAAGAGACAAGAGCTAGTCGGGCGGGCGGGCGGTAGAAGGGCGAAGGCCAACAAAAGTTAAAATAACAAAAAAAATATTTACTTTAGATATTTTTTTTATATTTTGGTTGGTTATGGGTAATTGTTGGTATCATTTAATTGAATTAAATGAATTTTCATGAAAGTTGATTAAAATGATTGCATTGTCATCAAATTAATTTAATTCAATTTTAACTGTTGGCAAAAAAAAATTGTAGGACTACACACAACAGCATCATAAATGTCGAGGGGAAAAGTTGTATAGAAAGAACGTGAAATGTGCACAGCGTAGTTTAAACTATGCATGAACGAGAGGGTGATTAATAATTTTTGTTTTAAGATACAGCTTCCGCCGTTGAATGAGCGGAAGAGAATTTCTATGTTGATGGGACCTTTGAACTTGAAATATCTTTTTATTGTGATGAACCGTTTCGATGGGACGAACAAGTAATTTTGCATCATTAGCACGTGGTTATGTATTTGGGTATTTTACCCCCGTACCTAGAAGGAAATAATAGTTGAGGCAATTGTTTTCACTCAATTTAATTTTTACGCACCGTTTAGAAAATTTTTCGTAAAACTTTCTCAAATCGAATGGATCTTGAGAAGGAGCACTAAGCCACAATTTCTTTTATATGTATTGTAGTGAGCCATGCATAAGGCGAAACGACAAGGTTTTTTTCTAAATTTTATTTAGGTACTAAAACCGTTAAATTTATTTAGTATTTATTCATTAGTCGTTACGAGTGCCATTTTACTCAAATTCAAAAACCACCGTAGAAATATTACCCTCTTCAATAAAATAAATCCACAACGTAGTGCGATAGATGAAAGATATCTTATCACAGTATGACTCATCTTCGCCCGTTCATTATAACATCATAAATAGTAGGAATAATTACGAAAATGGAAATTCTGTGACCCAATGAATCTTGGAGATTTTGATACATAGCCCTTAACGGTGATAGATGAAAACAGTACAATTGTGCAAAAAGGAGAATCCTGGAATTTTTTGCAGATTCGACGAGACAAGTCTATGTGGGTCGTCAGAGTGAACCATTTTTGCCCATAATTTTTCATAATTATAACGAAAAAGACCGTAATTGGAAATTCCTTGGAGTGAATACTATACATTTTGGCACAAAGCTACCTACCCAGTTTGCCCAGTGTGTTCTTTACCTTGGCCCGTTCATTGTATCATAAATGTAATGAAAAAGTCCGAAAATGGTAATTCTGTTAGGCAAATCCTGGAGATTTGACGTACTGGTCAATACGGGTTCAGGTATGGAGAATATGTCACATAACCAAGTCTATTAGGATGGACAGGATGCCCCATTGAAAATGATCGAAAATGAAAATTCTGTGAAACAAATTTTGGAGATAAAGCTATCAAATTTTGAGAAAATACGCCACATGGAAAAACAATCACAGCGCAACATTACAGTTGATTATAGGATCAATTCAATGCTGCAATCGACCACATTTAGCGAACAAAAAATCCTGCTCCATTATGGCAATGCACTCGGCTCACAAAGTAATTAAAACGATGTTCAATTTCATGGAATTGGACAATGAATTGCTTTCGTGTTCTCCAGATGTGGCACCCCCGCGATTATTATCTGTTTCGAAGTTTGAAGAGCTGGCTGAATATTTTACTCAAATGAAGATGTTATTACCGAAACAAATGCCTATTTTGCGGAATTAAGCGACGACTACTTTAAAAACTTGCTTCGAGCTATTAGAAACTCGTTGGAATAAGTGTATCGAGTTTGAAGTAAACTATATTGAAAAATATATTGGAATTTTCCCAAAAAGGTACTGTTTTATTACTCAGGCCCGGGACTTTTCGAACAGCCTGGTACCTAAAGTAGAAGCTATATCCCCAGATGTTTGGAGAAAAAGAGGCTGATACTAGCTCCGAAGGACGACACACAGTTAGTAGACTAACGTTGTGTGCCTCACACCGATTTTCTTTGTCCAAATTTCTGACTAACTATACTTATAGTTAATTCATACTAGTGGTTCATAGATGGCACAAAATAAATCGCGTAGAGACATTTTTCAATAGCTGGTATAAACTAACGTTTCATTTAATTAGTCGGTTAAACAAAAAAAAACGGCGTCCAGCACACAGGATAAGCATTATTATTTTGAAAATGTGCCTAATTGTTTTAATGGCAATGGAACGTCAAAAGATGTACGAAGGTTTGTAAGAATATTTCCAAACATTAACGAGTGAACGACACATGAACATACAAAGAGGATATTTTTTAAAAATGGCTACAGAGATTTCATCGGTCGGAGAAATTCTGTGGAGGGAATATTTGTGGCACAAAGTCATCTACATAGCAATAGACGTAGTTAAACTTAATTAATAACAAGTATAAGCGGATCGACAGAGTGAGTCGACCTTGGCCCGATCATTTTATCATAAATATAATGAAAAAGTGCGAAAATGGAAATTTTGTTAGGCGAATCCTTAAGAATATGGCACATAGTCTACTAAATACTGCAATAAATAAAACTGACCGATTTCTCCTGCTTATTTTATCGTAATGGTAATGAAAATGACCAGAAATGGAAATTGCAAGGAGATAATTTTTGAGATTTTGGCAATTGCGCCACGCGTCTGTGAAGATCGTCCGGATGCCGCAAATATGGTTCGTTCATTTTATCAAAATTCCGTAAAACGCAAAAGTCCGTAAACGGAAATTCCGTCAAACAAATCCTACGGAATTTAGCACATAGCTATCTACATAGTGTAAAATGGTATTTTGTTTTTTATCAGGTAGATGATGAATGCCTTCGCGATAGAAACTTCTTGGTTTCGAAGCAAAATAGTAATCGTGCCATTTTTGCACATTTTCAACTTTCGTGAACCGCTGGTCTTCCAAATATAATTGGAACATTGGTACATTGATCTGAATAAGTGGTCTAGCCAAGTTTTGAGAATACGCCGCATGCTGTAAAATTTCCCAGCCTTCGGAGAAGATGAGTTTCTGGCTTGATTTTACTGTACGTAGATGAGCGTTGTTATGCAACAATATCACCTTCCGCCTTCCTTGGCTCCTAATTTGACTGATTGGGCCTGATAACGTGCAGCTGTAACAGTTTGATCAGGTTCCAGAATCTCGTAGCAAATGACTCCTTTCCAATCCCATAGACACACAGTAACACTTTCTTGGCATGTACATTCATATTTACAACTGATGTTGATGGCTGGCCTGGATCAACCCATGGTTTTCTGCGTTTAAGATTATTGTACAAAATCCACTTTTCACCATCCGTAATTATTTTGTGCAAACAATTCTTTCTTTTGTACCGAGAAAGCAAATTCACATAGATGCCAATTCTTCGGATTTTGTTTTCTTCGATCAGTTTATGAGGAACCCACTTTCCTTCCTTATGTATTTTCCCCATTGCGTGCAATCGAAGTGATATTGCTTGATGAGTTACTGCTAACTATTGTGCAAG
This sequence comes from Nephrotoma guestfalica, assembly GCA_963691935.1. Classification (NCBI taxonomy): domain Eukaryota; kingdom Metazoa; phylum Arthropoda; class Insecta; order Diptera; family Tipulidae; genus Nephrotoma; species Nephrotoma guestfalica. The sequence continues at coordinate 98,561,482 of OY829913.1, forward strand.
CTCTGTTGGAATTTGACTCGGATTTCCATCCAGTAAAACTTTATGGTATTCAAATTGTTTTACTGCACGTGGACTTGGATCGTCCTCAAGACTAAAATTGCCATCACAAAATCTCGTAAACCACTTTTTTTACGCGTTTGAAGTTAGACCTAACTTAATCCTAACCAACAGAAACAAACGAATATTTGTATGTATTGGTTAAAAGTAAAACAAGAATGTCATTTAGGCGAAATATTGAATTTATGAATTAATTCTAATTAAAATTTATAATAAATAATTAAATTCAACATTTGTTAGGATTGAATATAAGAATTTAATATTTTCTTAAGAAATTTAATATTTGAATATTTCGAAACCTAATATGTTTATCAAAAATGTTATTATGTTTTTCTGATAGGTCTAGGTTAGGACTATCTATATTCGAAGCCATTTGAAAAGCTAATAATTTTTGCGCGATCAAATTAATTTTTAGCTGTGCTTTACTAACCTGAGAAGTTAGGATATTCTTAAGAAATTGCATATCTCGAGACCTAATATGTTTATCAAGAATGTTGTTATGTTTTTCTGATAGGTCTAGGTTAGGACTATCTATATTCGAAGCCATTTGAAAAGCTAATAATTTTTGCGCGATCAAATTAATTTTTAGCTGTGCTTTACTAACCTGAGAAGTTAGGATTTTCTTAAGAAATTGAATATCTCGAGACATAATATGTTTATCAAGAATGTTGTTATGTTTTTCGAATAGGCCTAGATTAGGACTATCTATATTTGAAGCCATTTGAAAAGCTAATAATAACCTGATAGGAATATGCAATCAGAATCGCCAACTTCATTGGTTTCTAGAACACTTTTGCCAGAAATTTGTTCATTCAACGGTCGTTGGGCCAATTCTTCCCGGGAATTGGGCCAATTCTGGATTAGCACAAATTCAGCCACTATATTTTTCGGATGGCAATGCACATATCTGATCGGAATATGCCATCAGAAGTGGCAACTTCATTGGTTTCTACAACATTTATTGTCAGAAAATTATTCATTGAACGGTCGTTGTTGTTCAATGGAATTAGGCCAATTCAGGATTAGCACAAATTCAGCCACTATATTTTTCGGGTGGCAATGAACATATCTGATAGGAATATGTAATCAGAAGTGCCAACTTCATTGGTTTCTAGAAAACTTTTTGTCAGAAAATTGTTCATTCAACGGTCGATGTTGTTCAATGGAATTGGGCCAATTCTGGATTAGCACAAAGTCAGCCACTATATTTTTCGAATGGCAATGAACATATTTGATAGGAATATGCAATCAGAAGGGCCAACTTCATTGGTTTCTAGAACACTTTTGGTCAGAAAGATGTTCATTCAACGGTCGTTGTTGTTCATTGAAATTGGGCCAAATCTGGATTAACACAAATTCAGCCACCAAATTTTTCGGATGTCAATGAACATATCTGATCGGAATATGCAATCAAAAGTGCCAATTTCATTGGTTTCTAGAACGCTTTTTGTCAGAAAATTGTTCATTCAACGGTCGATGTTGTTCAATGGAATTGGGCCAATTCTGGATTAGCACAAATTCAGTCACTATATTTTTGGGATGGCAATGAACATACCTGACAGGAATATACTATCTGAATTGCTTATGCCTTGGATTTTAGAACATTTTATTTCTATTGTTTTATTTGTTGTTCAACACAAATATTATTGAACGATATATCTCCGTTTTTTTAATATAGTATCTTTCAGGGGCTGGTTTGGTTTTCCTCGATTTATGAATGAAAATTTATGAAATTTATATTTCTATGATAAGCACAAATTTCATCAGTTTAGCGGCCTTTTGAAAGTTTTAAAATTAGGCTTAAATTATTTCTGGTTTTTTCTAGAAATCGGGTTTTATTTATTCCGTCTTTTAGGCGAAATTTGAAGTTTTCTTTTCCCGTTTTTTCGGCTCCTGGACTAGCACTAATTTTTTCCCGTGAGCACTAATTAGCACAAATTGGGCTTAATCGGTATGCAAAGTTTCATTTACCCACGTGGTGTATTCGACACCTATGATTGAATACATTCAAGGTAAAAGAAAGTCGGGTGGCCAAAACATATTCACCGACCCATTGTTTACTACGTAATATATACTAATCTTAAGTATGTTCAACTGTATCAAATTCGAATCAATTGAGGGTTTAAAATAAATAAATTTATTGGGCATGACCCGACATCGACAGATACGCCTTAATTTGATCTTAAAATAATAAAATTACTTATGTATATGTGGCATCCATAGCCCTAATAAATTCGTTACGAGCGTACTTAATTTTCAACGCAAATTACAAACTTCTCATGAACACATGTTTCAAGACAAGGTATCAATAAATATAATTATGCCGCGCTAATTTTAATCCTTTTATTAAATCTACCATTAAATAAATACGCTTTGTTGCACTTAACTCCCAAACCGAATTGTTAATTTCACACACATATACACCCATAATAAAGAAAACCCTCTCTGTACTATAAAAATTACTATGTACTGTATTTGTATGTACAAAAAATACAACAGATTGTTTATAATAATGTAATGTATACAATTTATAACGAGATATGAGAAAATTGAAACAAAATAAGAAAAATGTAAGAAGTTTTCTTAAGAATTAATTATGACAAATAATAAATGGGATTTATTTATTTGATTTGAAAGAACAGAGGAGAAGCAGCATTAAAAAATAAAAATTAAATATAAAATAATTTTTCTTTAATTTGCATAACTTATTTTGTATGTTGTATGTACGAGTATATAAATAACATAGAAAAAAATATTGTTTGTACTTAAAAAGGGTTTGAATTAATTAAATTGAATGAATATGTATAAGCTAGATACATACAAGCAAAAATATTTAAGAGAGGGTGGATCTATTCACCCTAATCAGACCACCCAATCAACAGTATATATACCTTACAGTTTTGTTTGATTTTTATTATTATTGCAATATAATTTATATACTCTCGGTATGTGTCTAAGGTACACCATATGGACCGTATCATAAAAATGATTATTTAATGTGCACAACATCAGAGGCCAAATACGAAAATAGCAATAACAGGAAAAATATGATTTTCCAGTTTAATTAGCCTAAATCATACGATGTTGAGTACACAAAATCATTAAAAATACCGCGTGTGGATTCGTCGTAAATGCGGACGAAAACATGAAAATCAAATCAATTTGCTCGATTTTTTATATATGATTATTACATCATCAATTTTTCATTTTTATTACATCATCATTTTCTACTTTAATTTTTCTAATTTTATTATTCAACAAAACTCGCTAAATTCCCAAAACACATATAATTGATTGAGAAATTGTTGCTACCCCGCCGCACCGCGTGTGTGTTTATTTCGCAGAAAAAATTATTGGTGGGTGCTGCTGATCATCATGATTCTTCCTATTATATTCCCGCAAAAAAACCTTTGTTGAAAGTCATTTTCACTTCATTAAATTTTACCAAAAATGAAATCCATCTATCTGTTTGCCAAAAATATGAATAATGTATAAGGATTTTAAACCATAACGATATAACATATACGTACGCACAACATACACCTACTTCAAACCATTGATTTTCCACAAAAAAAATTTTTTATTTAATGTAATAATCATCTGTTTTAAACATTAACTTTATACACATAATTTTTCCACACCAACCCAACAAAAATAAAATAAAACATAAATTTATGTTCAAAATCATTAAACTATTAAATACATAATTAAATTGAAACAATTTAATTTTGTGATTTTATGATTTTGAAAACAAAATTGAAAGCGGAAAATTTATGTTTTTCCTTTTAAGCTCTAAATATAATATTATGTAAGTGTATATGTTAACGCACATTATAAAAGGGGGTTAGGCAATATATAAACGGTTCGATGATTTTCCAGACGTGAATTGAGTTCTGTTTATCATTATTTCAAAAACAACAAAAATGTGTGATAATTAAAAGAATTTTATTTCATTACGAAGAAAATTGATTTGTATATATTTTGGTTACACCATAACATCATAATGTACAGATGTAATGAGGAAAAATTACATTAAAAACCATCATGATGCTGTATTATATTGCAACAGTATACGATTACGCTATGTACGCGATGGGAGTTGTTATTTTTGTTTTATTTTAAATTAAACATCATAATTACACTGTATAAAGCACGGCAAGGAGGCGAAAGCTTGCTCAAAACCAAAATATAATTAAAGCACATTTTGTTTTTATTTTTATAAACAACCAACCGTACATACAAATATTTACCCCATTTTCAGTATGGTATAATTTTCCCTACTTTTGTTTTATTATGCTTTCTCATTAAAACAATTTTCCAAAAACACAATTTGTTTTTCTTTTGTTTAAAACAAAAACGAAATTTTCATAAATTTTACTTATGTAGTTTCGTTGAAAGTCAAGTTTTGAAGCTTACTACACTAGAATTACACTATTTACTTACTTTATATAGTTATATATGGTATACCCGCACATACTGTCGAAAGTTTGATATGCATAAAAATAAAAGCTCTTACCTGTAAATAAAAATAAAAGCAAAAACACAAAAGTTAGTTTATTATGGTGATGATAATTTATTTTTGTATCTTAACGAAAATAAAAGTTTAATGTCGTTGATCGCATAACACTTATTATATGTACATAGATGCAAGTCCTAAGAGTTTAAAATCACAAGAATTTAAAACAGCCAAAACTAATTTTTTTTGATGTATAGTAGAAATACTATAAAGTTTTATACGCATCTTAGTTAAAGCTACATAAGTTTTAGGTAACTTAGGACAATTCAAATTTCATGTTTATCCATACTATCCATGCAGCTGTTCATATTATTGATTAGGTATTTTAAGTAAAAATTCTGCAAACGTAAGAGCACTGTAATATAGCAAGACGCCAATGATCATTTTCTACAAATAGGGAGATCCTAATGAATTTAGGGCGAAATCGACCCTCTGGAAGTCAACAGTTTCCGTAGGAACTTTTCGTTTTTCCACCGAAAGTGACAGTTGCAACAGCAGCTTTTCGTTTTTTGCAAGTATTTTGAAAGGTACATATATCATTTATCAGTCAAGATCAGTTTTCCACATTGTTGGGCATAAAAAAATTTGTGTAATTTACAAAAAATATGTAAAAAAAACGCGAAAACTCGGAAAAATAACCAAAAATATTATAAAATAAACATTATAAATATCAATCAAACAGTTCATTTAGACGGTCAATCATAAATATGTTTAACTTTTAGTTATCTACAGTCACAAGAAAAAATTAATTTATTCATCTACACTGCCATCTGTTTTCCTCTTAAACAGCTCTAAATGAACGTTTACTGATATCTAGCTACGATTGGGAAAAAATAATTAAAAGTGTAAATTATTTTTTTTCGTGCAGTATACGAGTATTATCAAATTTGTAGCATTTTGCACGGTTTCTTTCTAAATGTCAAACAATCTAGTAAATGTCACTTACTCTTGAAGAAACAAATTCTTTGATAACTCAGAAACTGCAGAAAGTGCTTATTGCTTAACTAAGATAAACTCAATACAGTCTTCCACGCGTGTAATATTATTATATACTGGGCCACTGCCACTAAGGGGAAGCAACACATAACTTATTTTGTGACAATCAATTTTTATCTCCTATTCTGAATTTCTGATGTAAAAATTCTATAGTTACAAATTTATAGAAATTGCTTATAGCGAAAAAGATACAATGTTCTAAAAATTGATATTCACAAACTCTAAACTTTTCGATACTGTTAAAGTTAGCTGAAAGTTTCCAGCCGAAGGGTAATGCAGATAGTGTATTTGCTATCCCAACCGAAAGGTAATGCAGCAAGTGGCTTCGCTATCCCAACCGAAAGATGATAATGCAGATATTGTTTTTGCTATCCAAGCAATGCATCCATTCAGATAGTGTATTTGCTATCCCAACCGAAAGGTAATGCAGCAAGTGGCTTCGCTATCCCAACCGAAAGATGATAATGCAGATATTGTTTTTGCTATCCAAGCAATGCATCCATTGCTATCCAATTTGCATCCATTTAGCATCCATTTTGTTGAGAAATTCTAAAGGGGATGCAGGGGTGTAATTTTGCAAAAATTCGCTGATTCAATATATCCAAAATGCATTGAATGGCCTGTCGTTCAAGATTATCGTGATTTGTCATTGATGCCACTATGGTTATTTGATAGGCCATAATGTTGGTCAACTTCAGGCTAATCGTGAAGAAATTCTGAAGGGGTTGCAGGGGTGCAATTTTGCAAAAATTCTCTATTTCAATAAATCGAGAATGCATTGAATGGCCTGTCGTTTAGGATTATCGTGATTTGTCATTGGTGGAACTATATGGTTATTTGGTAGGCCATAATGTTGGTTAACTTCGGCCTCATCGTGGAGAAATTCTGATGGGGATGCAGGGGTGTAATTTTGCATTATTTCGCTAATTCATCGCTAATTGAATATATTGAAAATGCATTTAATGGAGTTTATAACAAATACATTTTATCTAAATTTTCGTTAGATGCAACTTCTATTGGGATAGAAATTCTATTAGTAACGCCATCAACATCTGGATATGTAACTTTGCGGCGTCAAATTTAGTGCTGCAAAGTTACAGAACAAAACTTCCGTGTATAGGGTCGATTTACATTTTATGAATACCATTTTAGTACATACATATACAAAATTGTACAGTTACAGGCCTTACATACAATTTATCAATTAGAACATAAATCTTGAATTGATTACTTTAAGTACGAGTATTTTACTTCACCGATTTCGTTAAATTTGAAATCGAATACATGTTATTTGTAATCGACGCAATGTGACTCAAGAAATATTCTCACTCATTAAGAAAATCTTAAGACTATTGTCATTGACAAAAAAAATGTGCCGGCCAAATATAAATCTGCTGATGTTATTTGAATTCTGTTCATCATTTAAGGCATTATTATTTATAATTGACTCGTTGGTTCACACACAACAATTTTGTAATTGATTTGTTGTGTACCAGCGGCCGTGGTAGCAATATATCTTTCAATCTAGTTCACACTGTTGGGTTTTGATTGTGCTGCATAGTACAATTAACGATTAAAATTCAACTTTGGTATATAGAATGTGCCGGTTTTACGTGCCTGTGACGTAATTATATTATAAACTCAGCGCAAACCATTGAATCCGCAGGAAGTGCGAAACCTTTAACGAAAACAAACTCCAAGTAGTCCTCAAGGAGCGGGATATTAGTATGTACTGGGGCAATGCCACTACCGAGAAGCTGTCATTGCCCCAGTATATACTAATATCTCATTCTTTGAGGACTGCATGAGCCTACCACACATTGCCAATTTTCTCAAAGTCTAATTTCACGACGTATATTTTTTAAATTTCAAGTTATTAACCTTTTTGCCGACTTACTAGTTATTCTCCCTGTCAAATACAATTAGAATCGATTGGAGCACCATTGATAAACACAAATTTCTTAAGGGGATATAGACCGGTTCTTTATATACAAAGAAACACCATTGCCAGGTTCTCTCAAGACGTTTGGATCCCGGCATACAGACTTAAGATGAAGAATATAAAAACGCACAATTTGGTGGTGTTGATCAACGTAAAATATTTATGATATATGTGTGTGTATTTATGTTAAATACCTGCCAATGCTAGGAAATGAGAAAATAATGCATTTCATGATACCGGGCACCCTATGGTACCCGAATTAACGGGTGCGAAAATGTCTTCGCCTGAAGAAGATTCCAAAATGAATTCCGTCGACAGTCCAGACAATGTGTAGAAAAATTGAAATACGATTTCTGTGAATCCGGCAATATCACGTTAATGGATAACTGTCTTTTACAAAACCAGTATTTTCCTCTATTTAACACAAGAGAAACAGAATTCAATATTGATTTGCTTCATAACTTCAGCGCCAGCCTTGTTGGCATCCTGCTGTGCCATCAATCTTGTTAGTTTATATACATTAACTGTATAGTGCTTAAAGGCACTCCAATCGATTTTAAAATTGCTTTGATCACAGCCTTTCATGGAGCTCATATTATCTCAATAGACATATAGGTTGGCACAAATGATAGTACCTTTTGAGTCGATTCCAACGGTATTTCCCAACTAGCCGCCGAAGGATAAAAAACTGCAAACCGAGCATTGTCATTACTAACGGCCAAAACCTTTTGTTCTCGATTACATTGAACGGATGATCAAGCATGCTAGAAAGGAACGTGTAGTATCACACATCGAATTAGACAGCTACGCTTACAGTGTAACGAATCAATTAGGCGATAAGAATAAATTGAGCGCTAAGATTACAGACGATAATATTTACATCGACATGGAAGAAGCGATCGATGAGAGAATTTAATGGCTAAAACTAGAAGATAGTGCACAATCAAACGCGAAACTATAACAAGGTGAAGTCGGACCAGCGGGTGATGATGAAGATAATCTCAAGGACGAGCAATATATATAACGGGTGATTTTTTAAGAGCTTGAGAACTTTTTTTTAAAAAAAAACGCATAAAATTTGCAAAATCTCATCGGTTCTTTATTTGAAACGTTAGATTGGTCCATGACATTTACTTTTTGAAGATAATTTCATTTAAATGTTGACCGCGGCTGCGTCTTAGGTGGTCCATTCGGAAAGTCCAATTTTGGGCAACTTTTTCGAGCATTTCGGCCGGAATAGCCCGAATTTCTTCGAAAATGTTGTCTTCCAAAACTGGAATAGTTGCTGGCTTATTTCTGTAGACTTTAGACTTGACGTAGCCCCACAAAAAATAGTCTAAAGGCGTTAAATCGCATGATCTTGGTGCCCAACTTACCGGGCCATTTCTTGAGATGAATTGTTCTCCGAAGTTTTCCCTCAAAATGGCCATAGAATCGCGAGCTGTGTGGCATGTAGCGCCATCTTGTTGAAACCACATGTCAACTAAGTTCAGTTCTTCCATTTTTGGCAACAAAAAGTTTGTTAGCATCGAACGATAGCGATCGCCATTCACCGTAACGTTGCGTCCAACAGCATCTTTGAAAAAATACGGTCCAATGATTCCACCAGCGTACAAACCACACCAAACAGTGCATTTTTCGGGATGCATGGGCAGTTCTTGAACGGCTTCTGGTTGCTCTTCACTCCAAATGCGGCAATTTTGCTTATTTACGTAGCCATTCAACCAGAAATGAGCCTCATCGCTGAACAAAATTTGTCGATAAAAAAGCAGATTTTCTGCCAACTTTTCTAGGGCCCATTCACTGAAAATTCGACGTTGTGGCAGATCGTTCGGCTTCAGTTCTTGCAGGAGCTGTATTTTATACGGTTTTACACCAAGATCTTTGCGTAAAATCTTCCATGTCGTCGAATAACACAAACCCAATTGCTGCGAACGGCGACGAATCGACATTTCACGGTCTTCAGCAACACTCTCAGAAACAGACGCAATATTCTCTTCTGTACGCACTGTACGCATTCGTGTGGTTGGTTTAATGTCCAATAAAGTAAACTGAGTGCGAAACTTGGTCACAATCGCATTAATTGTTTGCTCACTTGGTCGATTATGTAGACCATAAATCGGACGTAAATCGCGAAACACTTTTCGAACCGAACACTGATTTTTGTAATATAATTCAATTATTTGCAAGCGTTGCTCGTTAGTAAGTCTATTCATTATGAAATGTCAAAGCATACTGAGCATCTTTCTCTTTGACACCTTGTCTGAAATCCCGCGTGATCTGTCAAATACTAATGCATGAAAATCCTAACCACAAAAAAATCACCCTTTATAAGCTATAACCTCAAATTACATGACATAATCAATTTAATTTTCAAAGACACAGTCAATTTTTATTATGTAAGAGATAACGTGCTTGTCATAAAAATGCAATTTTTATTACGTTTTTCATTTTTTATTTTACATAATATATTTACATGTAATTTAATTGTAAAAACCGTGTAAATTACATTCTGTAAAAAAAACAAAAATAAATTACAAAATTTGAGCGGAAAGGTCGATTTTTGATCAAAAAAACTGTTTTTTTATTTTCTTTTACGTAGTAAGATAAAGTAAAGTACGCATGCAAATATATGACTTAAAATTTTTGCTGATTTACCTTTCGCTATATCGCCGAAGTAGGCAGATACGATTTCTCTAAGATAAGTACGATTTCTTCCTCTACGATTTCTCTACGTTATCTCTACGATGTCTCTACGATTTTTCTACGGTATCTCTACAATATTTCTACAATTTCTACACGATTCTCTACGATAGCTTTACGATATCTCCACGATATGTGTACGATATTTTTACGATTTCCCTACGATTTCTCGACGATTTCTCAACCATTTTTGTACGAATTTCTTTACGAATTTCCTTAAGACTTCTCTACGATATCTTCACGATATCTTCATGATATCTGTACGATTTCAATTACAATCACAATCACAATTACAATTACGAATATGAATTGAATATGAATTGAATACGAATTGAATATGAATTGAATATGAAATGAATATGAATTGAATATGAATTGAATATGAATTGAATATGAATTGAATATGAATTGAATATGAATTGAATATGAATTGAATATGAATTGAATATGAATTGAATATGAATTGAATATGAATTGAATATGAATTGAATGTGAATTGAATATGAATTGAATATGAATTGAATATGAATTGAATATGAATTGAATATGAATTGAATATGAATTGAATATGAATTGTACATGTTATGAATTGTACATGTTATGAATTGAATATGAATTGAATATGAATTGAATATGAATTGAATATGAATTGAATATGAATTGAATATGAATTGAATATGAATTGAATATGAATTGAATATGAATTGAATATGAATTGAATATGAATTGAATATGAATTGAATATGAATTGAATATGAATTGAATATGAATTGAATATGAATTGAATATGAATTGAATATGAATTGAATATGAATTGAATATGAATTGAATATGAATTGAATATGAATTGAATATGAATTGAATATGAATTGAATATGAATTGAATATGAATTGAATATGAATTGAATATGAATTTGAATTTGAATTGAATATGAATTGAATATGAATTGAATATGAATTAGATATAAATTGAATATGAATTGAATATGAATTAAATATGAATTCAGTATAAATTGAATATGAATTGAATATGAATTGAATATGAATTGAATATGAATTGAATATGAATTGAATATGAATTGAATATGAATTGAATATGAATTGAATATGAATTGAATATGAATTGAATATGAATTGAATATGAATTGAATATGAATTGAATATGAATTGAATATGAATTGAATATGAATTGAATATGAATTGAATATGAATTAAATATGAATTAAAAACGAATTGAAAATGAATTGAATATAAATTAAATATGAATTGAATTTGAATTGAATTGGAATTGAATATGAGTTGAATATGAATTAAAAACGAATTGAAAATGAAACGTCCTAAATCGTTTACGACTTGAAAATCTCCAGAACTTTTCGGACCAGTCGAAAATTTACACATATCTCTTTCCGATGTCAGCCCCATCAACAATCGGATATGCACGGTTAGATTACGCACAAAAAAGTTCAAAATCTCGATTATCAATGCACATGTGCCAAACAAGGATAAATCAGATGATATGATTTGTTCTTTGTTGAGGTCGAATACATCTTCACTAGCATCCTGCATCAATAGATCAAAATCTCAAGGGCGCAGAAATTAAATCACATACTGTTCCGTACAGCTTCCATCAGGTTAGTAACACCAACGGTTAACGTCTCGACGAACTTGCTATACCGTATAACCTAGTCGTATCAAGAAGGCCGGAAAATCAAATTGATCACGCCAAGATCTCGAGAAGACATTCCTTAGTATCTACCCAACGTTAGGTTACACAGAGGCGCCGATTAACAGTGATTGTTGTGTTGAAAAAAACGACCAAATTTTCATCCACATTTAATAAATAAGCAAAGACCTGGAATATCGATACATTAAAAAATCACCGAACATTTAGACCAGCACAATGAAAACTACAAGTTTCAATCAAACATCCACGAGCAGTGGCAGGCTATTCATTCAGCCATAATAGGTGCAGTGAAAAATACATTTCGAGAAATATCATCAAGAATACGTAATTATTGGTTCAACGATCAGTACCGTCAACTCGTCAAAAATAAACGAAAGCTGCGTGAAAAATGGTTGGCTCGTAGCACTAGAAGCTGAAGATACTGAAACAGAATATTTGCGAACCAGAAAAGCCACAACCAAATTCCTTCGATAGATGAAGCACGACAATATGAGGATATGCTTCGAAAACATCAGCTTCCAAGCGGAAAACGCAAATTCGAGAGATTGTTTTGTCGACGCCAAAACAAACTAAGCTGACATTCTCTCAGTAAAGAAAATCAATTTCTGAAACCTACTAAATCGGACCGACGAAGTGCCTCCTATCAAAGCCATCGCGCCAGGAAAGGAAGTATTTGTCTCATATTCCACAGTGAAAGAAGTACACGCACGCGGTAAAATAAAAAATGGAAAAGCACCCCAACGTAATTCCCGCAGAACTATTAAAACACAAAAGCGCTAATCTTGCAGCTAATTTTTATCACCTCGTGTGGAACTAGAACAAGAAGGAGTTGCCTGTAGAATTGGAAACCGTACTCATATGTCCGCGCATAATAATGATGCTCGTCTCCAATATAAATATTACCGTGGCATAGCTCTGTTAACACCGCATGCCAAATGCTTGCTAACATTGTACTTGCCAGAATCAATCCACTCACCGAAAATATCATCGAAGACTATCAATGTGGTTTCATCCCAACCGATCAACTAATGATCAGTGTTTTATGCGACGGATGATCTTGAAAAAATGTTGGTAGTACAACATAATAATCATTCACCAACTCTATATAGACTTTCAACAAGCGAAAATTGCGGAAACTTTTGGGCCGCGCTTGTATGTCTAGTAATGCTAGAGGAACTTGTCTCTATATTGGCTAACGACATCTTGCTCGCTACATAAATGGATAGTGCAGCAACTCAAGACGCCAACATGGAAACTAAAAATTTGCTGACTGGTGCTATCAAAAAATGTAAATAATTGGAAAGACTGCTTAGTCTATTCAGTACAGAATTGCTTACTTACGGTTTACCAAAAGATGATGACATTACTTTGCTGAAAAATGTATGAACAGTTCTGGATTTCAACTTTTCGCAATGTGTACTAATTAAGTCAAGGTTAAAACACAAACTTGTTGTCATCGATTGGTATAGTCGTTTGTTACACCAATAATTTTTAACGGTTGCAAAATTTAAACGGGGCATCTTTGAGAAAACAAATAGCAGTGTAGTAATAACAGGTTATATATCACCGCTCATCAAGATTCTATTATACGAAGCCAAGAAACTGCTACAATCCGTCCTATTAATTTTAAATTTGCTGCGGCCGACTACGTTATTGAAACGTTATTATTGAAAATAGTGGTGTCATAAAATAATATCGTCATTTGATTTGCAGAAATTCACCTTGATTTATCAGATTTCGAAAAAGACATTCATCATTAATTAGATCAATAATCTCACAACAACTATTGGCGACATTTGTCTAAATTTCGATTTGCCTAACATGTTAGTTATGTGTCTAATTAACCTTCCATGGTATGCTTGAACCAAATATGAAAATTGCCATCAGTTTCGTGATCACATTACAATTATATTATAAATTTCCTTCAAAACTACAGTTACCTAATTCAATTCATATTAGATTCATATTCAATTCATATTCAATTCATATTCAATTCAATTCATATTCAGTTCACATTCAGTTCATATTCAGTTCATATTCAATTCATATTCAATTCATATTTAATTCATATTCAATTCATATTCAATTCTTATTCAATTCATATTCATTTCATATTCAATTCATATTCAATTCATATTCAATTCATATTCAATTCATATTCAATTCATATTCAATTCATATTCAATTCATATTCAATTCATATTCAATTCATATTCAATTCATATTCAATTCATATTCAATTCATACTCAATTCATATTCAATTCATATTCGTTTCATATTCGTTTCATATTCAATTCATATTCAATTCATATTCAATTCATATTCAATTCATATTCAATTCATATTCAATTCATATTCAATTTATATTCAAATCATATTCAATTCATATTCAATTCATATTCAATTCTTATTCAATTCATATTCAATTCTTATTCAATTCATATTCAATTCATATTCAATTCATATTCAATTCATATTCAATTCATATTCAATTCATATTCAATTCATATTCAATTCATATTCAATTCATATTCAATTCATATTCAATTCATATTCAATTCATATTCAATTCATATTCAATTCATATTCAATTCATATTCAATTCATATTCAATTCATACTCAATTCATATTCAATTCATATTCGTTTCATATTCGTTTCATATTCAATTCATATTCAATTCATATTCAATTCATATTCAATTCATATTCAATTCATATTCAATTCATATTCAATTCATATTCAATTCATATTCAATTCATATTCAATTCATATTCAATTTATATTCAAATCATATTCAATTCATATTCAATTCTTATTCAATTCATATTCAATTCTTATTCAATTCATATTCAATTCATATTCAATTCATATTCAATTCATATTCAATTCATATTCAATTCATATTCAATTCATATTCAATTCATATTCAATTCATATTCAATTCATATTCAATTCATATTCAATTCATATTCAATTCATATTCAATTCATATTCAATTCATATTCAATTCATATTCAATTCATATTCAATTCATATTCAATTCATATTCAATTCATATTCAATTCATATTCAATTCATATTCAATTCATATTAAATTCATAATCAAAAAATATTTAATTCATATTCAATTCATTTTTAATTCAAATTCAGTTCATTTTCAATTTGGTTCGTAATAAATTCATATTCCATATTTATTTTAATTTTTTTCTCAACTCTTGTGACGGTGAAATGTTGAACGGTTATATATTAGTTTACGAATAATCCGCTAACATTTCGGCGGCCGTCTGGTTCGCGAGAAAATGGTAAAAATGATTGATCATAACAATTAAAAATAGTGGAACCACAGTGAAACAAGTACTTAGACAAATTATAAAATTATGAATCAAATCAAATTAAAATATGCTCTGCCTACGAGTATTTCCTGTTAAACTGACTAACTATTCTAAACTAGTATAAACTTGTACACTGAAAGCTCTGTGCTTTGGTTCTAGTTATAAAGTCCATTATTTTATTACTATTTTTTCTCGAAGCTGAATATTTTGTGATAAATGAAAACATATTTTAGATAATTTCATTTTAGTTTCTCCATTTTCGTATAAACAACATTTTTTCACAGAAAATATGAAAAAGTTTTATTACACGTAATTTTTAAAGTGAAAAATATTAGTTACTAGTTAATTCAATTAGAAATAGTTTTTCCGTTTTTAATTTTTTTTTTTTTGTAATACTGAGATAAGAATAACTTTTCGTTTTATGTAAGTTGTTGCTGTTGGGTTTGTATAGTTGTATATTCTCGTCGTATATATAGAAAGTTAGTTTGTGTTAATATTACTTTTGTTTCTTGTTGCATACTGTTGGAGGTCGCTTTGTGGAAAATTATTTTTATTCAATTAAGATACATAATGTTAGAAAATGTTATACTTAACGGAAAACCATGAAGGCTTCGATATTTTAAAACAAAAATAATTAAAAGCTCAGCAGTTTTATATACACATTTTCAATATACCCGCATACCATAAACAGTTCTCACACCCATTGAAAGCGTTTACCACCGTGTCGCTTACTCCAAATTAATAACGCAAATTATTATTAATTTAAAAATACCGTTTATAGTGAATTTTTATGCTTTTTGTTTTTCATTCGCTTCAAGATAATTGATAAGATCATCTTCTGTCTTGAAAAATCAAATTTATCTTCCTCAAAATTTGACAGATATTTTTTCTTTCCGTTGTTGCTTTTGTTTTTATTTCTTAATAAATATATATAGATTTTTTTTGGTATCTCTCAATTAAAAGAAAAAACAAAATTTTCCTACCTTACATCATAATCATTCATTTTTATGTAAAACCACAACTGTTACACCGAAAAAAACAATAGAAGAAATTGGTTTTATATGTATTTCTCGTGTAAATGGAATTTCTTTCTATACATAGCGTTCCTATATACACCGTGCTACCGCTGCTGCTCATACTGTACATATATAGTTATGGATAGATACAGAGCTTTTCTCTTCAAGAAAAAAAAGTTCATAAATTTTTATTATGATTAACTTATGATTGATGATAACTTTATCATTTTCATTTATATAACCTAAAGAAAATAGAAACACTGTAATCAAGATATACGGGAATTATGTAGGTAGCTAGTTCGGAAAACTTTGTTCAGTTTGTTCATATAGAAATAATAAGGTGGGGGTGGTGGAGTGATATGCGGGCCAAAGGTATATTATGAATATATACATAAGATTTTAATGAAAATATAAATAATCGATAAGTGTTTACTTATAATTTTCCAGTTTAAAATTTTCTTATCTAAATATAAGAGATTTTATTTTTTTCGGTATGCGGTGTTGGGTTTTTTTCGGTTTGGTTTGTGTTTGTACTTTTTATTTTTGACCCAAAAGTACAAAATAAAATTTCCGTCTAACAACCCTTTTTTATGGGCCTGTGTGAGTCTTGTTGTATATGTCTTTATGAAATAAAATTTTTAAAAATTTAATTAATTCAATCATAATTTTTCATGAATTTTATATTAAGTTATTGTTTGTCTTTACTTTTATTTTCCGGTGCTTTTTTATTCAGGTGGTGCGAGAGAGGAATAAGGAAAAAATTAAAAAAAATTTTTTTGGTTGTTTTTTTCGGTTGGGGTTATACAAAAACGTGCTGTTGTAATAAAGTTAATAGAAGTCAGGTTAATTTTAGGTGTAGTAGGTATAAACTCTTATATATTATATTCATCAGTCGGGTACGTAGTAGTTCAAAATTAGTGTTAAGGTTTTGTGTATTTTGAATTTTTTTTTTTTTGGAAAAGTGGTTTGGAATTGATATTTTAAATATTTGACTAAAAATGGGTTATGTTTGTCTTAGGAAGTTCAATTAATATGTTTACATTATATTTAAGTTTTATATACAACAAAAATGGGCATGTTGCTGAAACTGATAGGAGCGATAATATATTAAGGTTTTGTGCTCATTGAGCATTAATGAAAATATAATGTTCTTGCCTAAAATAATATAAAAGTTTATTAAATTTACCATTTATTTAATAATCCAATGGAGCAGAAAATTAGGCGCCCGTTTTATTAGCATTCTCATGATGGTTTGGTTGTAAACTTAATCATACATAGTTTTAGCAATATTTTTCAAACGCAAAACAAAATTGATGATAGTCCAGGCAATAATAAAACTAAATTCACTGTTTAAATTGTCTGACATTTGGAAGAATTTTTCACAAAGATTGTTTATGGTACTGCTATCCTTGGGTATGAAGTAGATTCAGCGAATGAGTAAGTGAACTAGAAATTTGAGGTTTAAACCCAAAAATTGTTCGAAAAGTGCAGATTATTTGAAAGAATGAAAAGAATGGAAACCCTGAATCCCAATTTGGTAAAGTAAACCATAAAAGTTTGGTAAGATCATTCCTTCATCCTTGTCGAACTAGCGCTTTGCATTTTGTGAAATATTACTACTAATTCAGTTTCCTGATTTGACAAGGAACTGCAATATAAAATATGCTTAAATGATCTGGCACTGTCAGTAAGTAAGACATTTTAAGTACCTTAAAAGGTAAATGAAGTAAACGTAAAAGATCTACAATTTTTTAACTTTTTAGTAATTTATCTTGGCATATTAATGAAACTGTAAAATTTTCATAGTCTGTTGAAGGTTCGATACACAGACACAGATGATCCCAAATCATCAAAGATCCACCGCCAAGATTACGAGACATTCCCTTTTTTGTGGTTGTACACGAGTGTTGTACAAATATTTCTGTTAAACTCTTTCTCATCTGAAAATAGAGCCGCTCTTTCTAAAATTGTTATTTTTTCCGCGAACCTAATGTCACTTGTCTGATGGCGAACTCTTGACTGTGGTTTTGCAGAGCCAGTGTTTGAGAGAACTCCGAATTTCAGCAGAACTATTCGATTTGAGAACTGCCAATCGTTTACCTCCCGCAAATTCTCTAGCAGAGAAATCTGATTTCCTTCTTGAGGGTTCTCAGTTTTTTCACAAATTTTTTAGTTTTTATTGCAATAAATAATTTTTTAAGTATTTAAAAGTTTCTTACACAGATAATCCAGTTAAAAACTTTACTGATGAAACTACAAGAATTAAAATAAAATAGTGTGGTTTGGTCGAATGTTTTAAACTAACTATTTTTAGAAATTTAATATTTCTATGAGTGATGTAAAAACATATGCTGGTAAATTATTGATTTTGTTTTTTATGAAAAATCTGATTACTTTGTTTGCTCCTATTACTATTTCGTACAGTGTATTAACATTCGGGTTCTCAATGTTTGACTCTATTCGTGTTCAACCAACATCAGTTAAACACTCAGTACTCTTTCAAGCTTCACAAACAATTTTAAACTGGAGTTCGTCTAATTTAATTCTCTAACGAGTTGATAAAGCTACAAAGCCAGATAAAAGATTTATGATTTGTAACCACAATCAATTTTATACCAAAAAGGCCCAAACAACAGAAAGCAGCTCTTTTTTATCGCAGACTAATTTATTCTGCTTTATTTAGAATTCGGTTCGTAGGCAATAGGCAAATTTACTTTAGCAACATCTTATAAGAGTAAAGAGAAAGAAGCGTTTGGACAACCTTATTTTCTGAATGTAGTACTCAAATGAGTGAATAAATTAATTAAATAAATAGTAAGCGGCAATTTTAATTGCTAACAATTACAGAATATACGTAAGAACTAAAGAAAGTTTAAGAATGTAAACAAGGATTAAGTGAGTAAAACAACAAAATAAAATCGAAAACATTTGACAACAGTGCAAAAATTAAATTTTCATTTTTATTTTTTCAGAACAGTTAAATCTTTTTTCTGCGTGTTTATATAAAGTGAATGAACGGTAAAAATTTTAAAATTGTCTAATTGTGGAAAGTGTAAAAAAGTCGCCGACTCGCGAGAATGGACTACAATTATGCAAGAATATCCATATGCAAGTTTCGTCTGATTAAAGTGCCAAAATTCTGAAGAATATATGTTATACGAAGGTTTAACAAAATTAATGTTTTTGCCATGGAAAGAAGCTACATTTAACGGCAAACCATTTAAAGACAGTACAGCGGCTATTAGAAAATAAAAGTCAAATAGAAGAAATCCATAAACCGTTTGGAGAAATCATCATTCGAAATGAATGATTCGCCGAAGTAATATAGAAGATATTTGCATTATGTTTATTATTTAAATGTTCAGGTGCTGAAAAATGCCGAAAATCCTAGGATTTAACTGTCTAGTTTTTACTGAGATGATAAATCCTAGAACGGGATGAATGCAGGGTTGACAGTGATTGCCTGGGATGACACATGATATATCCCGATAGTTTAGTGTTTCCGCTGCGTTTTTCTGGGATAAATCCAAATTCATACTTACCTGTTGTAATAAAAGACCATCCGCATAAACGAACAAAAGGAGAAAGATAATTCAATTATATCCAGAAAAATAACCATACACTCAAGTAAATTATGTCCTAAAAAATCCCAAATTCATTGCATGCAATAAATGTTGCACGCTCAATAAGTTGTTGCAGCAAATTTCAAAAGATTGACTTGTGGAGATTTTCTAGAATGATCATGATATGGACTCTTACCGGGACAAACGAATCGAATGATCGCTGGAATTGGGATTCTTAATTTTTTTTAATACAAAATCTATATGTTCAATGTTTTGTTTTATAAATTATATAAGTAATTTTGTGGCATTGCTCAAACGGATTGTTTCATTACGCTACGCTTTGCTGGTAACAGCAAAGGCTTACAACGCCAAAAAATAAAACGTCAAAGCTAGTGCTGAAAAAAGCTTTTTGGGTGTGAGGTGCTACTAATAAGACTCTTAACATGGATACCACCCGCGAGAGGTTTACTTGTCAGTTAATAAAAGTACTTAGAATGTGGATGAACTAAAATATACGCGTGACAAAAATACTGGTACTTTAAAAGTTGACATTGGATTTGAACTGCATACTTCGTTATGAATGAGGTGGTATGCTCATAATGGGAATAAAAAAAATATTAAATTTGTTGCAACAACTCCTTTGAAAAAGAACCGTTATTTATTCTTTCGGCCCCAGGAATCGTTTGACTCGTTAATCCCGTTGATAGACCATATCATGATCAAACCAGAGCACCTACTCACAAGTCAATGTTTTGAAATTTATTGAACAGATGAATTAGCATTTTGAAAGTTTAATAACATTGCGAAAATTGACCAGCCACTTGATTCTTTATAATTAGGAGGTCTGAATATTTTTTTTTTCGTATTCTAATAAATAAGTTTTGTGTTTTGAATCCGTTATTTATGTTTCCAACATATAAGGTTATATCATACGATAATAATGAAATTATTTGCAATAAACTCTGTGGAAATGGCCGCGCTGAAAATTTACCATTTATTTTTATTTCAAATCGATCCTTATAAATTTTGAGATTTCTGTGTAATATTTGTTGCATGCAATATATTTGGGATTTTTTTGGGACATATTCCACACGCATACTTAAAGTAGTGGACATTCACTACTGCCGTTCAAGAAATGTTGTCATCAGTATTTGGCAGACAATTTGTCAATAAACAAAATCTACCGCATGCATATCGCCGATCACCCACTCGAGTTAAGCAATTAAAAGGGGCTACTGTCCCTAAAATAAAGCTGATGAGGCAACTTACTTTTGTAGGTGATTATATCTATCTACTTTTGGAGTTGTGCAAAGCTCCTCTATGGCCACTCTCTGAATTTCAATCGTGCGACGAAAAAATTTGCATTTATGGAGATGCCCTCGTTTTGGTTTAAAGAACTCGCACCGGCACAAGTTAACGAAATTCAAATCGTATTTCCAATCTCTGGCCCTCGTATATTCTCCCGGACAGAATGTTTGCCCAGCTGGAGTGTAACATTCGTTTCATAGAACCGCGATGTGATTTGATTTCTGGTTCTAAACTATATTTCATGATAAATCTATAATATAAAGAATATCGCCTAAATGTATGCAAAATTGTTGTGTACCTACAGTACGCGATCAAATTTTATTTTCTTTTGGTTAATGTAATATTTTTTTAGGGAGTTGTTTAGCAGGAAAAACAAGTAAAACCTGATATACATTTTTTTTCTAAATTGTTTTTTTTGTGTGTTGAAGACAAAATATGAAAATTTTTGTTGGCAGACAAGTTTCGGCAAACGATAAGTTCGCATATAAAAATCTCGTTTCTGGAAGTTTAGCTTCATAAAGTAATAAAGACTGTGCAAGTGTTTTAATATTAAGTCAAGACAATTTATGGCTAGTAATTTATTTCATTATTTTGATTATGGAATCAAGTATCAAAAAAATGAAAAAACTGAGAGAATTAGCAGCTCGTGGACATTTTGAATTGATGATCTTACATCAGCCTTCAAAACCACAAACGAAACTACCAACTCTAGTTCAACAATCGCAGACAAGGTGTTACAATTAAGGGCAAAGCGGCCCCATATCATAGAATTATAGAGGACGCTCTGATGGATTGGAATGCTTCAATTGTAACGAGTTTTACATATGCAAATTGCTCCAAAAAAAATTAAAAACACTACATGCGCCAGTGAACAAAAAGACTTAGCAGCAGGATGTTTCAAACAAATTAAGATTAGTGAACATTTGATACGGAATTTAATAGATATAAGAAGAACAAGGAGTTAGGTGACATTGCTAAGGGAAGATGAATGTAAAGTGATATGTTCCTCAGTGTCATAGCAAATGGGTATGCAGACCCAATTGGCTATTTTATATCTAAGGTCTGCATAGACGACAACGAATTTAATGCAAATGTTCAAGTGGTTCCGGCTCATATACTGCACCCAAAGATGACAGTTGGTATAGATACTTTGACCGGTACATAGAATTCTGTCGGGGTTGAAATCGGAATATAAAAAGTGGTACAAGTTGTACCGAATATATACCGAAATAATATTTTAAACATTGGTGATCTTAACTATGTAATCGCTATCGAGTCTCTGGTGAGCAATTATCCTTCTAACAGGTATGGGTCTCAGCGAATGTGAAGAAAAAATTGAAACGAACTTTCTGTGAATCCGGCAATATAACGATAACGGAATTCTCTCTTTAACAAAACACGTATTATTTCCACTATTTAAGATCAACACCAGCAGTATCTGGGAGCTATGAAATAATTCCATGATGATTGGTTTTACAATATCTTCTAGTTCTTTTGTGATTCTGCACGTTCCCTGAGTTTTGTTTATCTTCTCAGCATTCTTGCAGCGTTAGTCAAACGACTTTGGTCATTAGTAATGACAAGTTTTTTTCGGGTTCCAATTCCCGTATCTTCGTTGCATATTTGTAATAACCCGTTGGCATCGATTTCAAATTTATCTTAATTTGTGGGACTGTAATTCCAACTGTGACATTTGGAGTGCAACATGGATTTTGCACGTGTATCAAATATTAATTGCTCAGTTTATGTAACTCGAAAAACATTGGAATTGATGCTTGTTGTAGTTGCATTTGCACTAATCAAACTCGGTCAAAGTAAAGTAAACTAATTAGACCTAGATCAGCATAAACTGTTGTTAACATTTTGAATAACTACGGACACTCTTGTACATGGATAAGACAGATGGAAAATCTAGCGATGCCTTAGACCAAACCTTATATCATGCTTCGAAAAGTTCGAAATAAATTCCAAAAATTACCAAATGATAACAGATTTGTAATCAGACGACACATAAACGAAAAATAGTTAGAAGTATACGTGAAGACCTTGTGTATGTGTTGTGCATCACATTCTGTTCAATTTGATTGAGATCGAGCGGCGAGTCGATTTACCATGTGCATCACATCTGTTCCGAGCGCGCCGGACATTGTCCGAAATCATCACTAGTTGCGTTGATGTTCCCACAGTTCAGGTAAATTATACCTCAAGTCAAGAATTGGACATCGTCATAAGTTGACCTTCTGCTATCCAGTTGCCGGAATAATTAGACTCATCTCAAAACCAAGAAATTAACGTTTGTTAATTTCATCACCACTTCTAAAATGTACTGATGTATCTTTCTTTCGTTCAGCTATTGGTTTATATCGTCTATCTGTTTTTCAGAAAAAGTTTGTTGTGCGAAGTTCTTGAAACATGATAGCGCGCTTGTCATGAAATAGTTAATTTTATTAGTTTTTTTGAGCAATATCGTATTTAGGATTTAATGCATGGGAATTTTGATATTGGATATTTAAAATTTTTAAATTTTATATTTGGGGTTTATGATGTGCTTGGAAATTTTGTTTTTGGAGATATTAAGCTCAACCTTTTCATTCAATTTCAAAATATTCCATAACAATAACGATTTTCTTTCACCAAAAATAAACTTACAAATGAGCAAATGTCAACATTATATGCAATTTAATGGACTGCATGATAAATCCTCGCCAAAACTTTGGAGACTTTTCCCTAGGACCATCGGCATGAAAATTCGCACACTGAATTTTTAATATTTTTCGCGATGAAACACCGTTCAGTGAAATCGTAAGATAAATTTTTTCTGAGTATAGACTTTATGTAAGTAATTTTTTAAAACCTTTATGTAAGTAATTTTAAGTAATATGTAATTAATAATTAATCATCAACTATTATTTCAAGTGTTTAAATTTAAGTTGTGTACAGTAAAGGTAAACCATAAATCTAATAACCAATAAAAATGTTAATAAAATGTAATAAGCAAAACAGTGAAGATGAAGTTTAAAATACCTAATCCCCAAACCGCTCCGCACAACATTGGCGCTATAGACAGGATCCTGCGGGCAAACAAACGTATGATATTCACAAAACACATCAAAGTAGAATCTAACCTCTCTATATATAAACTGAGATGTTAACAATGCAGAACGAGCCAAACCGATTTTCAGCAAATCATAACCATATCACAAAATAACACAAAAGGAGATCCAGAAAGTCATCATTATATCAATGACATCAAGTACAACCGAAAATAATAAAATGGAAACATAACCATCGCCTCGTATAACGTGCAGCCCAACATAACGTGCATTCTTATCGAAACCGAACTTCGACACGCCAGCAAAATGGACCAGCTACAAATATTAAATTGCATCGTTCTTATTCCAGAATTCAGCGGGGCTGACACAAAAGACAGATCAATTGAACTCAACCGTTTTGTGATCATTGCAGATAGTATTTATGAAACACTTGTCAAGCGAAACAATATATGACGAGACAACCAGAAATTATGGATACAGACTTTATGATGCACTTGGCCAACACAAGATCAGCTTTAAAAACAAATACGAATAAATTAAAACATTCAAACGAGGACTATACAACATCATAATCAAAAATAAAATACTAACCAGCAAAGCTGAAAGTGTCAGAAGAAACTGAGCATATGGTCAACTCGATAATAGGCATACCAACAACACAGCTAAATGAATTATCAAGACTCGCTCTACCAACGATCGAAAGTCAACAATTATATCCAAGATCATACCAAATCAGATGTAACTACTGTCGATATTTAATCATACTTGGGACGTTTGTCATACTAGAATAAACACAGAGAGAAAAAAATAATATATCAACCACCGCCGTATACCTGGAGCTATTTTAGCAATCCTGCAAGAAATTTCAAACAAACGCCAACATTTACATTACAACACAACCGCGAAAGTACAAGTACGAGACAGAAAGACACCCATATAAATCCAATGAAACCCAAATTGTTAGTAATTGAGAAACTGAGCGAAGATACTCATCAAATAAACGGAAACACCCAGTTCAAACAATTAAACAACATAAACACAAATCAAGCAATATCAGATATTCTTCAAACAAATCAAATCATCACAAGATTACAGTGGCAATGAGGATCGAAATTTACAAACGAGAACTAAACCATTGAAAACCAACAGTATAAAACAAACACAAATCAAAACTAAAGACATAAATCGATCAAATTCGGAAGATCATTCATCATATAGAGTTAAGAAGCCAACGAATCCATTTATGCATAAATCAAACAAACCAAACCAAATCGTTCAATTATTCCAAGACGTTAAATCAATAAATTTAGTTCATAAGCAAACGAGCCAAGACACTTATAATCTAATCAATCAATCACAAAACAATTATCCGAGCCCAGAAGTCAATTCAAAATATTTAGTTAATAAACAAATGAGACAAAACACCCAAAATCAATTTGATAATAAACAAACAAGCCCAAACACACATAACCTAATCAAAATCAAACATTTATGAAATCAATTATCAACAAATCTTTTGAGCCCAAACTTTTATAGCACACAAATTAACCGGCTGTCAAATCCAACAAACAATCATACGAGCCAAGACGCCCCATCACTAGATTCAGTTTACAGTCCAATAAAAATAAGTACATTCATGGAGTGGTAAACGTTAGCAAAATTAAATTTTTTTACTGCAATAGCATAAAGAACTCTTGCATCCAAAGGAGAGTGACAAGAAGAGGAATAGGATAGATAAAAATATCACACAATTAATTACAATTTGCCAAAAAAACAAAATTAGATTTATACGATTTACCAAAATCAGCTATTAGCATATTCAATAAAACATTTCTCTCTTCCATGTGATATTATCAAAGACTAACTAATTTATTTAATTAATTTAATTAATTTTTGTGACGTAACGTAATTTTTCTTAATATTTAAAACTACTAAATTTCTGCATATCACACAAGATATTTTTAATACAATACATCGAAAACCTTAACCTTTAACAATTACGAAATGTAACACTTTAGTAGCAATGTCATTGTACATAAAACAAAAACAACAATATTTAAAAAAAATTATACGTATGTAAATTATAAGTAATCTAGGTTGTAACGGAAATAAAATATTAGAAGACATCCAAACATTTAAACGAAGCATATTCCAATATATTATTAACCATATTCCATAAAGAAAAATCTTCTTCCAAGATTTTACTTCTCTCAAAAGGGGAGGAATGTTGTGTAATATACACATTAAATAAACACAATTGCGTTCAAAATATGAAAATGCAACCTCGCAACCTCGAGAAATGCACATTTGTTTTCCGTAGTATACAACGAGGCAAAATGATATACGGCAAATTTTTGAATCCCGTACAATCGCGGTTTCTCAAGGCGGTTCTCAGATAAGAAAACTACGGTTTTGGTTACCGGATCTGCGAACCGCGCAAACTCTACGCTACTAAGTACTTTCTTGTTATAAGTTAGAAACAAACAATTTCTGGGAAGGTGTAAAATTTCGAATATGCTTTAGCAAACACACTCTAAATGTGTCTTTGCTGAAACATATTCAAAACAAAAAAAGTCGGGATGTTAAAATAGGCAACTCATAAATATTTTCCTATTATGTTTCTCAATTTCAAATATGCATTATTATAGCTGTTTAAAATTCCTGCGCCCACCCTAATAATTTCAATAAACACTTCTAGAGATAATAAATTCATTCGTCTATGTCGAAATTAAATCAATTCGAAAAAAATACATAAAATTATACAACAAATTTTGATTTACAATTACAGTACAATAAAATTCAAATCAATGTAATTTTTGCAAAAGCAAGGTGGCAACGTACAATCAGTGCCGCTGCTGCTTAAATAATACGTATAACGTAACAGTATCCGAAATTTTGCAAATCTGGTTATGGAAATAATGATGGCAATATTGATTTTGGCATTCATGTTTTATTTTTTTATTTTAAATAATATTATATTTTTATTGTAATTTAAATATAAATTCAATAACAAATCGATAAAATATAAAACTGGAGAGAAAATGAATACAAAAAAAATGTACTTCACAAAAAAAAAAAACGGAAATTTTTTAATGGAAATTTAATGTAGATAAACAAAAGATTTATTTATTTTTGTTGGTTATGGTTGTTTGCCACACTCAACTCCTCTCATGCACCCAATTTTAAGATGTTGCTTACGTATTATATAAAGTACATACATCTCTCCCTCCATAAACGTATACGAAAGTAAAAATGAGTACGAGGACTTTTAAAATTTAAGTTTATTCACATGATATCGGAAAAATTGAATTTTCCATCTGCTTAGCACACCGACACACGAACGTACACTCGATATGATATGATATTCCTTAAAGGTGTTTACATTTTATTCAATATTTGTTTTATTTAAAAAAATAAAAAATAAAAGCAAAAAAAATTATTTATGTTTGGTTTTCATAAAAACGAAATTTTTATGTATCCTCTCTCTCGGATATAAAAACATAAACCAAACCAACTTTACCCGAAACAAAAATATAAAAAAAATCCAATCATTGATAAGATTATTTTTGTTTCTTCTTCGGATGCTGTTGCTACTGGTTCTGTGTTGTTGTTTTTGCTGCTCAATGTTGTTTTCATTTGGTAAAGGAAACGTAAAAGGGATTTCCACCTTTCGGTGTTATCTAAGAATCAGGTATTATATGGGATATAAACTTAGAAATTGAATTTTTTTGTTTTTGCTATACGTTGTACACGTTAAATTTTCCTAGTGTTGGTGTTACATGATGATGCAATGCTGGAACTACATAATATGTACTAGGTACATACACCGAATAATGATGAAGAGTTAATAAAAAATTGTTATGATGAGGAAAACCTCTTTTTGACAGAATAAATATATGTAGAGCTATAGAGATACATTTTAATGCAACTTCCAAAGAGTTTTCCGTTTTAATTAAAATTCAATAAATTTACTTTAAGTGTTTGATGTAGATACCTGTGCATCCGATCCAAATACAGCATAACAAAATATTTATTTTCTCATTACGGTCCGGAGAAAATTTGATCGAGTATACGTACTAACATTTTTGATATCGACTGTATTCTATATAAATCTATATATGGTTTTGAATATAAAAAATAAAATTTATATATTTTTAATTAAATTTAAATTTAAAATCAATGGTAGCAGGTGGAAATGGTACTTCATTTTATATTTTATACTCTGTGTTCTTTCTATATAGATTAAGAGCACAGCAGAAGTAAATTTTTTAATCGATTGCGAAAGAATCGTACAAAAAAATATTAAATCTAAACGGTATTATGAGATGAAAATCTATAATAAATCTTAATTATTTTTTATTTTATATTAATTTTAAAGTGATTAACTTAACAAATTTGAATTAATTTCTGAAAGCGACTTATAAACTTCGGAACATAAACTCCCGGCAAACCATAAGAAAATTCAACTTAAAAAAGTTTTGATTACGGTTGTTTTGCGTTTGGTTCATTGCAGAGCATCTGGTTCATTTATTTTACAATATAACAATAGCAACAACAAAAACCTAATTTAATACTGATTATCTGAAAACAATAATTATCTTCCGTGTTTATACCTCTGCTTATTTTGTATGTCTGTATATAGGCTTTGGGAATAATGAGTCCAGTACGATAAACGAACAACAATGTTAAACAACACATAACCTTCTAATTATTAAGCTCTAATTTGTTGCTTGATGAGTTGTTGGTGCGTTGCACGACATTTTCCAAATAGTTTCAGCTACTTTGAATATTGAAATCTTTAATGGTCTAGTGAAAGACTCTATTTAACCATTGTTTAAGTACTCTAAACCTCTAGATAAACTTATTCGTGTTTGGTCACACAACTACTTAACTCGAGCTCACAGGGAGAATTCAATAATAATACTGATAATCGACAAAACTTTAACATTTATAAATGTGCTAGCGGTTGAAAGCCCACGAGCTAATCAAAACTTTCATTCGACCCACACAAAACAAAAAATCTAATTCGAGAATTTTCACTCCAAAAATTTGCCACAAAACGACCCAGGAAACACTGATTTTGTAAGAAATTCAGATCTATGCCAAAATAACACAATATACACCGTGGCCCATAAGTACTTAAAATTGAAAAGCCACTCCAAATTTGAACTTTCATAATAATATGAACATCCAAATTTTGTGTACGTATTGATTGGTTCATGAAGAAGGTCCAATACTTTGTCTGGCTTTCCAATTTTATCCTGGAGCTGAGATACATGATCCCACAGACTCTCCATGTATTCTTATGGAGATTTTTTTAATTTAAACTGGAGAAGGTCGTAGGCTTTGCGTTTCAATTATTTTTCAATTAAACACATGCCTCATTTGAGCAACTTCAAAACACATGACGTGAGCATAATGATACGTTTGACAATTATTATTTTGACAGATAAATCTGTCTTAAATAAAGAAAAATCCTAAATTGATTTGTTACCCTGTAAAATTTGATTATGCCTCCGAAAAAACGAACATCAATTGAACGTGTAAGTACTTCTTCAAAAAAGTCTAAAATCAGCAGGACAAATGAAAACAATGAAAAGCGAGATTTACGTCTTGAAACTAATCGAAAGCGAACTATTCAGTCTAGAGCTTCTGAGCCGAATGAACAACGAACTATCGAGTAAACGACATGAGGTCAAGAGCAACAACTTCTTGAGCTTCAGAGACAAACGAAGAAAGAAATATTTACGAGATCAAGAGCTGCTAGGTTTAGGAATAATGAAACTGACGATCAGTGAGATAATAGGCTGCAATCTAACCATTTATCAGCTAGAAAAAGAGTTTGCCATTGAGAGAGTTTTGTAATGCCATCTATTTAGTAAATTTTCTAAGTGCTGCTCAAAGGGATTAGTTAAATTAAGCAATATTCGTAAATCACAATTAATAGAAGCCCTTATATTTTGAATAAACATGAATATTCTAAAAATTTCTTGAAAAATATAAGATCAATCAACAGCTCTATTTGCATCCATGGGAGAACAAATAGCTACCCCTCCAGGCTATGGTCCTTACTGTTTTCGAATAAACGGTTCAATTTATCACCGAGCTGGAACTGTACATCCAAGTACTGATGATCAGAGAAAATATGCTGAATTGTACATACTTGACCACGATAAGGCAACTGAACAAAGGATGGAATTATCCGAAAATAGAAGTTGTAACCCAAATTTGCTAAGAACATTGAGCACTTTTATTACTCAAAATAATCCGTTTGCAGCAGCTTGCAAAATGTTATATGAGGTTGAGCAAGAAAGTATTGAAGAAGCCAACAACAATGATTCTGCACCTTCTAATATACTAATGGTGATAATTCAAGACCGCATTAATGACCAAAGGCGATATAACGCCCATTCATTTTTGAAAATGCAGATGGTAAACCACCTCTTCACCGGGATTTATTGATACATGGTCGACCTTCAGCATCAAATAACAACAGGCAAACAGAAAGAATCAACATTCCCGATCCAAATTTGGAACCATTAGTTTATCCAATTTTGTTTCCGTACGATGATCAAAGTTGGGGAATTCACATTCCACTGCAACAAAGGCCTAGATTTATTCTCAATGCACACAATGAATCCACAAATCCTAGAACACGTGTAACTCAAATGCAATACTACCAGTACCGGCTTTCCGTCCGAAATGAATTTAATCTAAGTGCTGGAAAATTGATTCAACAATATATACAGGGTGGGCCATCTAACTTTTTTTTGAACTAGCGGTTATTTTGAGTATGGTAAGGATTATGCCACTTCTGCTTTGACAGAAAGTTAGTTTTATCCTTCCGCTGAACGAAAATGGTTGTGCATTCGCTTGGACAACGCTGGGAAATATTGAAACATTACTTCGAAAACTATGGTAATGTTGCAGAATGTGTGCGAAAATTGCGTGCGGTTTTCGGAAGAAACGAAGCGCCGGGAGCTCCATATGTTCGTTATTTTGCGAATAAAGTTAAAGAAACAGGCTTGCTAATTAATAAACCAACACGAACCAAGCAGCCAACCAAGCGTACACCCGAAAATGTTGATGCTGCAGCTGAGAATGTGCGTGAGTCGCCGGGAACGTCAACTCGTCATCGTGCTTAATAATTGAACATTTCACGCACAACATTGCAACGACTTTTGCATAAAGACGTCGGTATGACACCGTATAAAGTTCAATTGATTCAGGAATTGAAGCAAAGAGACCACCCATTGCATTTTCGGTTCGCTGACTGGGTTTGCGATCGACTTGAAGAAGATGCCGATTTTGGCAAAAGAAAATCATCTTTTCGGATGAGGCGCATTTCCATCTTGGCGGGTATGTAAACAAGCAGAATTGTCGCGTTTGGAGCACGGAGAACCTGCACGTGATCGTAAAGAAGCCGATGCATCCTCAACGAATGACTGTTTGGTGCGGATTTTGGTCCGGTGGCATCATTGGACGATTTTTCTTTGAAAATGAACAAGGAGCCGCCGTTACTGTCAATGGTGAGTGCTAGCGCGCCATGATAAACGATTTTTTGTTCCCGGCACTTGAAGAGGAGGACATAGGCAACACTTGGTTTCAACAAGACGGCGCTCCGTGCCACACAGCACACGTTTCAATTTATCTTTTGCGCACGGTCTTCGAAGATCTAATTATCAGCCGAAATGCTGATGCGTGTTTTGCCGCCTCGGAGCTGTGATTTGACGCCGCTGGACTATTATCTTTGAGGTGCCGTTAAAGATAAGTGTTACGCCGATAAACCAGCAATGATTGACGCGCTCAAGAACAATATTCGCATTGCCATTGAAGACATAATGCCGCATACCATCGAAAATGTGCTCAAAAATTGGACCGACCGTATGGAGTACGTCAAGGCCAGCCGAGGCAGTCATATGAATGAAATAGTATTCCATAATTAATCGGAAGGATTTTTCTTTACAATGTTCTTGTTTTATTCCATTTAAAAAAAAATTATTTGGCCCACCCTATACATAGTTGATGCCTACATTAAGATAGAATCAAATAAACTAAACTGTATTCGTCACAATCAAAATCAACTTAGAGTAGAACAACATGACGGTCTCATGGACCAAATCCAACAGTGCAGGTACTAATTCAATTCCTGGAAAGGCTTTAATTTTACCTTCCACTTTCCAAGGGAGTCCACGTAATATGATGCAAAACTATCAGGTTGCAATGGCACCGCAATCGTAAGAAGTAATGGAAAACCGGATTTATTTATTACCATGACCTGCAATCCTAAATGGAAAGAAATAACTGATAACTTGAATGGACAATCTGTTGAGAATAGCCTGATTTAGTTGCACAGACATAACAAAGAGAAGTATATTTGGTGATACTGTAGCTGTGATCCATACTATTGAATTTCAAAAAAGACCTACCTCATGCACATATACTGTTAATATTAAAAGACCAATACAACTCAACCAATATAACTCAGTTTTTAGATTTAACGTCAAATTATAATTTATCGGGAAATGATTAGGTGAGATTTTTCGATCTCTACCCATAGTTACGAAAATCGACTAATAATTTTCAGATACAGAGAATAAACCGGCCTTAGGCCAGATATTTAATTAATTTTGAATGAATAGAACTAAAATTTGTGCGGTGGTTTTAACAACGGAAATTTCTGTGTTAACGTCTCAGAAGCGAGAGGCGAGATGATATCCCATTGCGACAGCTGATTTATGATTTGTCATTAAAATAAGCACTCCAACATGAAGTGTTTAGGTTACACCAATATGGTTTCGCATTTAATTTTGAGATTACCATATACGTAAAAATAATCGGACACAGTTACAGTTCAATTGAGTATTCAATGCGATCCATAATCACTTAGACAACCCTTTCCAGTCTCAAGTCGCAGGATTAGTCAGCAAACACAGTGATAGGGGAAGACCAGGAAATCGAATAATACAGTTTAATTCCTCAAGTAAAATCGAGCATTACGATTGACGAAATTTTATTGCTTTTCAAGAAAATCTTTCAAGAACAACTTCAACCGTAAAAATCCCGCTGCTTTTCAAGTAAAAATGGTTGGTCGTTAAATAATACTTTTAAAATGATTTCATTGTTTACTTTAAAATAAACCCGAAGAAATCAAAATTACTATAGATTTGCGAGAACTTTTTGATGACATGAACATGATCGAGATTTTTAATATTAACTTCACTTGTTGTTGCCTAATCTCTGTTGTACAAGAATAATTTATATGAAATTGCAACTTGGCACCTGCAAAAAGCTATGTTGAAGCGAGTCTAATCAGACTTAATTCAATTTACCTTTAAATTTGATTGTAAAGTTGCTGAAATATTGGTGGATTCGGTAAAGGTGCAGATAATACTTTAATGTTGGATTTAGTACTCAGTTCCTCAACAATTTTAGTACTTTTGATTTATTCATCCCTGACTTACGTCATTACCTCATAAAAGCTTGATTTTTTATTTTTCAAATGCGATGTAAAAATGAAGTTTTCGGTCTTGAAATTGTTCCGTAAACAAATATATCATATAATTTGCTGATTGCCAACAAATACATTTATTTTCGAGATTGTCGACATATTTTCTACATTCTCTACATTTTCTACATTACATAGAACCTTATCTATGAAATTGAATACTGAAAAATATCAGTGGTTCACTTACGAGAACAAACAGGCCCGACCTATAAAAGTCATGGCTAGAAGGAAACCAAATTACCAGTAAACGGGGACTCCCTCTTTTTATGATGGTATTTGATAACCAAGAGAATGTTCCAGACATTTATGGAATAAAAGGAATCCTTCTCATGAAGGTGAAAATCGAACCAATGGGGAGAACCACAGCCGGGATGCAAGATGTATAAAATGCCCAGGTAATCATTTTACCCAGGCATGTACAATAGGGAGAGATGTGCCAGCCAAGTGTACAAATGGTAAGGGCCAACATCCGGCTAATTATCGAGGCTCTAAGGTCGCTAAACAACTACAAAAATTAGGAGATACAACGAACCGCAAAATCACAAAAATCGAAGGGTTCAAATATCAAATCAGGTGTATCAAAACCCACAACCAAGCAACACAATATCATCAGGTAGTGAAGGTTTGGGTCCAACAAAATATATGGGCTCCGAAAATAACCAAATTATGGAAAACATTATGAACAGCATTGCAGCTATTACAAAGCGGCTAGATGGCCAAAGTAATCTGAACAACATGATACTTGATCAACTGAAGAAAATGCAACTCCCTCAACGCAATCCAACAAAAAATGTTAAGTAAGAACACAATTTTCAAAATATCAATCTGGAATGCGAATGGCATTATGCAACATATTCCAAAAATAGAAATATTTTTAAATTCAGAAAAAATTGGCATCCAGCGGAAAGAGCAAGAGGTGGTTCGGCATTACTAATAAAAGAAAATATAAAACACCATTTAGAATAAAATATAGAAGAAGAAACAATGCAAGTCACTACTGTAAGGATCCAAATTAAACACAGACAGCTTACTGCCTCTGCAATATATTGTCCTCCCCGGCATAACTTGAAAAGGTAGGACTACCGTAAACTATTAAAATCGCTTGGACGTGATTTTATTATTGGAGGTGACTTTAATGCGAAAAACACGTCCTATTGAGGATCTAGACTTACGACGTAAAAAGGTAAAGAATTGTTTAGGGCAGGGCAGACATCAAATTGTGAATTTTACTCTGGTGGTTCCCCAACATACTAGAGAGTGCCCCCAGATTAACAAATTCAAAAACAAACTGGGATCTCTTTCGTCAGGTATTGGAGGAAAAAATCAATCTTCAGGTGCCGATAAGAAATCCCCACCAGTTGGAAGATGAATTAGAACAACTTAAGGAAGCAATTCACAATGCTGCTTTGGCAAGTACCGCCATTACACAAAATAAGAAGAAGCTTAACATATCCTACCCAATGGAAGTTAGAGAGTTGGTAGCAGAAAAACGACGGGCATGTAAATCCTGGCAAATAACTATGGAACACCGGAGAACAAAACAATTCTTAACAATTTAGGAAGCAGTCTCAAATCTCTTCTTAAAGAAGTTAAAAATGTATCAATCAACAGTTATCTAGTTAGCCTAACCGATGAAAAAAATCTGATTATTCACTGTGGAAGGCGACGAAGGGACTCAAAAGACCCAAAATGCAAGTGAATCCACTTAAAAAGGAGGATGGAACCTGGCCAAGAGGTCCTAAAGAGAAGGCTGATCTGTTTGCGGAGTATATCGAGAATACCTTCCAACCACTACCAAGGCAAACGTCCAATGAAAATATAATGTCAATCCACAAGCTAGATGATTTTGATATACGCCCAGTAACTCTCAAAGAATTAAAATAAGAAGTAAAAAGTAACATGAATGTTAAAAAGCCCCAGGATATGATTTGATTATTTGCCAAATAATCAAGGCTCTACCAGGTAAAGGATTTCGTAAGCTATTATACATAATCAATAAAAGCTTTCGGTTAAAATATGTTCCGTGGCAATGGAAAGTAGCAGAAGTAATCATGATAGCAAAACCAGATAAACCACCTAACGATAAAAAATCATACAGGCCAATTTCATTGCTGCCAATTATGTCAAAACTCTTTGAAAAATTATTCATCCACATCAATTCATCCACATCCACATTCAGATAAAAGCACTCCATAATTGAACAGGTGCATAGAATCACCAACATTATTGAAAGAACGTTAGAACGTAAAAACGTATGCTCCAGCATGTTTCTGGAAGTCGCCCAAGCATTCGATAAAGTCTGGTACAGTGGACTGGAATTCAAGATGCACAGAGATCTGCCGAGGCAAGTCTATGCCACACTAAGATCTTATTTATTCAATAGACAGTTTCGTGTGAAATATGACGATGAATACTCCGAACTAAAGAAAATCTCTGCCGGGGTCCCACAGGGGAGTATCTTACAACAACAGATGAAGGAACTATAGCCATCTTTGCAGATGACACAGCAATCATGGCGATTGGAACTAATGTCGCTGATGCAACGAGCAAACTCCAGAAGATTACCAATGCGGTTTGTAACTGGACTAAGCGCTGGAGAATCAAGCTTAATGAGACGAAATCCACGTATATTAACTTTACATATCAAAAGGCTTCCCATCTACCGATAGAAATTAACTTATGACCGGTGCCAAAGCTAAATATCTTGAACTTGACACTCGATGCCAAGCTCAAGTGGAGAGAGCATGTCAAAAAGAAAAAAGAAGAACTTAATATTAGGTTCAGAAAAATGTATTGGCTCATAGATAGTGGCTCTGAGCTTACAATACACAACAAGCTGCTACTACATCAGCAAATACTGAATCCGATAGCAAACATATCAAATTAAAATTAATATTTTAAATAGGTTTAATTAATTTTGGGACTAACCATTGGGTGTCACCCCAACAAATCAGAATTGTTTAAGAAATGTAAAATTTGCAAAAATTTGAAAAGTAAATTGCTAGATGAGCACAGTCTCAGTTCTCTACATTTTCGACGCCATTCTATTAATTCTATATGCACATGTATATACCATGAAGAATATAAATTAACTACGCGGTGTAGAATATACGACACAACACTGAAATTCGGAGATGTTTGTTTGTGTTAAATTAAATTAAATCGACTTCAGGCGTCAAATTTAAATTAGAATGAATTTAGTGCATAGTCGATTTTCTCATAAATGATACGATTTTCAAGATATTTGCAAAAACAAAAAACCTGCTATGGAAACTACCACTTCCGATGGACTGATTTCGGCCCAAAATTACAGGAATCCCGAATTTACGGAAATAGTTTCACCCCGATCAGTCAAAACGTCTTGGCTGTAGAGCGCCAACAGAGTTAAAAAAATTTGTTTGATTTAAGCAACATAGCGATTGGTAAATCTGTTAAAATCTCAAGGTCAACATTTTTCATGATTACTATACTTTATTTTACTACGTCAAAGATAGTCAAATTAATTACCGCGAATGTTTAATTTTTTACGTTGTGAACGTTCCAGGTACAAATTTTATCTACAAACATATTTAATCGCGGTCGTAAAGATAATATTGACTTGTGCAGCTGGGCTAGTACAACTCCTAAGTCCATCCATGAAATTTTCTAGTATCAGAAGAACTGGAAGAATGTAACTTCTGGGCGTTGTCACCTTGTTCTTTGTTAGTTGGATGAGAGGTAAAGATATTGCAGTGATATTGTTTGACGAGCGTGGTGGTGGATTTTTGTAATTAATTTCACTTCAAGCTCAAAAATAGTAAGAACATTTGTTTAGATCGAAATCAATATTCAAAGTCCAACAATATTTCAAATTCGAATTTTTCGACGAATACTTTACTCACTTCGTAGTTGTAAAGTAAAAATACACGAAGAAGAAGAATATAAAAAACCGAACGGTTTAATCATTGTGCATGTCTTTGGACATTAACATTTTCATATAAAAGCTAATAAAACTTAAACCATTTTCATCTTATCGTTATTCTATTAAACAACAAAAAAAATTAAATACAGAAACTGAAAAGATAAGAAATAAAACGAAAAACTTTTTTATCTGTAAAAGAAAATTGGGAAAACTAATTGATTTCAAATAATATGTGTATTATACCTCTACAGATGATATAGAGAATGAGAAAGAAGAAGCTTTTTACCCTTCCCCATTAAGTGTTCGACCATATTTTATTTTATGTAGTTTTTCCGGAACAAACTAAATTAAATTGCAAAATTGATAAAGTTTATAAGTTACCAACTTTTAATAACCGTAACTTTACGAGAAAAACGACATACATAAATATGTAAATATGAAGAAGACGCGGTGCGGTACGTTGGATATAAATATGTGAATTCCAAACATTTTTTTATTGTAATGTTTTACACACATTCTAACAAAGTTTTTTGTTTATGTAAACAAAGTAAAAATTCGTTGTTTTAAAAAACAACAACAACAAAATCATAATAAAAGTTTTTTTAACGAAAATTAATGAAATTTGAATAACTTCGCATAGAATTTTTGAGAAAAAATCTACCATCAGCCGACTGCCTTTCGGTCCTCTTTACATTCACCATGTATGTATGTACTTAGTTACATACTCGTATGGATAAAGATAAACTGAACCTTATTATATTCATATCTCATCATCAGCCAACAACACGAACAAAACAAAACAAAAATTGTTTTCCATTCTCCGCAATATCATCACTTACAGATACACAACAGAACAGAACAGAAAACAAAAACTCTGGAAAAACATGAAGTAACATCAAAAACAATTTTCCAGCATTATAATAAAACGTAAACAATTAGCTTTTAATTTTTTTCTGTGCCAGCAAATTAATTTATTTTTTATTTTTTCAATGAAAATGAAAATTAAAGAAAATAAGCTAAAAGCAAATAAAATTAAAATGGAAATCAAAAAAAGGTAAAATTTAATAACAACAACAACAAAACAAAACTCCATTCAATCTGATATGGAGCTACATACACTTCGTACATACAATACCAAAAAAGGTACCTTGCGCTTCCACCATCATCCTTTTTATCAAATCTCCATCTTTATGTACTCTTCCAAAGGGATTCGTGTGTGTATTTATTTTTCTCGGTATATAAAATGTATTGTTAAATTGTAGATGGATGACTGAACCATGATGGTTATGATAACAATAATAATAATCCTAATAATAATGATGGCCAAAACTGTTGTTGTAAATCCTACGCAACATACACAAAACATAATTGTTCATATATAAATGGAGGCCAAATTATTCGTTCATTATTTTTAGGCCTGGTTTGAAATTCGTTATTTTTTGTATGAGTTAACAAGTATGGAAAGTCAAAGGTTTTCAACGAAAGTATTAATTTCAAAAATAAACTGCGTAATAATATTCGTATAACCTAAATAATTGAAGTAAGGATGTATGTATCTAGTCCAGAGTTGGTTTCTCTTAAACCATTTACTTGACACGTGGGGCGCTAATTTAATTCTCTTTAACTCTTCTTTGACTATGCCTCCCTAAAAGCCTAAGTTAGTATTAAACGACCGGCATTGACAAATCCGGAAAACTCGTGGGAAACGACTGAGGAATGATATCTCATAAATGGCTTGATTTTGATTATTCTTCCAGTTTAATTCGGAAAAATCAGTTAAAAATTAGTTCATATATCCCCCGTTTTGACACTGTTGGTAAATTTTTCGTTTCTTGTCGTATATCATTGAAAAGGTCTTAAAGAACGCCGTAAATTTAGCCTTATTACTGAAAACTGTCATTGCGGGCGTTGGAAGCTGTTACAATTTTTCTCATTTTCTAATCATGTGCGATATCGGAAAAAGCAAAAAATTTGTATCAAATATATATCACATATGTCATATATTGAAAGGGTCTTGAATAATATCATTAATTAGCTGAAGCACTTTAGTACTCTAAAAACTACCACTGTGGTGCTGGTGGAAGACACATTTTTCTTATTCTAAAAGGTATTTTTATCAGCAATTTAATTCACAAATCCAATTAGAAATGATCTTAATTGAAGTACTCTGATTCATCTGTATACTTATTATGGGGCATATTGCCAGTAGTAGTAGACTAGGATAGTCTCAATCCACGTTTGTTGCTTTTGTGGATAGGCATATAAATAGGGAGATGTACCTTTTATAGGATTTGCACCCCGGTGAGAATGGAAGCGATGCGGCACAGTTCTTGCTTCTAGTAAAATACCGATAAACCGTTTTGCACTCTCCTTCTCATATCAATGACATGTCACGCATCCTTGCATAACCGTATGATGCACAGAGTGTATTATTAGTGTATGGAAATCGTTGAAATCGTTGTACGGTAATGCAGCATATTGCAGTCTTACTAAAATTGGTAAGACCCCATGCCCTTCTGATTTAGTAGCTTTAGAGGTCCGTTGTATCTTCATCAAATCCCCCCTATTTTTCACACTACAGATTATTTAATGGAGAGATTGTCAAAGTTATTCTGCCTTAAGTAATCCGGTCCTTCACAATTGATTTTCTTTATAATTGTTAATGACTCGGATATAGAATGCTGTGACTCGTTGTACTCAGAACAAATTAGAAAATTGTTCTCTAATTATATAAAGCGAAGTTGACATTTTTATTACATTTTTATAAACTAAAATCCATTTGTGCTCTAAGTTAGACTCATCGATCGGAACTGGCATGAAATCAATGATGTTAGATGTTTCTAGCTACTGTGAGCTTACAATAGGTATGTTATTCGAAAGACGCTGTGCGCTGGATTGACCGTAGATGAAACATATAGTGGCAAGGGTTTTGGAAAGTAAAGTTTGTATATTTAAGTCTCGGTTGATCCGTTTATTAAGATGCTCTTTAAAACACGCCAAAACAAAATTAGAATCAGCTCATTAGTAATTGTTTCTTTCTGGTAATTTTAACATTTGTCGTACTAGGTTTATTAATTTCTTTAGTAAGAAGGCCAAACAAAACTTTCGGGTCGCCGAAAATGTTCGAGTATAACATACTCAATGATATTTTTTACCTAACGTTCTGTTCAGTCTAGCGATGCCAGAGTGGCTAACAATTTTTTTAAAGAAAATTTAAAAAATTCCAAACACATGCATTTTATGCTGTAAAAAATCCCTATCAAACTGAAAGTTAGATTTTTGGGCCATTTTCTTTAGCCGCCGCATATTAAAAAAATTTTAAGATGAAAAGGGATTGTTTTGTGATCCGTGGCACTATTCCGGGTCTGTTCCCTGGGAATTGGGGATTGGGAAAAATATTTTTATAGCAGTTTTGTTTGGATTGTATATTTATGGCCTACTGACAGTATTATTTTGGTGTCTTGTTCCATAAAAATTTTATCCGGAAAAATAATTTCCCAATTAACGTTGTTTCGTAAATATTTACACCAAACTGATTTCATCAGTAGGCCAGAAAAATACAATTAAAAAAAATTCTATGAAAATATTTTTCCCAATTCCCTATTCAGCCAGAAAGCCAGAATAGTGCCACTGGATACAACGCGGACAGCACTTTTCGAATGTACTATAAAAATAGTTTAAGAGAGTCAGCAGCAAGTTCTAATAAGGAGCTACGGAACGTGAATTAAGAAATACTGTCGCGAAAAGATAGGGGAAAAGGGAAGTAAACAGTCTTCGTTAAATCACACAGTATCGGGTCCAGTGAACCTACTAAATGATCCATCGAAGGAAGCTCAGCAGGTTGAGTTGCATTCAAATTAATCTTCATACGTCAAACGGAGTGACTTTTAATCTGTGCCACCTCTTTTCTTGAGGCAAAAGTGGAAGGATTTTTAGAATTCCAAACAAGATAGATAAGTTAGTTGAACTATGACATGACGGTAATATTTCCTTGACGATTTTCTCTAACTATCTTAGTGCAAGTGGCCAGCACTGCAAATAAATTCAATGGGGAAATAATAGTCCCATACCACATACATTTCCACTGATTCACATCAGGAGTGCTCTAGATGTTCCCTGGTAGTCGGTCCCAACTGGACCTCTTATCGCGCTTCTCTAAACAAATAGATGAACAACGGTGCAACAAAAACAACAGTTTAAATTCATAAAGTTTTCACCTTAGAACATAAAAATCCACATGAAATTAGCCAAGAAGCTAAACGTTGAACTAAACGGTTGACACTTACCTCATTAGTGAAAGGTCACTTCGCCGATTGCGTAATTGTAGGTAATCAGGAAGGTAATGAGGATTTTGAGATGCATCTATTTTGCAGTCAATCAGAAGAATGTCTCATGACAAGATATGAGAAAACTGGGATAAAGAGATAAAAGAGAACAAAACTATCTTAACGTATTCCTCTGGCATTTTGGAAGTGGCCAATTTTTATGCAAATGAGGAAGCAGATACTTAGACAAACTTAAATAGAAGTATTATAAATTCGGGGTAAAATCACCAAGGAAGCATGTTCGGAAACACCGCTAGGAATGAGACAAACTCGGAAAGTGGTAGATATTACGGCAGTTGAACCGCTAAATCATTGAGAATCCAAGACTTGTTTATAACAGATCAGGACCCATTTAATGATAACTTGGAAAAATAAAGAAATCTCCAATGAACCAATACAGATTTTACAAAACTGCGAATCCGGTAGCATTCAGAAAATTCAAACCAACTCGGAGGTTATTTCCTCTTCGCAAATTTTCAACGGAACTGTGATATGTAGCTTTTAAGTGGTGCTGCCCAAATCATCTAAGACCCATAAGTCCTATTTTTTTATGGTTGTTAGAATTATACATATATGAATACATATAATCTGGTAGTAAGAGGAATTTAATATGTAGATGCAACTTTGCAACTTTACACACTTAAGTTTGTACAATTTATAAAACACGCTAGACTCACGGCAAAACTCTTTTATTTTTCGATGTTATTTTTCGATGAAGAGCGAGCTTTTAATAAAGTGAAGACGGAGGCAAACATGAAAGGATTGTCTCAAGCAAAAATGAACCACCCTGAAAGCGGGTTAATCAATCATACGAATGTTGGCAAAATACTGATCTCGGAGGATGTACCGTTATGCGGCGAGTAGTAGGCTATTTCAAAGAAAAACAAAATTCCGATTGGTGCTCCTCCTATTTTAAATGACACTAGACTCAATTAAAATGACACTTTTCGCCAACAGATTTCTGGGAACTATGTTGGACAGTAAGTTTAATTGGTAGCCGAACTTTATAAGGTGAGGCAAGACAGCAACTACTGCTATTTTTTAAACCACTCAGTCTCTTTGGACCATTAGTTAGGGCCACATCGTTTTATTACTGCAGGCACGACATTAGAAAAGGATGAGGGGTTCAACTGGAGATAAGGTATACTGACTCTACACTGCCATAATAAAATCTGTATTTATGTAGTGAGTGAAGGTATGATGATGCCTTTAACAAAGTCTCTTGTATTGAAATGCTCGAGAAGGTGCTGAGAACACAATCGAATACCAGAGAGGTACTGATAATGACACCTTAATACGCATTAGAGGTTATGTTCTACCTTAATCCTATTGACGTGCAATAGGTTTGACACAAACAACTCCTGAAGAACGGTTCTGCATCGAAAACCGGTGTGGCGCAATTATCCACTTAAAGCCCCAAGCACACGATGTAGAAGCAATAACCTTTTGCGATCAACTAGTTAGTCTCTCTGACCGCCTTTTTCCTTTCCTTGAGGGGTTTATCATCAGTGTAAGCATCAGTGATAAAGATTAAGGAGGTATTATCATAGTTGGGGCATAAGATAATATCTTTAAA
The DNA here is from genome assembly GCA_963691935.1 of Nephrotoma guestfalica. Classification (NCBI taxonomy): domain Eukaryota; kingdom Metazoa; phylum Arthropoda; class Insecta; order Diptera; family Tipulidae; genus Nephrotoma; species Nephrotoma guestfalica. Next base: position 98,604,965 of record OY829913.1, read on the forward strand.
TGATGCTGTAATTTATGTACTGTCAGGTGGCAATGAACTTGCTTACGTGGCAAACGAAATCGTTAGTCACACCCCTCTTATACAATATCAGCAGGCGAACACCGTGACATGTAACTCAGCAAGTCTAGTTTGGTCAAACCTGGACTTAGGTTCCCTAAAAACATTAACCTTCCTGTGATATCGTGAGTTCAGAACGGCTATAAGAGCTCTTACAGGGCCTATGCGAGGAGGCTGGGTTTGATTCTATAACAAATTCTGTAAAGACTGCGACGTCTTAACGTATCTCGCAAGCACATTGTAAAATATTATCAGTGTTGTGCTGTATTTTCTACACCTTATAGTATTCGAAAATTCGAAAATTCTTGATCTTGTAAGTAATTATCAAAATTCTATGACTTCTTTGTTAATAGAACCATTTCAAGATGGAGAACTTCATCTTCAGCCCCAATTTAAATATTTTGAACCCAATATTATTCTGCTTCAAGGGAAAATTAAATGTTATCAAAGCTAATGCGAATATTTGATCGAAGTTTGCTGAAAAATTCAAATTATATAACTCCAGTGAAAAAGAAGGAGAAACAATCTTCGATTGGTGAATTTTGAATTGAAGATGTGTCGGCCAAATTTAAATATCGAAACACTCGGTTAAATCTGGCAATAAACGTAGACATAGTAATCGTTGCGAACATGTACATGAGCGGCACATTGCACAGAGAAATTTTTTACATTAAGATTTAGTCTCGTCCCATACAGCGTTATGATTATCGATACGCCATGAAAGGACTTTATATTTGATCTCGTCTTGAATGTAACTCAATTCTATAGAGCAGCGCTGGATGCAGACAAATGATTAACTATGCTCCATTTTGCCGATTTCTAAATGATTACACCAAATTGAATGACTGACATCAGCCAAAGTGCTGGTCGAGCGAGAAGATACAACCATATAAATGTTGAATATTGTATGCTAGTGCATTGGGCAGAACCCATCCAGCAGAACATTCCAAGATACTATGGAAAATTATAGGCTAATAATAGGCTAATTAAATGTCTCAATAACATTTTTGGTCCGTTTGTTCTAGAAAAAGCATTTGGCTTTTCCACTTCAATGCTAGCAAAACCCAAATTGAAATTAGAACGCAAACCACGATCAATTGACATACAAAACATTTTAGGCTCATTGTGGTCTAATGCAAATGTCCCATTAAATTTTTTAGGCTCCACTCGTTCTTGACCAAGCTTTAGGTTATTTTGTTTAAGTTAACTGAATCCAAATCAAAATTCGGTTCAAAACCGAACTAATTTCGGTAATTTCAGTAACAATATTTATTGACACATAAATAATTTTAGACTCATGCTGGATTTAGTGATGCAAAATTTTTTTAAAACGACATTTGATTAGGCCACAATCAGCCTAAAATTATTTGTATGTCAATAAATTTTGTTTTACGTTCAAATTTCGGTTTTGACCCGAATGTTGATTATGGTTTCGCTAGCTTTAAACAAAATAACCTAAATTTTCGCCAGGAATTCGTGAAGGCTTAAAATGTTAATGGGCTATTTGAATGGGCCATAATGAGTTTAAAATTATTCGTATGTCAATAGAACTTTGTTTGCGTTCTAATTTTGGTGTTGATCCGATTTTCTATTTAGATTCTCCTAGCATTAAATTAAATAACCTTTAGCTTGGTCAAAAAAGGGAGGTAGCCCAACATTTTTTATTGGGGCATTTGGTTAGGCTATAATGATCCTAAAAATAGTTATTTGTCAAAAAATCCTGTTTTGCGTTTTAGTTTCGATTTTGATCCGATTTTTTGATTTGGTTTCTGCCAGCTTATGGAAGTGGGAAAGCCTAATGCTTTTCTCGACTGAACAAATCAAAAAAAATTAATGTTGCATTTAATTAGCCTAAAATTAGTCGGTAATTTTCCAATTGTTTTTATGCCATTTTTGATGTGGGTTCTGTTAACTCTTTCTAAAGCTAGCAGAACCCATCGTTTTATTAGATTATAATTTCCGTAGTATTGTTACGACACCTTGAGGGGTCATAACATTATTTCCTTTGTTATTTTTGAATTTTTAATTCCATGGTAATTGAATGAATGAGCCTTTTATTGACGGCATTACCATCTGTTCTAGGGTATTACTACTAACATCGTTCGTTTCTACGGAAATTAGCCTTAATATTTTGTTTTGTGTTTTTGCTCACATTTAGTGTTCATGACGTCGAATGAATGTTGCAGAGCGAGACTAATGTGTACACCTTGCGCGTGTGCGCGATCGGCGGAGAAGGAGTGGGCGAGTGACGCGCACGAAAACAAAACAAAAAAAACACCGTCGAACAAAAATTTTAATCTAGATGTTTTTTTGGTGCGAGCAATTATTTTAGGCTAGTTTTGAATTTTATCAAGTTAGTGTCGGAGTTTTGTTTGGATTTTGAGACAGTCGAGTTTTAGTTGGTTTGATATAAATATAAGGAAAACCCCGAGTTTTTTTTGGCCTTCAACCATTTTGGGTTGCCAACCATTTAGTGAATTAAGTTCAGTTTTTTGTAACTTGTTTAATTTTGGCAAAATATAATTGTAAAACCGAACAACATTTGAATTTGCACAGCTGTAGTCTTATAAAGCCGTATCGGAATTTGACGTACGCCACCACATTTTACGGATGGCATAGCCGAGGCTAAATACAGGGTGGCTGAGACCAAATGTTACTGACATCACTCTGCGTAATGGAATTCAAACGTAATAGTGTAATTGCACTGTATTTGGGTGGAAATTCACAAACAGCAATAGTTCGTCAGCTCCAGCATTTGAATGTGAATAAAATGTTTGTATATCGAACCATAACTCGATTCAACGAAACTGGTAGCATCGCTAAACGCAACAGAGGCGGTCCTAAAAAGACAGCAACATCAAAAAAAATGATACGAAATGTGAAGAAACGAATCCAACGAAATCCTCGTCAAAGTGCCCATCAATTAGCCACACGTCTACATGTTTCACGATACAGCATTCAAACCATATTGAAAAATGAACTACACTTGAAGCCCTACAAGATACAAAAAGTTCAAGATCTTACGGAGGCACAAAAAAAAGTTAGGCTTGAAAGAACACGAGCATTGAAGGCCTTGGCCGAACGTGATGAGATTCCAAAAATTGTCTTTTCTGATGAGAAAATGTTCACCATTCAGCAGTATGTGAATAAACAAAATGATCGTGTTTGGTTAGAGCACAAGTCCAACGATAATTTGGACACAAGAGTTGCCATGCGCAAGCAATCACCAGCTTATGTTATGGTTTGGGCTGCAGTGACTGCAGATGGACGCACTCCTCTGGTTTTCATCGAACATGGAGTCAAAGTAAACCAAGAGGTGTACCGCCAAAAGATCCTAAACGATGCTTTGCTACCTTGGGCACGTAAACACTTTGGTACGAACCGTTGGACATTCCAACAGAACTCGGCACCGTCACACAAAGCTCGAGCGACACAGCAATTTTTACAAAATTGCGTTCCGCGGCTGATTTCGTCGAAAGAATGGACACCATATTCACCAGACTTGAATCCCATGGATTTCTCCATATGGTCCATTTTGGAGAGTAAGGTGTCCACTAAAAAATACGAAAGTGTTGATGCATTGAAGTCAGCTCTTGTTCGAGAATGGAATAAAATTCCGCAAGCTCACGTTTGGTCAGCATGCAATGCTTTCTATGGAAGACTGAATCAAATAATCAGACCCAAAGGAGGTCATATCGAGCAGTAACATGTTTTTCATAAAATGTAATATGTTTTCAACATATTTCACGAAATTTCAATAAAAAATAATCAAAATTAAAAAAATTACAGCGTTTTCATTTGGTAACACTTGGTCTCAGCCACTCTGTAATTATGTTCCGATAATTTGGGTATCGCATTTCAACGGCACGCTAAATATTAACGTTTCAACGGTACGCCAAATTTAGCAACGGGTGGCCGACCACGAGGCCATTGTTTGGTTTACTGGTGAAAACAATAGAGGCCGCAACGGCTGCCAACCGAGGCTCGTTTTTGTATATTCGGTTTACGACGAGAAGACGTCCAACGAATATATACGGTTTTCGGAGGAAAGACGTTCAACATATACGGTTACGGGTGGCCAAGAACGTGGCCATTTTGGCGGAAAGACGCCCAACAATTATTTACGGTTTACGCCGGGAAAACGCCAAACATTTACGGCGGCCAATCGAGGCAAAATTTATTAACGGCGGGAAGACGCCCAACCCATTTCGGCAATCCAGGACGCCGCGACCCTCAAGGTTGATCTCAATTAGGTCAAAAGGTACTGATTTTTTTTTGTTTTCTTGAATCCAAATTTGAAATTTTTTCAATTTGAATTTTAAACTTCAATTTTTATTTTTATTTTTTTCAATTTTCAATTGTTTTTAAATTTTAATCAATATATTTTGGTTCAATCGAGCGCCATAGCGGTTGCTTGGCATATGCGAGGGGGTTCACATTGGTTTCGCTGTATTAATGTTCACGTTCAGCGTCCATTTTGATCAAATTATTTTTGTTTTATTTCGTTACGTAATTATTCAAGTTGGCGACCATTTTTGTGCGATTTATTGTTTTTTCTTTTCCCTTTAGCTTCGGAAGTTTCACGTTTGATCCTTTTAGTTTGAATTTTTTGTTGTTATTCCCCTTTTCGTCTCTGATTTTGATTTTCTACAAAAAAATCTACACGGTCTCCCCGTGGCACTTCGACAGTCTCCAGCTGTCGAAGTATGTAATGTGGGAGATTACCTAGAGGTCCCTTCAGGTGAAGAGAGGCTTTGTCTGTTGAGACGTCCCTACTCTCTAATGCTCTAATTCAAAACCCTGAGACCTAGTCGGCAAAATCACCGTAAAAGAGGCTTCTGCATATTTAGATGAATCTGCGGAGTGGTTGTTGAATAACTCCGTAACAGTATTTTGTAATGTTCTGCTGGATAGGTTTTGCTAGCTTTAGGGGCGTACTCAATGGGCAGAAACCAAGTTAAATAAACAGAAGTAATAATATCATATGGAATCACTTACAGGTGCCCGATGTCGATAGTTATAGCGATTGATGAAAGTAGCGCCATACTAGTCTACCAAAACAATTGGAGTATTAAAAGATTAAGACAATGCAATAATTTAAAGGCAGTTTTTTAAGCCGAAACAATAATTACTAGGCACTAGTAGATATATTATACTAAGTTTTATAAAACGACCATAAAAACTTGTACAAGAAATGTTTTCATTTCAATTACCGGAGGCCGACCTGTTGAGTTTTAATCTGCAGGTACGAGTAGGATGGTGACCTAGTACGGAAAAAACAATGAAGAAAACCACAAAAATGCAATATTTTACATTATTTACAAATTGTCTACATATTCTACCAATTCTCGACATTATCTACATAAAAATCAATTGGCTACGCTATTTTCTACATAAAAATGTTGGCTGTTCCGAAATTCGCGTATAAAACGAGTAAGATGATGTGTCCAAAAGGGCGTAAGCAAACGTAACTACTTATGGTAAATTGTTGGAAGAAATTGAGCTTCGGGATTATTAGGCGCTCATAAAACTATATGTTAAAGAGTTTCGGTTTTAAAACAAAGAAATGGTAAGAATTGTTTTTCTGAATCATACAAAATGTTTGTTTGCCCGCTATATAAATTTGAGGTTTTCAAATTAGAGTGAAGTAATTTTCGTAATGATTTTGTTCGTAAACTGCGACTTAGTAGTTCAGAGTTTTTCCGTTGGTTTTTTAAAATTTGTATGCAAACGATTTGGTATACTATCTGATCCTACTTTAACAAAGATGTAGACATATGAATTTGATAATTTAGTTCGGATTTTGGAAAGTGTTGCACGTACGAATTCAGGACGCACCTGGCACATTATTTAATAGGCCTCAAATTTAAACCGCGGTTTGGTCCTGGCGATAAATCGATCAATATCTTAATGAATAAATCAATGAAATACGCATTGAATTTCTGGTCACACACAATTTAACAAATAACAAAAGTGTAGTTACACAATAAAATAAAAAGTGTAGCTATACACACAAAAAATAAGGCAGTTTCAATTTTTCTCATTAAAAACACGTGATGCTGGAGATATCCACTCAAATCTAAATTTTCGATGCTTTTGAGAATTTTTAGTGATATGCGTGCGGTATATCGATGCGACCTTCGGGGAATTTTTTATCGAATTTACAAGAAAACAAAGTCTTTTCATAATTTTGTTTTCTTGTAAATTCGATAAATGTTCCTCGAGGGTCGCATCGATATGCCGGAAATCATTAAATATTCTCGAAGAGTAGATATATCTAGCATCATGTGTAAATGGCCATCAACTATCTTCGAGACCGGGTGTATAGTTAATGTTCAATGAATCCAAACCAATTGTTTTTAGTTTTATTTGTACAATCGTTTTTCATTTTCTTGTAAAAATCGGTTTTTAGTGAGAGAAATTGAAAATTCAACCCTGCCATATTTTTGTGAGTATAGCTACACGTTTTATTTTATTGTGTAACTACACTTTTGTTATTTGTTAGTTTGTGTAGCTGCACTTTTGATATATGTTAAATACTTCACTCCGGTGCGCGTGAAACATTTATCGCCTTTATTCGATAAGGATCGGGTACTAAATACGATCACATACACACTAATTCACTACCAATACTATTAATGGAATTTATGTAACCTATGCGAATTATCATGTCTTGAAATTTTGACTCCTGTCAATCAAAATGACATCTCGATACTTGTGTATGTAATTAAAATTGGGAAATGATTTTTAGACAGTTATAATAATATTCCCAAAATTTATCTCAAAAAAAAACTCAAATAATAAAAAAAATTAAATTAAATTTGTACCCAAGGTTTTTACATGCAGACAATGCTCGTATATCCCCCATTTGAAATGAATAAAAACGATACATTGATGTATACAGAGTGGTGTATAGTATTCAGGAGTATAGAAAATAGGAAAGGAAATCCTTACAAATTTCCTTATTTTACAACAAAACACGTCAAGAGAGATGACAACGAAATAATAGAATGTACATGATATCAAACTTATATTTAGCAGCAGATACATAAAAGTATATTGTGTAACCATTTAAAATACATTTTACTTAAAAAACTAATATTTTTAACAATTTTCCAATTTTTCTTCCTCTTCTTAATATCAAACATTTCTTATCGTATTGTTATCATTATTATTATTATCATTATGCATACATTATTTGGTGGTGACGTTGGAAATTTCCATTGGGGGTACTCAAAATTATTTGTGGGATAAATTTGTATTACGTGATCATGATGTGTACATGTGCGGAATCGATGCTGTATAAATAGGCAACCAAATTTAGTATTATGTTAAATAGGTTTAACGGGATATATTATGAGAACAGAGCACTAGTAATTTATTCAATTATTAGTCAGAAGGAATACAGCTAGGTGTCGCACCTTCTGAAGCCTAGATTTAAAATAAAAATAGAACCAAATGAAGGTGCCTTCCTTCACACGCACATAAAACTTACCCATGGAAAATTATTAAGTGTTTCATACGAAGAGTATTCAGTGAAATACAATTTACATCAATTTTGCTGTATCATTCAAAACAATCATTAATCTATTTGATTGTTTCTTATTATTTTTTTTGTTTTCCGAACACCTAACCTATCCACCACTTTACAACACCGTAAACCAAAAAAAAAGAGATTTAAGTGAAAGTTACATAAATAAATACACTGAGTGTATGTGTATGGGATAAATCCGTTCGGTGTGCCCTTTTCCCATCATCCAAACATCTTAAACACAATAAATATATAACGCACAAGTGGTTTTTATTTCTCAAGATTTTTGTGGTTTGTGGAAACAAAAAAAAAAGTTTTTAACTGTTAAAAGTTAATTGTTTATATAGAAAATTTAATTTACTTTTTTTCTAGCTGAAAGAATCTTTTTTGTTTTCTTTGATACTTCTTTGTTACTCATATCGTATTTTGGTATTTATGTATAAGAAGTTGAAATCATGATTAAGTGATTTTCTAACTTAAAACAGAATTTAATTTTTTTTTTATTAATTATTAAGTTAACATGATACGGTGGCTTAACTTCTCATAACACATCAACAATTTTCCTTTATTTATTCACAATGTACCTAGGTAAAATAATTTTGTAAACCCCTATACAGGTGTCCTGTGACTTGTGCCGGTTCATCCTTTATACCTATATCGAGTTATTTATTTATTTATTAAAGTTGGCTGGAATCCAAGCAGGTTACACACTCAATGCCACACTGGATCCATGGTTGCAAACCGTGCCCTCCATCATAACATGCAAATGCGCTCATAAGCGAACGCCGATAACCTACATTGATAGAATTATAGTTAAGAAACTGGAGCCAAGTTACCTCGAAAGCTGGACAGCCAGAAACAAAGTGAATGCTGCCATTGTCCTCTTCAAGGCAGTTGTCATTGCCACACATGGAACCTTGAACCATTCGTTGTAAATGGGATTTAAAACAGCCGTGATTGGTCAAAATAGCGACAAAAACTTTTAGTTGCTCTTCTTCAAAGGTGAAGTATATTTTGGAAATCGAAAATAGGTTCTTTGCCACTCGGCAGGTTGTGGAAGCAAGCCACACTTAGCCTGGTAATTAATGTAGTTTTCAATAGCCTCCTTACCATAAGGTCGTGTATTCTAATAAATTCCTGAAGTGAGCCAGCGTTAGCTAAATCAGCATCTATCTCATATGTCAGAGATTTATTTTCTGTACAAATAATAATCACTACACCTGTAATAGCGAGATTAGCAGCATCAATCGCACAACGTGTGAGTGTTATCAGCTCGGCTTGGAATACCGTAAGTTAAAGCCTAGACTCCCACATGATGACCATGTGAAGGGCAATAGGCTCCAAAACCCGCACCAGATTCGAAGTGAGACCCGTCGTATTGAAGTTATGAGACATCCGATAAACCACCGAGAAAAAATTATTGAAAGAGAATTCTGGTAGCAATTTGTAACTAACCATAATGATTTCTGGTGTAGATGAACAATACAGATTGACGATGTCTAGGATGATTGACTGCAAAGGGGGCAGACACAAGATTGCCTGCAAAGCAAGTATAGGAGTAGCAGACATTGAACCGGTAATACCGCGACACCCATACCTTGAAAACTGTTATGTTTCGTAATAACTGAGTTTGATTTAACCACAGGCCACCAAACAACATTAATGTAAGATGACATGGGTAGATCAACATAAGCATATTGGGAGTCAAGCCCCAAGATTTCCCAAATGCTCTTCTACTTTGCCAAAAAATGGCAGTATCTTTTGAAGTTTGCTTCCAAAGTGAATTTTGTAGAAAAGCTTACAGTCTGACGATCGCCTTCCCAAAACGAGAAGGAGCAGACAGTTCGACAATATTACTACGTCTAGAACAGATTAATTTTAGATGTATTAACGCACAAGCCATTCTCGGCACCGCAATTCTACAACTTGAAAAGGGCATTGCATTAAGTCAGATAGTATATTTAGGTAATTTTTATCTTAAATTTTTACCTGGTGTGCACTATAGTGAAGTTTCCGACAAACTAAAAATGACAAAAACACTTTACAATAACCCACGGTGAAAACCTACACTTTAAAAAAAAACTTGTTTTGTAAAACGAAATAAAATGCTAACAAAAATAAGTTGACAATGGCAAGCTAATTTAGCCACAACAATGAGCTATAACATTTCAATATATTTTCTAGAAACCAACATATTATCGACCAAATGGCATAGTGGTTAAAGATTTGGCGTTTGGATCGGGAGGTACCGGGTTCAAATCCCGATAGGGGCAGGATGCAAACGGAATTTTCATCAACAAATTACGATTTGTGGTGAAAAGGAACACATCTATGACCTCTGTAGTGCAAAACTCATGGGCCGAGCCATCTTCCATGCCAATATAGGCTGGCATGGAGCTATGCAATGTGCAGATGGTAATAAAATCGGACCTATATCCGTACGTCCTCGAATTGGCCGATACAGGCGTAAAAGTAAGGACGTAAATAAGCAAACCGCGCAAAAGTTGGGAGAGCCTTGGCCCCAGAACAGATAGCAGAGATAAAAAAACAAACATATTTATGCGGTGGGGCAGTCATAGATTTTTTTTAATTTTTAAATGTTGCTATGGTAAGAAGTGTAGTAGCGGTTCGAAGGTCAATGACCAAACATCGTAGAGATGTCTACGCTTAATAGTATATATCGAGTAAAAGTTCCTAATCAAGGATGCAAGTATTAGGTGAATCCACACTGATAGTTAATAAATAATTACTATTGTCAGTTATTTAGACCGTAGAGGTAGTAAAACTCAAGGGATTGTTTTGAACATTGTGACGGTTTTACTAATTTGCTAACATAAAAATTGAGTGAGACCGATGGTAATTTTACTGAATTGGATTTGTTAAAAAATAAATTGAATTTGTAATTCTTAATTCTATTTTTAAACATTAAAAAGAAAACATTAAAAATTGTCTAATTAACATGATCTCATATATCGGTAAGCGTAGACATCTCTACGATGCCTTGTCGTGTAGGTAAAATTTAATCAGGATATTTTAAGCTTTTGTAAGGATTTTTGTCAACTTGACGGAAACTTCACGCTACCCCTATGTTAAGGATTTTAAGGTCAAATGTGCTTATATAGTTAAGAGACAAACCACTATTATTAATACTCGGGGCTACCCCATAACGTGTGATGAGCTTTGGCATCGCAACCCACCATCAAAGGTTACCACTTATTGGTTTGACCTGCTCCATGAAATTAGGATAATAAAGTACCCTGAAGGTGGAGGTGAAACCGAATCATAAGGTAGATACTCTGATGCTATCACCAGTGGTTTGCATGAAATTTGTTGAGCTGCATTCATGAATAAGAGTCGCACTAATATTATGGGAAATAAAAACGCAAGCTGTGACCTTAACGTCGGACACTTTATAGAGAATTCAGCTAATGATTTGATCTAATCCAAAAACCACACCGCCATATGGTAACTGAACAAGAAACAAGTGTATGTTTGGGATACAGCAAGCAACAGCCTAAGTTCAAAAGAGCAAAGCTGGTTTACTGCTATTCAGGAGGATCACCTACCGTCAGTTAACAACCACTCCAGATATTTTTGATATTAGAGACAACCTCACACAATAATTTGATTGACTCGTCGTTGGTGCATTTACAAATAATGATACTGCCGGACAGATAACATTCCAGCAATTGCGGCATGAAGTTACCCGTTTGAACAGAAAGCGGCCAAATTTGGCTTCATTCAGAATGATATCCATGATACGCCAGAGTGGGCAGTTTTTTGGCTTTCATTTCCGGAGTAATGCCAGCTGGGACACGGAAACGTTTAGGAGTGATGGTAGATAGTCAGCTAAGCACCACGGCTATCGGCCCAAGTAATGTACGGTGCCATCATGGACATCCCGCTTACGTCTTTTTCCGCATAGCTAAGATACCCGGAGGTAACCTCAGCATCAGAGTTAAGCAAGGCCACTCCAGAATCCGACGTCAAATCGGAGTTAAAACCACCGACACATAGAGTGTCGAGGCTGTCAAGCTCAAAGTCGGACTCCGCGGCTTCCATAAGGTTAAACTTAAATGCAATAAAATTTTACCAACAATAGAAGCGAACCACCAAAGCGACGCAATAATAAATATACAGGGTGTTTGTTTTTTTATTAAGTTTCACATGAAATACAAGTTTGAAAATGGATTTTTGCGAAAAATAAAATGTTCTCACAATTTCAACACGTTGTTGCTGCGTTGGATGCTCCATAATAAATTTGTATGGACCACTCTCTACAACTGTCAAATGCGAACTGATAAATGTCATCCAAAACAAAATGGCGAGATATAAGGAAAGGACTAATACAGGGAGTTCAACAGAACGATTTGAATTTGTTGCCGCCATTTAGGCGAATATTAATATTGACAGTTCATACTTGGCAGTCGTGAAGTACACACGTGGCAAATTAATCATGAAAAAATATATGATTTAACTGCGCGTTTTAACAGTGAAAACCTTAAGTTTCAGAAGGAATATGGTGCCATTAAAAGCGTACAATTTACCGGATTATCAAAAACTTTTAAGAAAGAGAAACTATGGCAAATAAGCTAAAGTGTGTGATGCAACAACGTATAGTCAGAACACCAGAAAATATTGGTACTGTACGTAAGAATGTACGAGATAATCCAACGACATCAATCAGACACCGTGCGCAAGAACTTGGACTTCGAAGATCAACACTAACCAATACTTTGTATAAAGACTTGGATTTAATCCCGTATAAAATTTAATTAATGCAAGAGCTGCTACCAAGAGATCATTTGCTTCGCCGTACGTATGCAAATAAGATGATGGTACTTGACAATGACAATCCGATTTTTTTTGGAAAATTAATTATGAGTCACTTAGCTCATTTTCACTTAAGCGAACATTTAAACAAACAAAATTGCCGGTTCTGGGCAGACTAGGGAATCCAAAAATAATTCATCAATCAGCATTACATCCCTTTGAAAGTAGTGACGGTATGGTGTTCAATTTGGGCTGAATTGTTACGAGAAATGTTTCCACAACAGATAATTTCAAAAAACTGGTGATGTAGATTGGCCTCCACGGTCACCTGATTTAACTGCTCCCGAGTTATTTTTATGGGGTTATCTTAAAAGTAAGGTTTATGCTTTAAACTGTTTTTCCACAAAAATTCGGCCTCTGACTGACTACAGCTCAGACGGATCGATTGATCGAGACAAAGCGTTATATTTAACCTTTTATCGTAGTGAAGATAATGCCGTATTGGAATCAGAAGAGATCGGTCCAACACTCATGGTTTCTGGAAACCGTTAATTCAAATCAATATTTCAGATCAATCTCAGATATTGGTATCATTCTCAGATGTTGTATTGAAATCCGAAGAGATCGAATCGTTATTTCAGGTGCATAGGGACCAGCAATTTAAATGCGAATTGTGTTCATTAAAGTGATTCGACCATTTAAACATATGACTCCATAGCGCCGAACCTAACATACGGATGGCGCTGAACTTTTATTCATAGGTAGTACACATTATGTCCAATCGATATCAAATGAGATCAATTACGATATTTCAGGTTCCGGGAACCACTAAGGATGATAATAATGAGTAATTTATTTTAGATAGTGGTCATGATACATGATGACATTACTTGAATGGGGATGTTCACATATGTGCCTATTGAGCTAATCCCAACATACGGTTTGTCCCTGTTTTATTTTTTTTGAAGATAGAGGTCATCATGGTGTATCGAAATCAAGAAGTATTTATGAAAATGATTCGACCGTTTATACATAAGACCTCATAGCACCAATTCTAACATACAGATGGTCTTGATGTTTCATTCGACGGTAGTAAATCTTAAATACATAGTTTTAATGAAAAGGGTCATCCCAAGATGCTACAGCACCAATCACAACATACGAATGGTCATTCAAGTAACAACTTTCCTTTTTATTTTTTCCAAAGATAATTGGAAAAAAAGACACTACATAAATTGTTATCGTAAATAATGTCGTTTTATAATTTTCCAGGATATTTTAAAATGCTGGGAAGGAATAAAATTACTGATGTCTGGTGAACATTTTTATTTTTTCTTGGATGAAAGTCTTAGCGTAATTTCACCCACTTTAGGATCCATTCAATTGCACCAAGATAAAATTGACGTGGACAACGCCTTACAAATTAAAGAGTGCGAAATCAACCGAATACTGTCGCCCAAATTGATCGAGCTTAGCCAAAGTTTGTGATTTTCTCCAGGGTTCGTATACAAACCAAATCATCAAACCAAACCAAAAATCGCCAATGTCTTAATTTTAAAAATTCCAATCAGATGACTGTTTAGGTTTCCTAATCTCTACCGATTATAGATCGACTTATTGCACGAACCGAGCAGTCTTTCAGCCCAGAATTATAACAATTTAGAAATTTCCAAGTATATTTGGTCGTAATCGGTTCACTGGAAATGGCAGTCTCCATAGGAGCTTTTTGATCTGAAAGATTCTAAATTAAATTTACAACAATATCGATCGGTCTAGATCAGTTTTCTAATATTTTAATAGAAATGACGATTTTTGACGATAAACCTTTTATCAATAAAAAATCGGCATCTGTACAGCACAAGTGAATTGACTAATAGGAGTAAAACTTCATACTTCAGCCTTTTCACGATTCAAGGAATTCTTGCGAAAAGTGGTGGAAATCTGAGTACCGGAAGTGGCAGCTTTCGTTGGAGCATTTTCAATTTATGAATTAAAGTTGAAAAGTATAACCCTTTTCAACAAGGGATGATCTTGTTGGTGTTCTACGGGAATAATGATTTTTGAATATAAAAGACAGTTTTCATCAAAAACCCGGTAGGTTGAATTTTTCGCTTTAGAAGTGTGGTGTTTTCGAGACCTATACTTACATTCGTGGTAAATGAAAGTCACCCAACATTTACCAAAACATGCCCACCCCTCCATTTTTTTAGATAATTGACGAGACTTTAACCCTTGTGTGTATACCCAAAAAATTACAGTCCACATACGCAGAGCATCTGCCTCATCAGCAGCACACTTACACATGATATAACAGCAATTTAGAAATCCTACATAAAATTAAAAAAGGCAAAAAACGAATAGAACAGAGGATTATAAAATTTATCAACATAGGAACAACCTACAATTATTGATCGATAGGATGCCGTACAAAGAAAATTACGAATATATAAAGAAAACATTTCTGAACCAAAATTATAGTAGTAAAAATACCTGATGAAGAGAGATCTCTCAAAGCTAACTCGGTAAGTTTAATATTTTGATTTAGGTCGTTTAGTTATTTTTATTATTTGATAAACGTAGAAACGTTTCTCGTTTATCGTACGAGGATCAACAATCATATCTCAGAAGTTTGCTAGACGAATGTGAAGATGACGATGAGCACGTGCATGATTTCGGTGACGAGGATTCAGAGGACGAGTGGCTTCCAACAGCACAGCAAAAAAATCTTGACAATAATGAAAATCCCGAAGTAGAGGATATATTCGCAGACAGTGTGAATATCAATGTGTCCGAAGACGATGATTCTAGTGACGATGACGATCTTGAAATCGATGATACTCAAAATAATCAGGCAAATGCTTCTTCCGATTATTTTAAAGCTAGAGATGGAACAATATGGCGACGAAAACCTATCCAACGTCAAACATTGCGTCATAATATTTTGCGAAACCATCGTAGTGACCCATCACGATCGACGAATATGTTGTCCATAAAGGAAACATTTAGTTGTATTTTTTCTGATATAATGTGTGAAATTATAGAAACGAATAGGAAAGCCAAAGAAACGTACGAAGCATATAATCGAAGAAGCGCCGACACACCTGGAAAAATATGGAAATTATTAGACGAAGTAGAATTTAAGGCTTACTTAGCAATATTAATAAACGCTGGCGTTCAGCGATCGAACACCGAGCATGCGACGGTGTTATGGGAAACTACCTCCAATCCCTTCTATGGAGCATGCATGGGATTGAATCGGAATCGTGAAATATCGAGATTCATAAGATTTGACAACAAGAATACACGAGCATTTCGCTTAGAGAGTGATCAAGCTGCTGCCATAAGCGAAATATTTGAAATGCTAAACGCCAATTTGCGAAATAATTACACGCCATCTGAATGCATCGTTATTGATGAGCAACTATTCCCATTTCGCGCGGTATGTACTGTCTGATATTGTTTGAACTGCCAAATATGATATCAAACTTTGGTGGGTTTGCGAGTCATCTAAATCTAATCCCATTACCGGTCAAATTTATAACGGGTAAGCAACCAACAGGAAGAGAAACCAACCAAGAGGAGCGGGTTGTAAAAGTTCTTTGTATGTGTAACATTGGAGATGTTCCAGGCGGGTTGAATCATAGCATTTGTTGAATTTTCGTAGGTTGAGGTTGACTGCAGTTTACAATCTACAGTAACCCGTGTTTAAACAAATTTTACAAATTCGTGGATATCAATTTTCCTTTGTTTTGTTCTTTTAATACAGTGCCTCGAACTTTACAGTTTGCCATATTATCGAGTGGTGGAAAAACGGGCATAAAAACAAACAGGCACTTCGCGATCGTTTGTTTTATTGTGCCTGTCATAAACTTGTAACATCCCAAAAAGAAAAATTACTGGATAATTAACGGAACTTTGGGATTACATTAATAATTTCACTGGAACCGGAGGATTGGTGTGAAATTGTATTGCATAAAAGTATTCCATCGCCACCATGTCACCAAGGTCATGCTTAATATTTTATTAAATTTCTATTAAATTTATTTATTTATATTTATTTAAACTATATTTATGATATTATTTATTACTATATACTTATAAATTATTTACATAATCATTGTTACTCAATAAGACCTTTATCTTAAGGTCACTTTTACATATGATAAATTACGGACCGCGGATCCATACAGTTAATGTCTAATTAAGCTTGTGAATTTCAAATGGAACTTTTGTTTATATTCCCTGTTACATCCCCCATGTATTGGATATGTATCTAAATTACCAATAATTAATTAACTACCAAATATATGATTTTACTAGTATTCGCAACTTCTTATTTCTCGTTTGATTCGCCCTGGTGTTTATTGTCGTTTGGATTATCTCGTATCCAGCTATGCTTTATCCCGAAAACATATCTCGATGTTGCATTACAAATTTAAATAGCGTGGACTGACACATTTTTATTTTAGGGGCATATCAAAAACGTAAGTGCATCGATATGCCAATGGAGAGGGAGGGGCAAGTGTGGTTTCAACGACATCTTGACCACACAAAACAAACCGGTTGTGATAAGGCAGACGAATCTATAAAATCTTTCTTTCTGTTTTGTGATAATATCATTTACGATATATAGGGTTTTCCAATAAGAGTGATATGATTTCTTTAAAAAAAACAAACTAAGTGTTAAGGAAATTGAAATGTTTTTTATTTAATGTGAAGTACAATCGATACAATTAAGTTCTGAATAAAACGTCATTCAAATGGCCTCCACGACTTCTTCTGCAGGAACGAATTCGACGAACCCAATTTTCGAGCACTTTTTCCAATAAATCAAGTCGTATGTCATGAATAGCGCGTTCATTATTGACTTGTAAAGCTTGAAGAGAGTTTGGTTTATTTCTAAAGACCAATGACTTCAAATAACCCCACAAGACATAGTCTAATGGTGTTAAATCACAACTTCTTGGAGGCCATTCAATATCACAGTTTCTTGTAATAATCGAATCTCCAAACTTTTCTCGCAATAATTCAATTGTTGCACTTGTTGTGTGGCACGTAGCCCCGTCTAAAAGTTGGTTATCATCGATCTATACCGATCTCCATAGACAGTAACGGTGTTACCAGCTTCATTTCGAAAAAAAATACGGACCACCAGACCAAAAACCACACCGAACTGTCAATTTAGGTGAATGTAATGGTTTTTCATGAATAATTTGTGGATTTTCTTTTCATCAGAATCGACAGTTTTGTTTATTTACCGCACCACTCAGATGAAAGTGACGCTCATCTGAGAAGTTGAGATTCTTAAAAAAATCGTTATCGTTTTCAAGTTGTTCCAAGGCAAAATCAGCAAAATCAGCAAGTTATTGAGTGAGAACAATTTTATACGGATGCAAACCCAAAGCCTTTCTCCAAATCCACCAGGTTGTGGTTTGAGACAGTCCCAATTCTTGAGAACGTCTTGGAATCGACAAATTGCGGTCTTCAGCAACACTTGCCTGAACGGCACAATATTTGCATTACTTCGAATCTTTGTCTTATTGGCACTTCAACATTATGTGAAGAAAATGTACGCTCAAAATTTTCAACAATTCGACGAATACACAACGAGCACACTTGGACGATTATTATGACTATAAAATGGTAAAAGCACAAGAAAAGTTTCAATTGGAGAACGATTATTTTGATAATAAAACTGAATAATTTGTAAACGTTGTTCTTGCGTATATCTCACCAAGATGTAATTGTAAACATTACTGAATATAATGAAACAAAAAATGACAGATCATGACATATTACAAATGGCCGAAATGTCACTTAAAAATCATATCATTCCTATTGGAAAACCCTATATTTCACTAATGCCTAATATCATCAATATGGATATCTAAGCAGCACTTCAAGATCTCTGTGGCTTGTGACAAGGACTACGCCCAACCGACCTCACCTAGTTGGTGCTACAGGTCACTATTGTGAGCGCCATAGAGATATTCGGTTAACGGAAGTTAACTTAACCAGTAAAATAATGTATAGTAATCAAGGCAATTTTTGACCTCGAAATTCTTGCAGTTCATCATTTGCTATATCGTCGAAGTCGAAAAACGACTAGGAACTAATGGTGTTTTCCAAACACCGACTTATTGGCTTATTTGACGCGATCTTAAATAAGTCGGCCAAGTCATTCCAATCCATTGTACCGACTTATTTGTGACGTAATAACAAAACACAAAACGCAATTTCTATTATATAGAAGCAAAAAAAAATGTCTTCACATGTTGGTCGTTGCCACTAGATTTGAAAATAAAAACTGCTTGTATTACATCAAAGAGCAAAATATACATAAGAGGACTCATGTAGTGTAAATCTTTTTTCCGTTCCGAGGTTAATCTATTTTACTATTGGCAATAATTATAAGCCTAACAAGAACAACTAACTATAAAATGACTATGCCGATATGTTTATAAGATTTGTGTTAATAATTAAATTTGTGTATATAAATATAACAAAACTAAAAAATAAGATTAACCTCGGAAGAGAAAGTGGCTTATAAAATTTACACTACTTGATTCCTCTTATATATTTATTCCTCCATGATTACATTTAGTCAAGTCACAATTTTGGAGATATTTATGTGTAGACGTACTTATTCAAATAAGTCTCCGCGTACTTATTCAAATAAGTCTCCACAAATAAGTCGGTGTTTGGAAAACACCCTAAAAGATTATAAATTATATTTCAAACCATCCAATCAATATTGGCAAATATCAGTTCCCAAAATGTAAGCGGAAATCGAAAAAATATATTCTTCAACCAAAATTCAGCATCTCTAAAGACCGGGCTACTTCACTAATCGGTATAAAACTTCTTACTTAAGCTTGCTCCATAAATTGATAGATCATTGCAAAATGTAGTGGAAACCTGTATGCCGGCAGTGCCAACTTCCGCAAGGGCTTTTTTAATTTTTACAATGATATTAAAAATCAAACAAACGACAAACAATTACAATATTGAAATAATATTAAAGATTAAATTTTCAACAAGATTTGACCTTGTTGGTTTTCTGAAATTTAGGCGGGAATAATGATTTTGCTTATTCAAGTTAGTTTTTACCACAATTCTAGTAAGTTAAATTTTTCGTTTTAGAAATCAAGTGTAGTGATTCGAGATCTATGTGCATTCGTGATAAAAGGAAGTTGTGTGTCGGCCAGAACATGTTAAAGCCTCCATTTTGTTTAGAAATTTTTTAGCAAAATATGTAGGGGTTAATACATTTTGACCAATACCCGATTTTCTTTTACCACGAACGTAAACAAAGATCTCGAATGCACCACTCTTGATTTTTAAAGCGAAAAATTAAACTTACCTGACTTTTGGTAAAACTGTCTTGTGTAATAAAAACATTATTCCTGCTTAAATTTCAGGAAAGCAGCAAGGTCAATCCTTGTTTGTTGAAAATTTAATCTTTAAATTTATTTAAATCTTTTAATTTTTTTGTAAATGTTAAACATTCCAACATCATTGCAAAAATGGAAAAAGCTTCAATGCAAGCTGCCACTTCCGGTACACAGATTTCCACCTAATTTCGCAATTCAATTTATCTGTTTGTTTTAAACGTTTTTTCGTCAATGGGCGCTTTCAGGTCCGCCAACATGTTGGCATTACTAATCGGTATCACATTCTTATGATAAGTGATGCCAACAAAATGTGATCCGAATGAATCCGATGATTTACTTGTCAAATATTTTGTTGTTGTTGTAATACAATTAATGGTGTAAACAAGAATTTTGTGTGCAGTTTTTCGTTTCGAAATAAATCGAAATAAAATCATATGTTTGTTGTACCTATCTTAACAACATTTCTATACAAATCTTTACATAAATTAACACATGTTACTTTTAGGTTAGAAAATGAAGGGCAATAATATTTTATTGCGGTTTTCGCAATACAGCGAATGCGATAATATTTCGATAGATTCGGTACTGCCGGTGATTGAAACAGCTTTAGAATCTCAAAATATGGAACAACAAAGAAGTGAAACGCCAGTTAGCGTTCAGGGATATTTTGAATTGATTATACCGAAATACGATTTTTATGATTTTTTTAAACACTTTCGGATGTGCAGATAAAACATTTGAGATAAAACATTAAGTTTAGTTGGTGTTGAAAATGGTTTTATTTAAAATAATTAATTTATTTTAGAAATTACACGGCATATTCTATGAAAGGCTAGGAGACACCGGCAAAGTATTACTGAAAA
Organism: Nephrotoma guestfalica; assembly: GCA_963691935.1. Classification (NCBI taxonomy): domain Eukaryota; kingdom Metazoa; phylum Arthropoda; class Insecta; order Diptera; family Tipulidae; genus Nephrotoma; species Nephrotoma guestfalica. The sequence goes on from OY829913.1 coordinate 98,625,583, forward strand.
AGAAAATTTTATTTACTTTATGGTTTATTGCTAAAGAAGAGTGCTTTCTGTATGTCCACAAGCGACAAGGTTTGGTATCGCATTAATCACAGCTCATCTAATTTTTGCCCAAATTATAAAACAAATTTCTAATTTAAAGTCTATTTATATTAAGTTTCCTACCGAGATCCAATAAGTAGAAATTTCTAATGTATCTAATATTTAAATTAAATAATGTTTACCTATTATTAATATGCATATACCTTTATAGGAATTTAACACACAATCTGGCATTCCAGGTGTAGTGGGTGCGATCGACGGGTTCTATATCAATATAAAACAACCGATAGGCAATGCAGTAGATTTTTATAACCGAAAATCGTTTCACTCAATAATTTTGCAAGGTAACCAACCTCTTATTAAAAATTATGATAATTAAACAATAATTTTTTTAAATTCTAGCGATTTGTGATAATAACCGCAAATTTATTGACATATATGTGAGCAGTCCAGGCCGGATGCACGACTCCCGTGTTTTTAAAACGAGCCCAATATATTTGAAACTCAACAGCTTTAGTGAGCTTCTGATTGCCGAAACTCGCCATATAATAGGTGATACGGCGTATCCTAATACAAACTACTTGGTAACGCCATTCAGAGATAACGGGCATCAATCGATTGCACAAGAAAATGTTAATGTTAAACTAAGTGCGGTGAGATCATGTATCGAACGGGTGTTCGCTCTGCTGAAAGGCAAGTGTTGGAAGCTTAAATATTTGGATATGTCAAGTCATTCAAGAATAAACAAAACAGTAACTGCAGCTTGCGTTTTACATAATTTTATATTAGAAAACGATTCTTTTTCTGGAGACGAATTTATCGAATGCTTACCAGATTCTGATCCTGATGAACAGATCGAATTTTGCAATGCCGGTATTACGACCTCAAATAATAAAAGAAACCATTTGCTAAGTTGTATTAGTAGTTAGGCCAAAAAATTAATTACATTTATGTAAATATTTTTCATTAGATCAAAATGTAAGAATTGTTGTAATAATTATTCATATCAATTATATGTACAACATAAATAAATTTTTTGATGGGATATGTAAATATATAATATGAAATAAAAGAACAATCCTCTTTAAAAAAAACTTTTTGTTTATTAAAAATTTCAAGTGCATAACTTAAAAAGTAAATCACAATTCCATATTGCCCGAAAAAAATACTGTTCATTCACGATTCAACCTTTTTGTCCAAGCGTCCGTTATGCGCAAGGATCCGGAAGAAATATTGTCATGGACAATTTTTTACTACATTGTCGCTTGCTCGCTTGTTGATATCATGGAATTTATCAATTGTCGGAGCTTTGAAAAAAAAAAAACTGAACCTTATATTCCAAAAGAAATGTTACCAGCAAAATCCCGACGCATATACTTTTCACTATTTGGGTATTTGGGTTATTGTAATGTTATCAACAATATGCTCGTACGTACCAAAAAAAAGCATATTACTACTGTCCACTCAACACTATAGTGGAACAGTAATTGGAGAAAAAGGAAACCCAAAATTATTCACTATTATAATGGAAATAAAAGTGGCGTTGACAATATGGATAAGCTTGTCTCGCACTACACAACAAAGAGAAACACATTGAGATTGCCTTTGGCCTTTTTCTACAATACCATTGATGTCGCATGTCTTGCGGCATTTAAAAAAATATACATCGAAAATAGTTCTTCAATGCCCAATAAGACATCCAGACACGGAGAATTTTTATGAGATCTAGCATTTCAACTGGCACTTCCACATATTTCTGCTCGAGATGTGTACCGAAATTTTATAACTCGGTCAGGAATTAAATGCATAGTTAGGAAACCACTTCCAGAAGTCGGGCTTCACGAAAAACATGCAGTGTGTGTAGAAAACCGGTACACGTTGAACACGCAATTTCTGTGATATAGTATAAATATTTTATGATATATTACTGTGATGAAACGAAATAATTTTAATTTTGCATACAAATATATTAACCTTTTACAGTTTAAAATAAAACCAAACCTTTTCCTTATATTTTGTTTTGGCTACCCGGGTAGCCGGGTGTGCGGTAGAAGGTAAAGAAAATTATTCACGCATAACTCCATCAACAATAACTTTTATCAAATTTCTATACAAAAATCGAAAAATAATAGTCAATTCTTGGATGTCAAGAAGCGTTTAGAGACGTCTAACTTCAAAATTGCAGTCCCCACAAATATTTAAAATTGAATTGGCTACCCGGATAGCCGGGTGTGTACACAAGGGTTAAACAACTTTCCTGTAGTAAGTAATAAACTTTAATTTAATAATCTGAGTTACGCAATGAAAATTGTTTAACTAGAAAATCCTAATATCTTGGAATTGGTTTTCACAAAAAAAGTCTCCAGCAATTGTTTAAACTATAAACTAACTCTTTTCCGAGAATAGCTAACCACCATACCCTCTCTCCTATACAGTACACATACATTACAAAATGTTCTATTTTTCATTTGAGCAAGAACAAATTGTTCTGTGTCTTTTACGTAAATAAATTTTCCATGCGGTTTTTCTTTATATTATTTAGCTTTCCCCCCACCTCCCCTATAGTCGTTGTTGTTGCTATTGCTCCTTGTATACCTATACTTGGTATAGGAATGAAAATGATTTTGTGTGCTTGTTATTAAAAAACGGCAAAAAAGGAAAAATTGGAAAAACATAAATCGATTATTTTAATTATTTTCTAGTTTGAGACGAGAAAAATAATTATTTTTAATTAATTTTCTATTTTCTTGTTGTAATTTATATAAAATATATATTTGTATAAAGCCTTTTGCCAATTTTCAAAACTTGTGTGTTTTGATCAATCAATGTGACAATTTCAGTTTAAAATAAAATGTTAAATGCTAAACTGCCCACAAATCTAATTATTTATTATTGTTGTTACCATTTTACGGGGTAGCCCATAATCTCCTTAACGTAAACAGATTTCGTTTACTCTTTAAAACATTAAACTTCTTAATTTAATTAAAATAAATAAATTGTAATTCAATGATAACACATTTAAAAAAAATATATTTTAACCCTTTATTTATCACACCTAAATGAAAAGGGGGAGCGGGGGGGGGGGGGCGATAGGAGTTAGAAAATTGATTTGTTTGATTTAGGTGTGTATAATTTACCTAATAAATCTTATTTCTTATGCAACATTTTGCTTCGCTCGCTGTAAATAATTTACCCCTTTCGCGTTACACAAAACATCTTGCACGCCATATTGTTACTGTCCTTTCCTGGTGGATGAGTAACTCCACCTTAATTAGTTTATTTATAATTTTTTTTACTACCGGGGAAAATGTCAAATTGTGATTTATATACTTTATGTATCTGACTAAAGTAGGGCATAGTCAAGGTATAACGAAGGAAGCATTTTTATCCATTTTTTATTTACTTTAATATTTAATTGAAAGAAAATGAATTTATAAAATAAATAATTATTACTTGGAAAATACACATAAAAATGTTCATCATATCACCATACCAAAATCGTCAAACTGAATATATACCTAGATCCGGAGTAGGGGTGGCGCGCGCATTAAAAAAAACGCAAAATAGTTTTTCCTAGTAAAAATAAATAAATTATGTAATTAATTAAACAATTAGTCAAGATTTGTAATTATATTGGTGATGGTGATGAACGAAACGAAATACGTACGGAACGAGCTCATTTCACCTGATTATATAAAATTTATGTGGGGGCTGTGCTGAGTGAGTGTTCATTTCGTATAAATAACGTAATGCAAAATGTGGATGGTATATAAAGCGGTATTAAATCAAGTATTACCGTGCCACCCCGCCTACCTTTAGCCCCTATAAAACGGAACGAGAAAATGAACGATTTAATCAAGACCGAGAAAAAGAAAATTTCGAGTGAAATTGATTTTCCACCAACAAACAATGAAAAATATTTAAAAGAAAATGATTGATTTTAGGAAAGTGGATTAGACAACAACAAAATATTAAAAAATTTATACAATATACGTATATGAAATTGAATTACATATTTTAGAGAAAATTTTCCCATTTCTTTTCCACTTTTGAAAAACAATATAAATCAATTATTTTTAATCAGGGTTGAAATTATTGGGAACATTTATTTCTTCTACGTTGTTACACAGTTTATTTATGTAAGGTCGGTAAAATAGCCGGTGTGCGTATGTCGTAAATTCGCGAGTTGCCATAGACATCTTATATAATTATCAATTTAGAACATTTTTACAGTATATCGATATACACTCGGCAAAAAAAATGTGTAATTTAATATTTCAATTTCATTCAATTTAACAATCAACAATCCTTGACTTACAATTTTTTCTTATGTTGATAACTTATCTTCTTTCCGTAATATAAATTTGTATACGTACCTACATACGTACATATAGTATATATGTACATGCATATAATAATAGACGACTGAGTACGTACATGCAAAAAAAATATTGATTTCCTTACATGATATTAAAATGACATGAGTTTAAATTTGTAATCTAATAATATCTCGAGAGATAACACGAGAAAATAAAAAAAAAGATGGAAAAAGCTCGAGAAAGGGTTTTGTGCTCTGTATGTATATTATTCAACATGCACAACCCACCATACAGAAGATATGTGGAATGTGACGATTGGGAGACATTTTTTTCCAAAATGAAAAATGGTATGACAACAAAATAGTTTTTTTTTTGTTGGGCTTGTGTTCAAGTTGAAAAATGATGTGTGTACATTTTCCATTGAATGAAAGTGAAAAAATTATTATTATTATTTTCTTTTCTCATTTTGTGTACAAATAATAATCATTATCAGATCATTCTCGATTCTTCTCGAGTTATACAATGATAACAATACAATATAATGTATACGAATATGATGAATATACGGTTGATAACAAGGTATTTCGTACTCGAGCTTTTCAATTTTGTTATTATGTAATATATACAGGTGGACTACGGTTTACGTCGCATCATTATTAGTTATTGCCCCTCAGCCTAGGGTACTCAGAGGACTTCTCTGAGGCTGTCTCTGTGTATACCTACGTAACACCAAGGTGGCCGCGCTCTCGTCACGGTACACCAGCAGATATGCTGCCAAATCCACACTCTTCGGAGGCATGCCCACCAGAATCTGGGGTGGTCCAATCATTGTTTAATCCATTTGGACGAAATCCCAAATTATCAAGATCACCAACATCACCAAGATCTTCAACTGGAAATATATTTCAGTACGAGAAGGAAAAATGTCGAACTACGTGAATAACTAAGAGAAATAAAGGAATTTACAATTTTAAAGAAAGAGAATGAAGAACTGAAAAAAGTAGTTGAAATACGAGCAGAATTTGGGACGACACCTAGCCCTGCAGTCGATGATGACATTAATTCATTCCATACGGATGAAGAAGAATTAGAAAGAGCAACAAATTGGATGTTGAACCGGAATAAAAGACCAACTAAGAAAAGTGTTATAAGAACAACATCATAAAATAAACGTTCAATATGAATAGAGTCATTTACTTACAACATTATATGCAGTTTTGCATAATTTTAATTTAGTTATAAATAGAATAATTAATTTTGTACAATTCTGCACGATGGGGACTATCAAGATTGGGTTGGTTTCCATGAACTCTTCTCAAAAATGGTAGATCAAAACATCGGCCTAACAGATACACACAAAATCATGTATGTAAAAACACATTTGGAGGGAGCAGCGAGCAAAATAATTCAGCATGTGCACCCAGTAGGAGATAATTACACAAGCGCCATGGAAATACTAGTTAACAGATACCAAAACAAAAGGTTACTAGTAAACAACCATATAAACGCCATTTTTCCCCTACACAATATACAACAAGAAACAGCATCTGCGATTAGAATATGGCATGACACCGTCAGGGAAAACCTACATGAAATAAAGAATTTAGGAGTCGACATTGCGACCTGGGGTGCATGGTTAGTGCCATTTATAACAAAAAAATTGGACAACGAAACTCTGAAATCATATGAGACGTCGCTAAAAAACCCAAAAGAGATTCAAAGCACCAACGAACTTCTCAAATTTCTAGAACAACGATATCAACTCCTAGAAACATTACGACTACCAAAAGTAACACCGGCAAACGATAACATCCGCCATAAGCAACTAACATTCAGTGCAACAATAACAAAAAATCAACCGTGTGTCTTGTGTTCGGGCAATCACAAGTTAGGAATCTGCCACAAGTTTAATAAAATGAGTCACATAGAACGAACGCAGTTTGTCAACTTGCATGATCTATGCAGAAGATGCCTAGCCATTGGACACAATTTTCAACAATGTTACAATCAATCAAGATGTAAAGAATGCAATGGCATGCACCACAACTTACTTCATACAAAGCAGCCTACAACTACAACTTGAAGAAACATTTCAATCAACAGTGCGATGAAAACGCATGAGACAACACTATTAGCAACCGCCCTTGTCAAAACCACAAGGTTTGATGGAAGGGAAGAGCTCTTAAGATTGCTGATCGACACCGTTTCACAAACATCATTCATAACAACAGAAGCCAAACAACGTTTAAATCTGGTAGGGCGTAAAATCAGTGCAGAGGTCCATGGGGCAGGCGGACAAGTTGCTGGCAGGGTCAATAGTATTGTAAATATCAACCTACAACCAAGATATCCTTCAACATTTTCAATAGAAATAGAAGCCCTAGTACTAGCCAAAATAAGCCAAAATAATTTAAACATATACAGTGACAACGGTACCAACTTCGTTGGAGCTCGGAACGCGCTGAGTAAGGAGCTACAGGTGGATATCCAAGAAGCAAATAACAACGCAGCTCAGGAGGCACCTAACCATGGAACAAACTGGCATTTCATCCCGCCCGGTAGTACCCACTTCGGGGGCATTTGGGAATCGGGAGTCAAATCAACGAAAGGCCACTTAAAGAAAGTTATCGGTGAAGCAACACTAACCTACGAGGAATTCAGCACCGTGCTAGCACAAATTGAAGCATGTTTAAACTCCAGACCGATTGTTTCACTGTCAAGCGATGTAGATGATTTGGATGCTTTGACACCTGTCCATTTTTTGATCGGGAGACCACTGATTTCACCCCCTGAGTCAGAAAAAACCAACATAAGTGCAAAACAGAGGTGGACCCTGCTTTCAAGGATGACTCAAGGATTTTGGAAAGTATGGCCAAAGAAATACTTAAATAATCTACAGCAAAGATACAAATAGAAAGAGCCCAAGGCAAACTACAGGATTGGTCAGCTAGTTCTAATTAAGGATGAACAACTACCACCTTCAAGATGGGCAATGGGAAGGATAACAGATACACATCCAGGGTCAGATGGTCTAACCAGAGTAGTATCAATAAAAGGTCCAAAAAATATTACCTTCAAGAGACCTATTACAAAGATAAGTCCCCTTCCAATTAAGGATAATCAAGATGCAACAAGCGAATCAAATGAAGTTGTAACAACAGACGCTAACAAAGTAGAAAACTTAAGGTCTGCAGGCCTCGAGTTGCCACGCTCACAAAGATGATCTATGCACCACTGCTCATACTACTAATTTCGTTCAGTTTTTGCAATTCGAGCTCACTACCATACAATATCACAACGTTCGAAAATCAACCAGGTATCTATTTTGAATCCATTGGAGAGCTCAAACTTACAAACAACGGTTGGAACATAATACTGTATTATAATCTAACCAACTATTATGCAGAACTAACTGCCTATAAGCGCTCCATAGATAGGCTAGCTAGATATTGTTCATATCCTATCAACTTCACAAACTCCAGTATCACTAAAAGATCAAAAGCAAATACATGTGAACTAATAGAACCAGCGTTCGAACAATCCTTACAAGAAATGGAGCACAATGATGAATTGCTTCACCATCATAAGGTGAGTTTTGGAAGAAGCAAACGAGGACTTTTTAACTTAGGAGGAAACATAGCCAACGAGCTATTCGGAGTGCTAGACGACAGAGCCGCGGCGCGTTATGAGCAGGAAATAGAAAATCTCAAGCTGAACAACAAACATTTTACGGAGCTATTAAGGAATCAAACGTCAATCATAGACGCGACTATAAACGTTTTCAAAACTAGAGAAGAAGACATTAACAAGCATTGACTGGTATTTAAGAATCAGTTAGAAGAGGCTTTGGAGAACAACGATAAAAAAACGATTTTCTAGCTCTATCAGTACATACAATGTTACGCATGATTGCATTCAAGGAAATTCAAGATACACTGATAGAAGCGGTATTGGATACGCACAATAGAGTAATTACCACGAGGCTTTTGACGACACAACAACTTAAAAAGGAAATAGATTTCATGACCAGAAATCTACCACCATGCTTCCCAATATCGATGACAATGATGACATATTGGCGCTATACCAGCTCAAGACAGCCAAGACAAGGCTGCAAGGAAAATATTTGATATTTGTAGTGAAGCTGCCATTAGTATATAAGGAAATATATCAGATATATAAGCCCATACCGCTGCCTACCCCCAGCATTCCATCTATGCACAAATGGAACTTCTGATGACAGATTTGCATCGGCACACATGTTCCTCAATGACAACTTCGGAATGGCAAAACTGTATTAGCACCAACGATTTTAGCATATGCCAATTAACCCAGGCTATGCATCAGAATCAAGAAGATGACGTTTTATGTGAACTGCTCCTATTACGACAAGAAAGAGTCAATAACAAATGCGAGGTGGTTGAAAGAAAGATGACCAACATGCCCGATACGTGGATCCAACTAAGAGATTATAGATGGCTTTATTCAGTACTAACTGAACGTACGACCAGTATCGTTTGTCAACAAGAGCCATTTTCCACAAAGATATCAAGAAGCGGGATAATAAGCTTAGGTTCTGGTTGTACACTGAAGGGAAGAACCATAACCATACCAGCGAAGCAGTCGTATTATCACAAGGTATACTCCTCAATAGTACCAACATTTAATCTCTCAACAGAAATGGCCAAGCAACCACAAGATTACTCCTATCACTTTCAAAGCTTGTCAAAAATACAAGGAATGGAAGAACTACAGACCAGAATAAGAGCAGTAACGATGAATACAGGAGAAACCACCTTATCTCACCACCACGTGCACCACTATGCACTCACGTATGGACTCCTGGCACTCGCACTCATAGGCATCATCTTTGTGATGATCAGAAGGAAAATTGATGCAAACAAAAATAAACCAGCCAGAGTCACTCCTCTAGAGGCGCTGGTGTAAAGCACGTTAATCTTCACAATTTGGCCGGGGAGAATGTTATAACAACAACATTAATAAAATAAACGTTCAATATGAATAGAGTCATTTACTGTTGTAAGTATCATTATTGCAGATAACTAAGAAGCATCTGCTATATAAAAATATTCAATATGCGGGAAAGAAATAAACATATATAGTAATGCCATAATTTTTTTATAGGAAAATTATTAGTTTATTTTTAATTAAATCAAATGCGAAATTTACATTTTTGTCTATGGCATTTGATTATGAATCCATAACATTTATAAATATAAAATAATTTTTTTGTTAATTTTAAAAATTTTGCTATAAAAATACTCGGATAGAATATATTTTATGGCAACATTTTCAGTTTTATAGTGGCTCAAAAAGTCTTCTGCAAAATTTTATTGGGATATATTTCTTTCGTGTCTCTCATGTGCAAAAAGTTCATGTTTTCGTAGGCCGCATATAAATGGCGTATTATTCAGAGAAATTGGTAGCTACGACTTTTTCCCATCTTTCAGGCAGCATACGGATTCTGCGTCGAAAAAATTCCTCGTGTTTTGGGGCAAATCAAGAATCGACGCAATTTATGGCCTCTTCGTAAACAGTGACGTGCTGCTCGGCCAGGCAATGAATCATCGACCTGAATAAGTGGTAGTCGGAATTTAGCAATGTCTAGAGAATACGGTGGCTGAGGTAGGACATCCCATTGAAGCGCCTCCAAAGTTTTCTTGACGGAAAGACCATTTGGTCGTGAATATTTGGTTTGATGGTTGAAGTTGAAGACTCGGCTTGTCCCACGATTTTCCGCGCTTTGGGTTGTCTTAGTGGATTCACTTTCCGTCCCCCGTCACTTGCACTTCGATGCAAAAAAAAAAATCTTCCGTACTTGGAGCAGTTGCTCGCACGTGAAAACACGGCATTCGACGTCTCTTGGCTTGAGTTCTTACGGTACCCAATTTCCTTGTTTTTGCACTATACCCCTGATCTTGAGTCGATTTTGAGTCACTCCCAAAGTTTCAGCGAGCTCTTCTTGAGTATGGTACGAACCGTGGTCCAATAACACCTTTAACTCAGTGTCTTCAAACTTTACTGGTCTCCTTTCGCGTTTTTTTTCCACTGGTGTCAAAACACATCTTTTTATTGATGGAGCATGCTTCCCATATGATTCAGACAGCACTCGATGTCAATCAGCTGCAATTGTCTTCAAGTTGTAACAAAAAATCTTTGTTAGCACAAAGACTGACATGGTTAGAGCACAAAAAAATAAGTTGTTTACACTTCAGCAAAATGACACATACTGATTTTTAGAGCGAAATGATGACGCTTTAACATGAATATAGTTACAAAATGGCCCGATGCGATTTAATACTATTTACGCTTTTCTGTTCTATATCCCTTAAAACTTATTTGTACTCCCAATAAGATGTAGATAAAGTATTGAATAGTATTTGATTCGCACTTAATGGTTGAATTACATTCGGGTGATTTAACCACTCGCCTACCGACTAACACTCCTCGTTAATTATAGCGCCCATTTAATGTGTAAAAATATGTACATGATTAGTTCAATGATTTTAGTAAATTTATTTTGAAATATTTAGTTTTTTATATTATAGAAAGTAACGATTTTTAGAAAAACTTCTACTTTAGAAGATAATATGATGATAAGACATAACCTTTACCCAGCCCTGAACAAATGGGAGTGTCAAACTGAATCGAGAAGCTATAATGAACGGATAAGAATTATAAGGTGAATATTGCTAAATGGACTAAATTTTAAAGAATTTTATTCAGTTTTATAGTTGTATGGTGTAAAATAAGGTAGTTGAATGAATAAAGGGTTTATTATAACTGCGCACAAATACTTTGAAAATTGTACTTGAATGAACTGCCCAGTTAAACTGTATAGTTCAAGTGCGATATATTATTTATACCTACGATTAACCGAACTTAAGACAGCAAAAGTAAAGCGTTCGGTTGGACGAATTTTGAGGTTTGTACAAACTCGCTTAGACCTGTGGATTCACTGTCCCAATTGAATTGGTTGTCATTATATTTTAATGGTAGTGGCCAAATCTACCCGTTGTCCGACCACTTATCCAACTCGAAACCACAAAAACAGTAAGTAAATCTTGTAATATCTGTAGGGATATGTTCAAGGAACTTCTCGACTTCATAGTTCTCGAACGGCGTACACCTCAAGGACAAATCATCTTGTCGAACCTAAATCCTAATAAATCTAAATTCCTATAAACAATGCGATTTAAATGTTCTTTTGGGGAAAGAACAAAACTTCTAAGCATCTTATTTGCTATTAAAGCCTCTGTCACGGAAGAAGATCTCAACTACACCCAAGTTGAGAATAATTCGGATTTCGTAACATAGCTTTGTAAAACACATTCAAACGAAAATGTAACGTACATTTCCAAAATAAAATTTAAGAGAACTGTTCACATGCGCTCATGCACACGAACAAAGTAAGACAGTATTCATTAATAGTTCAAGTTTCAGAAAATCCATTTTTAAACGAAAATTAAAACTCGAGTTAAATTACGATTTACTCGCTCCTGAGTCTTTTGAAATAAGCAATACTCGTAGAGGGCGAGGTCGTGTGGCCTCATCATTGGAGTTGAGAACCCTCGCTTGCTTTATAAGTTTGCGAGTGTCTGCCAAGAAATAGAAATCGATTAACAATAAACATTTGTTAACAGCAAATATGGTTTAAATAACCCACACTAATTTAACAATAGGCTCAAACAACTTATAATTTAAACTCCCAAGTTGAAAAAAATTATTTTCTAAATTGACTTGATTACGTTTATCAGTCACACTTTCCATTGTTTACGTGAGTTGCTTTTCCTACTATATTTGCAATACAATCGTGGAGAACCAAAACCGTACTTATGTTTCTAAAATTCGAATATAAGTGTTTCTCTACGTATAGATAACATACTCGTTCTTCCAAATAATGTAAGCTTTTATAGAATAGAATAACAGTTGCACTCGCATGCTCGTATAGTTAGAGAGTCGCATATACCCCTAGTGTAGAGAAGTAAAGGCCAAATAACTTAATCGTTATTCAAATCCCTGTTTATTTTATTTCCAATAGTTACATTAAAGTTTCAGTTTTTCACAATTTACGATAGAATATTTAGGATAGAATAATAGTTAAAAATCATTCATCAAAATCAACCTCATTTTACGAACCCAAACACTTTCATTCCAACAATATCACATTGTGTTCATTGCATAACTTAAGTCACTGCTCAATATTTAGTTTCTGCACTCTTAGTTCGGTTGCATTCTTAGATAAATAGTTAATGATTTATGTTTCGCTATTGAGTTTCTTTAAGAGAAACAACGACTCTATTTTATAAGCCTTCGATTATTTGTTCATACAGTGCGTAATAAAGATTCCAGATAATATTAAAATAAATAATTATAAATAAAAAAAAATAATGAATCACTAGACTTTGTGGCAAGTTCGCAGCAGGAAAAAAATCGATTGTGGGTACGTTCACATTCTGGCAACCAATAAGTTTATTTCGAATGTCGATTTCAATCAAACCTTAAATACGGAATTAAACATAAATTCATAGTTTTCTCAAATTTCTTAAAAAATTTCCAGAATTTCGCATAAAATTTACTTTAAAATTCCGATGTAATTCTTCAAATCTTCAGTGTTGTTTTTATTGAACTGAGCTTATTTCTTAAGAGTCATTGACTTCGTTCCAGTAATCCACTAAAAATGTATTATTAAATCCGGTAATATTACCCATAAATCTAATTTTTATATAACAACGGATAATTATCAGATTGGGAGCATCTATTCTGCATCTGGTTATTTTAATCCTAAACAGTTACATCTTATAACCATATTTCATCGTCAACTCAATCTAACAAAATTAAAAAAAAATAATGTTCGATACTGCACAGCTCGATACAGTGTACAATCTACATAATTATTGTTTCAAACAAATTCTAGCTGGATTTGTTCAACCTATAAGTGAAATAATAAGATGCGCTAGAGGACTACTATCTCGACTTAAATTGTGGTATTTCCCACGATCAATAAAACCTCATACTCGCACTGAAGGTGTTACGGCCACCCATTAAAACGCACAATGAAATTACGAATTTCTTATGATTATGCGTCATTTTGATACGAAATAATTGTGTCAGCGGCCAAGGGAGCTCGTGACTTTAGCGCGGCCAGCAACTGGTTTTACCAGCCATGACTGACCACTGTATGTAGAAAATTTATGTAAAATTTACCATATTATCCTCTAAATGTTATAAATGATAAATGGTTCCTGAGCCATTGCATGTCCCTGAGCCCAAAAAACAAAAGAAAATTGTTCGTCCGCCTGAATCTGTATCCTGATGATAAATCTAAAATGACTAGTCGCATTTAATTTTTTGCGCATAAATTTTCTTCATTTTCAATTTGGAAAATTAATAACCTTTTGTAACCTAACCATCAATCAACAATCCCTCTTATAAAACACGCAAAACCACGATACGGGTTTACATTCATTTGAACGGATTTTGATAATACCATTTTAGTTCATAAATTTACCGTTCTGGCGCTGTTTGTTAATTATTCGTTTATTATAAAATTTGAATATTTTTTCAGTGAATATTCTCGACTTTGTCACATTTCACAAGAATTGTGCTGATTGGATGGGACTTTTACCTCGCCAGATGTCAGCCCCAAACACTCTAAACATTGGTAATAATTTCGTCATATTTTTTCAAAATTCATATTCATTCGTTTACCCATCCATGAATTTTTAGAAATTAGGACAAACTCACGAACTTGCACAGAAATGTGAAGTTAGCCCTAATTTTTGTGTTTGTAAGTTTGGGACAAAGTTAGGACATACTTCACGGAAATTATTTTTGTAATTTGTTGATGTAAAACCCGGGATTTTGTAAGGATCTAGAATTTTATTTTGTATATAAATAAGTCTCTGCCTTTCGACAAAAGATAGTTCGACCAATAAGTTATGGTTAAAATTGCCCGAAGTAAAACGTCATAAGTTTAAAATATTAGCCAAATAAGTGTTACTTAAAGAAAATGTTGATTTACTTCTTTAATTTGAAGAAATCTGCAGCTTAAGCACATCGATTGGTTGCAGAAGCATATGGCGAGGCTGCCTTAAGTAAGTTTTATCCCACCCGCTGTATTCAGCAGACATTAACACTTGTTTCGATCGATGACGCATAACCTGTCTGAGCAGCACTTCACATCATATGAAGATGAGAAAATGAAGCGATGGACAATACTTTGAATAAAACCAAACCCGCCGTTCTTTCATTATAAATGCCCAACTTTTGACGAAAACGGCGAAGACTTATTTGTATACCCAACAGTAACTCACTTATTCATGCTAAAGGTAATTTTTTAAAGATTATTAAGTCTTCAAATCTGTATCAGTAGAATTCGCGGACACGAACAATTATTATTATCTGTCATATGCAATCCACCCTGAAATATTTATTTAAATATATAGAAGCACATTATACATGCATGTTTGTGCATAGTACCAATTACACACAAACAATGCCGGGAGTATGACCCCAAAATGGTTCTTCATATAATTTGTAAATAGTTTTTATTAAAACACACTCGTACATATCCTGTTCATGTCACCAAAATTGTTATGTTAATACTTACAACACACACAAAAAATTACAATAATATAATAATGACTAATTAAAAATTAAATTAAAGTTTTTTTTTTAATTTATTTGGTTCGAATAATTTTTTTCGTAATACTCAGAATTATGACGCAACCCACATAACCTGAACCTGTATTGATTTTTTGTAACATTCACATGACACATACGAACACCAATACATATTTTATTTTATTCAATTTTAATTAATAATTAAATTTTAATAAATACTTATTTGCCAACATGCAATTAATTGAAATGAAAGCTTTATTAGTAAAATTTATTATTCGCTTATGCACTGCAACTTCACTCGATGATGGGTAGCCCAAAAAATCGATTCATTATTAATTAAATTTTTTTCGTGGTTTTTGGGAGAATACCTAATTTATAGAAATTGACACTTGATTCGCTTTTCGCAACATTATTGCAATTTAATTCAAAAGATTTTGAACTTCAAAATTGGGTTAAATGTGAGCAAACTAGTAATATAACTCACTTCTTTTTATTCACCTTTACTTAGTGAGGAACATCTAAATCATTCGTGCTTTACTACTGCGATGTAATAAATAATCAAGAAGCAGCCTGCAATTACTAGTTACCAACTTGAACTCTATCGTCCCTATATGCAGGAGAGGTTTTAGAGGTTCACATCACATTTTTAAGTTGGCAACACTGTTTTGTTTGACAACCGATTTGACAGCTGACATTTGCGTTGTCATTAGTTTGGTTTTCCATTTCATAATGAATACTCACGCCAGAGCAACGCTTGCAAATTGCTGAAATTTTTTTATCAACATAGTGGTTCTGTCCGCCAAACTCATCGATAATTAAGTCCGTTTTACTATGGATCATTTTTGCGCCACGTATACTCTAAATGATAATAAGCATCCAGTAAAACATCAAACGTGCGTACCGAACAAGCGATAAACGCTGTACCGCTTAGCATTGCGGAAGACCAATATCAATCAATTCAACATCGTTCTCAGCAACTGGAACTGTCCATCCACTTTATGGAAGATTTAAGGATATCTAAGGATATTGGCTTACCTGCTTACAAAATTCAACTTGTGCGGGAATTAAAGCCATTGACGCCGCCAATTCGGCCAATAGACTGAATCACAAATCGATATTTATGTTGATTTCCCAAACAAAATTTTATTTAGCGATGAAGCTCACTTTTGGTTGAATTGGTACATTAATAAATAGTGAAGATAATCCACAAGCCTTTGCCGAAACACCATTACATTCAGATAAAGTGTTGTCACTGTTCATGCGCTTTATGGACCGGCGGAATTTACTCAAGAAACATTTGATGAAACACTAGTTTCACGTAATAGTCTTGTTAATTGGACTTGAAACACAAGATTCGGCGAGTTATTAGCCATTTTTAGAAATAGCTCTTACAGAATGAAGGGTATTATTTTACAAGGTACCCATAGCTTATTTAGGCAGCTACTACGGTGTTTTCAGTAATGCTTTTCAGACGATTTTTTTTGGTTTTTATCAACTGCACATGCTACTGATACCATAACTGGGTTACCAGAAAAAACTAAAGTTAGTACATACGAGAAACGAACCATCGGCCGATAAATTAATTTTTTTAATTTAGTGGACGTATTACGAGTACAACCTTGTCGTTTTCGTCTATATGAATTATGTCATTCAACTTGGAATACAAAAAAGGCGAAAGTAGAAAGATATTTCTCTTTAATTAAAAGTCACACAACAAAAAGCAAATCAGTAAAATATGTTGTGAGTTCTTTGGATTTAAAATAGCACGGGACCACCGTCTTTCCCTGAAAGAACAACTACGAGTAACACCATGCTTCAATCAGGTGATGTATTAGTTTTTGACATTACAAAATAACTTTTTTCTGTTGTCTTGTTTTGCTGCTCGAAACGCAGTTTTGACATTTATTGGATAAACTAAATCTGAAAATTATAATTACGGCTTTTTAATTTAAAATTTCAGCTTTTGTGTAAACTCGAATTTTTGTTATCAGTAAAAATAAATGGGTATCAAAAAAATTTAACATTAATCTAATTTATGATTATTGGTGTATTACTTAAAATCGATGGCGTTTCACCCCAAGTAAATCAAAATGATTTCTTAGTTTAATAAGAAAATTCGTCATTCTCAGAAATTTCTAGTCCCTTGATTCCTAAGAACGTTTCTTTTACCGCCGTTATTTTTTTTACTTTAGAATAGAGACTTCAAAATTTCATTTCAGTCCAAAAATGGAACTAAATCGTGAACATTTACGTGTGATTATTTTTTACAACTTTCCACGCAGAATAACTCAATGCATTGATGAATTTAATTCGACTTTTGGCGATGAAGCACCATCAAGGACCAGTGTTTATCGATGTTTTAAAGAATTAAATCGTGGCCGCAGTTCGCTCAACGACGAATTTCGTGAATATCGTCTAAAATCGGTTGTTGTTTCGAACAAGATTGATGCTGTGCATAAACAGATACTGCAAGATCGTCATGTAACTTATCGTGAGATTGAAGCATCCTTGAGCATTAAAAGAAATGCACAAAAAATATGATCGCAGCACTTCAAAACATGTCTATAACATCGTAACAAGTGACAAATCTTGGACATATGCGTAGGACCCCGTAACCAAATAGCGGTCGACGGTATGGGTGTTCCAATATGAGCCAAATCCAACAAAAGTTGTGCGCGCACGAATCACTTCGAAGCAAATGGTATTTTGCATTTGGCATCATTGTCGAGTGGAATTTGCCAGAATGTACTCTTCAAGTCCAAACTGGAAATGAAGGATGTGTTCTTCAGTCGACTCAGTATTCCATCAATTATTGGTAACGGATAAGCATCTTTCACTATCACTTCATTCTCCCTTCGGGCGACCTGAAGTACCCTCACTTTGCCATTCAGGATTTCTTGACCAATGTTACTTGAGAGTACCATGAGCTTGAGCTTTCTTCAATCACTCCGAGGCTGATCATACGATCGAGCTCGTCGTTCAGTAACGCTTGTACCGCAGGCGATACTGCATAGTCTTAGCCTGTCCTGTGTCTATCGAATGGCAAAGAAGATTCGTTCGTCCTAACCCCATTTGGGTTGACGAGGGAAACATATCGATGATTCCCTGCAACTCATATCGCTGTTTTGGTGAGAGTTCGCGTAGTGATGAGTCTTCCGGATCATTCACCGGGTCAATTTCGGGAGGATCGTCTGGTAGTGGCACGCGTAATTCACTAAGTTGAATTGTTATTCCGAACAGATTAAAGAAATCGACACCCAAATAGAGTGATTGACTTAAATTAAGTGCTAAAATAGTTGAAGAGACTTTTCTTGATTGTTGAACCGAATTTTGACAAGGATGTATCCCAGAATACGTTCTTTTGCGCCATTGGCAATGGAGATGACAGACGATGAACGATGGAAACGAAGTCCAGCGAGAGACAACAGTCGCTCCCGCGCCGGCCTAATGCCTGCCGAGTTATCTATCATGGGAGGAGCAGCAAAACCTTGTGGCCTCGTTTTGGGGCTCGTTGAGGTATGACTTGAATCTGTCACGTGATTTCAGCTCATGGTAGTCTAGTTCATAAACATATCGATCTTTTGTAGATAAACTCGCTTCTGGGTTAATTCTCAATTCGCTCCATAACTGTTTGACTCGACGACATTCGCTTGCCAACTGATTTAAAGTCTGAAATTCTCGGTAAACAAACTTTCGCGGAGTCTCATTCGTATATTGTTAATTAGAATAGATCAAATGTCCGCATCTGGAATAGCTCTTTTTGATTGCAACGCGATCTTTTGAATATCATCCATAAATGCCACAAAGTTTTTTTTGGGTAGTTTTGTTTTCTCTGTTCTAACATGCGCTTAATATATCTTTCATTAGACGTTATTTGAAATCGATCTAACAAACAGTGTTTCAGATATGTTCATCCAATGTACATGTTAGAATTTCGTTGCCGAAAGGTCCAATACCAGTCTAGAGCGGTATCGTTGAGAAAGCAAGAAGCTACGCGTTTGCCATGTGTTCCACTCGGAAAAAGAAACTCTCTATAGGAATGTCGGCAGGTAACCGCGAAATTTTAAATTCCAAGAGGATACCGTACGTGTGAGAGTATACGATCGTCAGTCTTAACATGATTTGTTGGAGTATTACTAGAGCTGTCGGAGTTTGGATTTGGACGAGCTACTAAATTAATTTTTCGTTAAAATTATGCAAGAAATTGTTGAAGTTGGTAACTATCTGCATTATGTTATCCTCTGAGTGGGCATTATTAATAGGTTGTTGCTGCCTGGACTCGCAGATAACAATTCAGTCAATTAATCCGACCAAGTAGTTCCCCAACATCGCGACATTCTAAGTTCGCATTCTGCAGTCGTTTAAGACGATTTTGAATATGAATTAGACGAGTTTGGAATGACTCAAGGTCTCTGTACGTCACTTCATTTTCATCTAAAGCAGATTGAATGCAATTCAATTTTAGCGTACACAGTTTAATTTCATGTGCACTGTTCAGAACAGCAGTTCAGTGGGGTTGATCTGGCGTAAATATGGGAAATCTTTTCTCATCTTCTATTTTGGAACCTAACACTTCGAATGCCCTCGGGGTCGATTAGAGGTGCACTGGAATTTTCGTTTCGTTACATGGTTGCCTGTTTTCTCGGAAATACTGGACATATCGCAACCATACATTGGTGCGACGTAGAATGGCCAATTCTGAATTGGCCACAATCATGTTGAAGAAGCGGTTGATGCGTTCAAAATGCATGTTTTCGAGTTATCTCCATCTGAGTGAAAAAAGTGCTTCGAAAATTGGTTCAAACGCATACAAAAGTGTATTGATCTTCATGGAGAATATTTTATAAAACAATAAAGCCATTTTTAAAGCCATATCTACGCGTCATCTACTAAGCAATAACATCGATTACTCGTAGACAACGCCGACTAATCGTAAATAAGTCAACAATGACTTGTAATTCACATTAGTAGTGCTTGAATGATCTACATATTTTGAACTTTTATTTCCGGAAGTCTTAAAAAATATACAGTAGAACCTATCTAAGTTGACCACAAAAACGCGTTAATCTGCTTGCCAGTCTGACCAGCGGTTCGCTCTAAATTTCTGCATCCTAACATGCTGACATGTGAGACAAGGTGCTACTTCTCAATATAGTAAGATGGTCGCAACTTTAATACGTTTAATACCGATGGAAATCAAGTCTCTAATGGAATTCGAACTATTCTATTCTAAGGAATTAAATACTTGGTTGTCTGTTCCGTAAGAATATCATATTCTTATTTGTAATGTAAATTACATTTTGGGAAAGAAAAATGTTAAAGGGATATTTTGAGAAAACTGCAAATGAAACGGTGAGTGATTTAACAAAGCTATCAAATAGGGCGGCACGATGTGATGTGGAAATTATTCTTAGCACGAATAGATATGTTATGAAATCGTGGCGAGTTCATAATGTTTAAGCTGTCATGATCGAGAGAAAACTTCTATCGCGATAAATAAGAATATTTGATAAGAGATGGCGCGCAGATAATTAATTAAAACATATTTATTATTATTTGCTATTCCATATTTTTAGAAAGATGTCTCTAGTTTTAAATTTATTTGAAACTATTTTAATCATAATTTTTAATTAGTGCTCAACTTATTTTGCTAATGTTGAATACAATCGAATAAAAACATGTCCGATGGCCCAATTAGTTTAGGACAGCGTTGAAGTCGGTCCTAATACTAAGGAATAATTCATGTGATTTAGTATCAAAATAGAAACTTATTTGGCTTCTAGAATAATTACCTAATAGCTAGATAGCATCTTTATAAGATCGGCTAAAGTAAAAAGAGAGTAGATTGCATTGCGTATTCTACCATGCCCATCCCTGAGTATTGTTCTATTTATGTCAAACTCTACCATTGGGAAAGTATGAGGTAGTTTAATTCAGTGCGTTTTATAGAGTAGTAAATGCCAAAAACTACCGTATGAAATTAATTACCACAGAAATCGAGCAGGGCCTTAGAAATCGTAGCATTAAAATAGAATGAAGTTTTACCCGAAAAAATGTTACTAAACTCGCTAAACATCATCATAATTAGATTCCGTTTATCACTCACATTGGGTTTCGACTGAGCTATCTGACCATGTAGGTGACCCCGTGAACATCTCTAGGATCGGTGAAATAAAATTTGAAATTTATTCAAATCGATGAAACTTTTATGTCGTGTATGACACAGTAAATATCATCACGATTGAACCCTGTTTGGAACTATTGTAACAGTTGTTTTTCTTACCATGTGAATATGGCAAGAAAAACCCCTGCTCCAGACTCAACATCGTTTGATCCACGCAGCATTTTGCAGCCAGACTAGCTTTCAGCGGCTGGGGGGGTTTTTCTGTGGAACGATGAAAAGCTTGATTTTGCTGCAGATGTTATAGTTTGGGGGGTGTTAGCTTTAAAATGGACCAATCGAATGCATTACCAGTGGAAAAGATTAGGAATTACTTAAGTCTCCATTTTCTCATTAATAAAAATTAATTAAATACAAAAAAATATTTTTGATTTCATTGTGTACCATAATTATTAAAGAAAAAAGTTAATTATAATAACAAAATAATTAATAAAATTTAATAAGAAATTTAGAAAAAAAAAATATTCATGTATATACTCGTATTAAAGAACAGTAAACATTTGTATACGAAATAAAGACATACGAATGCAAAAATGTCGGAAAAATTGAAATTAACTTAACATTTTAGTTAACTCTTACACAACTAGAAATTATGGCCATAAAATAAAAATATAAAACATGCAAAAGTTAAAGAATTAACTACTTAATAGCTAAGAAACATTAAATTTATAAAAAAAATAGAAAATTTAGATATAAAGAAAATTTAGCTTAAGAAAAAAAACAATTCAATACTCAAATTTTAACGGTGATCGATGACCCATACACCTCAGCTGGTATCCAATGATGCGTAGAAAATAACGTTGCGGATCCGTTGATGTAGGCATGTATGTATCGTATATGCCTCGTTGTTATTAACGCAGATAATTATAATTTTCCAGCGATAATTAGGGTATATGGAAAATTCGGAGATAAGTATTTTGTACTACGTGAACTACCACTGTGATATTAATTATAAGTATTTATTAATTTATTAATTATTTAGGTTTTTTTTTTTTTTGTAAACATATTATACGTTCTGTTTTATCAATATCACTTTGTTTACATTGAATCTCACATATAATTTGCAATTGCACAGTTCATGATTAAGCACAGCATAAGGTTATTCGTGGTTAAGAAAACTGTTTATATTGTATGACCACGTTTATCACTAAAAAATAGTTTTTGAGGAGTGTGATTACACTAAATTATATACGTATTAGAATTATAATATTATATTTATTGTTAATCATATTTAATTATTAATTTTAAGTTTATCGTTATGTTCACATTTTATAATAATTTTATTTACTTGTTAAATAAATTTCGTATCACAAGTTTGCCATACACTCCATTAAAGACTTGTTCACTGTTTTTATTATATTTTTATTTTATTTTATGTATTTATGGACGAGCTGTCCAGTTTAAAAGAATCTCATTAACTCCCTACGAAAAAAATTTTTTTCCCAGCAGATATTTGTTTTAATTGTTCATTTGAGTATTGGTACATTTTATAGCCCTATCCTATTAGCAAAAATTATAAAGGTATTTATACTAATAATTAATATATACAGTAGCTTAACAACCTGGTGTAAAGCTAATTCAATTCAACAAATATTATCGACATTTACGATTGATAGCATTCGGAGTAAAATTTAAACGTTTATGAATCGTAACGAACATTTACGTTACAAATCGTGGGGAAGACCCAGCACCCGTGAGATGTCTCAAGCCGGGCTCAATATTTGTATAACAAAAATAATATATTCAACATATTTACAAGATTTTTAAAATTTACGTCTACCGAATATCTTTCGCGTGATAAATCCCTATACTTTTTCCCTTTAAATCCACAATTTCATACGCGACGTTACCAACACGACGAAGTATTTTTGCTTTAACAAATTTTGGGGCTAATTTAGCTGCAAAATTTAAACTGGCGTTGCTCTGGACAAAATTCCTAACAAACACAATTTGATCAGGCTGAAAAATACGAGATTTACTTCGCAGATTATAATTGCTTACATTTCGATTATACGCGTTTCTGAGATGAGCTAGAACAAGTTCCTGGGCAGTAGATAATCGCGTGTTAACATCTGTAACAGAAGCTGATTTGTCATCGAGAACGTAAAACTCACGCATTAGTGAATATGATGTACCATGTGAAATCATATGTTGTCCGAAAGTTAAAAAGTAAGGAGAAAATCCGGTTGAGCTATGCGAGGCATTTATCAAAGCACTATTTATTTCATGGAGATGAGTATCCCAGTGTTTATGTTCACCGTTGATATAGGCCCTTATGGCCGAAATTATAGTACGATTTACCCGTTCCGAAGAGTTCGATTGGGGTGAATACTTAGGAGTAAATTGTTGACGAATGCCGTACCTTTTGAATAGATCATTCAACTGCGCTGACTGAAACTGTTTACCATTATCACTAACGACACATTCCGGAACTCCAAAGATATTAAACACGCGATTTTTCAAGAACGAAATTACGTTAACAGTAGTGGCGTTCTTCATAGGTTCCAGCAAAACAAATTTTGTGTATTGATCTAATACAATAAAGACATAAGTGTTTCCATGAACACTCCTCGGGTACGGTCCCAGGAAATCAATAAATAGTTTTTGAAACGGACGAAAGATTTCATGATATGATCCCATTTCAGGTTGAGTACTGTAGTTCGTCGCCTTTACTTGCTTGCATATATCACAATTTTGAACGTATTGCTTCACGTCACGAGCCATAGTGGACCAATAGTACTTTCGCTGCAACAATTCAAGAGTTTTCGCAAAACCTAAATGAGAGCTTAACGGCTGATCATGAGCTTGTTGCAACAGAGTGGGAACTAAGATATCCGGTATAACCAATTTCCATTGTGACAAATCACTAAGGTGATCAATGTTTTTGTTTGGCAATATATATAGTTTACCGTTGATAGAACGGAAATTGGATTGAACATTCGGGTTTTCCTGCATTGCTTTGATTTTTCGTACATAGTCTGCATGTTTAAATGCATCACAATCAAGATCCACATGTAAAGGAATTATATCCATTCCATTCGGTTTACCCAGCGCTTCTACATAAACACGCGATAAGGCATCGGGAACTATATTTTGATTACCCTTTCGGTATTCGATATTGAAGGTATACCCTTGAAGTTGTAAGCTCCAGCGAGCTAAGCGTCCGGATAAGTCGCGCTGATTCATCAACCATTGCAGGCTGGAATGATCTGTAATGATTGTGAAATTATATCCGTCTACATATGGCCGAAAACGTTTCA
Organism: Nephrotoma guestfalica; assembly: GCA_963691935.1. Taxonomy (NCBI): domain Eukaryota; kingdom Metazoa; phylum Arthropoda; class Insecta; order Diptera; family Tipulidae; genus Nephrotoma; species Nephrotoma guestfalica. Next base: position 98,650,029 of record OY829913.1, read on the forward strand.
CACTTAAAACAGCCGCGAGACACTCTAATTCGGTCACGCTATATTTCCTCTGTGCTGGATTGAGTTTGTGCGAATAGTACGCAATGGGATGCTCTTCACCTTCCTCTGAAACCTGAAACAATACGCTACCGACTCCGGTAGAACTTGCGTCGCATTGAATGTAAAACTTACGTGTAAAATCTGGATTACGTAATACAGGAGCGGACGTTAGCGCGATTTTTAGGGTCTCAAATGCTTTTTGAGCTGAATCATTCCACATTAGTTTCTGATTTTTCTTTAATAAATCAGTCAATGGAGTTGTGATGCTTGAAAAATTGGAGATGAAACGCCTATACCAACCGACCATACCTAAAAATCTGCGAAGTTCACGAACGGTTTTAGGAACTAAATATTTTGTGATCGACGCAACTTTATCCGGATCAGTACGAATAACTCCATTACCGACTACATGGCCGAGATATTTGGTTTCCTTGAGAACGAACTTGCTTTTTTCCACATTTATTGTTAAATTTGCGGTTTTTAACAATTCAGATATGTAATTTAAGAGAGAGAAATGCTCCTCGATCTCAGCTGATACAACAAGCAAGTCGTCCAAGTAAACAAATACCCTGTCATGCAACCGATGAGGAATTACTTTATCCATCAATCTGCATAAAGCTTGTGGCGCATTGCACAGGCCGAAGGGCATGACTGTGAAATGATAAAGAGGGCGACCCGGAACAGTAAATGCCGTTTTGTCCCTGGAAGCTTCACTGAGAGGGATTTGCCAGAAGGCGTCTTTTAAGTCGATGGTCGAAATGTACTTGGTCTGATCCAAGCGACTTAATAATCCCTCAATCAATGGCAACGGATATGCGTCTTTTACCGTAACTGCATTTACTTTCCGGGCATCTAAACACAACCTTACTTTACCATTTCCCTTCCGTGCAACAGTGATAGGAGAGGACCACGAGCTATAGCTTTCTTCGATGACGCCTAACTGTAACATTCGGTCCAATTCTTCGTAAATTTCAGCGAGTTTAATGGGAGAGACCTGGTAGTACCGTTGTTTTACGGGAGTGGCGTTACCTACGTCTATATGGTGCGTGATTAGATGGGTACGACCTAAACCATTACGAGTGGAGCACGGGAAACTATCAATGATTTTTGACAACCTAGCGCTAAGGTCGTGTGTAAGGAGATGTTGGTTATTATCACGAACTGGTTCTTTACAATCTAATTCTTCTACCAAAGCTGGGACTAAACCGAATAAATTCCAGAAATCCATACCGAGGTACAACGACTGAGTTAAACCGGGTGCAATATGAAGCCGTAATTTTCTTGTCTTTCCTTGATAACTAACGGGTAGTACGACATGACCAATTATTCGTTGTTTTTCTCCGCTTGCAGTATTAAGAAACGATGGTAGGTGGTGAACCTTAACGTGAAATTTTTCTAAAAACGTTTCAGAGCCGGATCCTAATACGCTAATGTTTGCACCACTGTCGAGTAATCCTTTGTATGGTGTGCCTCCAATGAGCACATCTGCGTAAGGACGATTATCTTCATTGCTTTCCAATACGGATTCGGAAATCGTTTTCTTCAGGTTTCTTCGTAACATCCAGTATCTTAAAGTTCGATTAGGTCGTTTAGTTGAAATTGGTATTGTTTGAGTTGACTGGTGGCAGTATGTTTTTTCTAATTCGAAATTGAATTTATTCGTCTGGAATTTGGTAGTGCTGGTAATAAATGGATTGGTTGAACAGTTTTGGGACGTTATTCTATTTTCGGGCTGATTATTTATATTTTCGTTGTATAAGAAGGGATTGGTCTGTTGCGTTTGCAACTCCGTTTGATAATTTATGTTTGCCGCCGGAGCAATTCGGGGCAGGTGTTGGTAGCAGCTTCTTCCCTCTGAATTGATCTGGTCATTTCTGTACGTCTGGGGACCTGAGGACCAGTCAAACTCATTTCCCGGTACGAGTTTTCCGTATTCAGAGAGTTATTATTACAATTTCGACAGTTCGGTTTTGTAATGTTAGGAGCCCCACATCCATAGCAATATCTATTACCCGGATTGTTTTTTGTTTGAGGGTAAGAATGTTGTTGCTGAACTGATTGTGGACGATTCGACTGCCTTAGTGTGGATTGGTTGCTACGATGGTACGGACCAATTGCACCTACTTCATGAAATGGATTAACACAGTTCTCGGAAAATTTATTCTGCGGTGCATTTCCAGAATTTCTTTCAAATTGAGCATGCGATGGTTTTATTGTATTCAATCTACAAATTTCATTGCAGTTTGATAATTGATGCTCTATAACTGGTTGTTGTGTTGAATCACCGAATGACTGAGAGGTTGAATTTCGATTGTTGCGATGAGAAGCATCTACGGCACATACTTCATAAAAATGATTGCGATTGTGCTCGAAAAGTTGATTTGCCGGTATTAATTTAACAGGCTGGTTTTCTGGAGTCGACGGTACTTCGTAGATTAAGTCTCGATGGGATAATTCTGCGTTAACATACCGCCGAGGTTGTGGTTGTTCCGCCGCTAACCGTTTCCAAGTATCCTCTATGTCTGCACATTGATTCAACAAGTCAGCAACCGATTCAATTCGTCGACCGGCTATTTTATACTGCAGAGAAGAACTCATGTTTCGTCGTAAAATAAAATCCAAATCGGACTCTGACAAAGGTTGTCGAAGCGCTAAAGTTGATTCAAGGACGTGCATATAAAAATCCCGAAAACTTTCTTTGGGCATTTGCTTTCTTGATGCGATAGTCTGCTTGATTTCAGCATCACTTCGTCTATCTTGGAACATTACGAGCATATCTCGTTTTAAATCTTCCCATTGCAAAACTCCGTTTCTTTCTAGCGATGACCAGTACCATTCTAAAGCAGGATTCTTCAAAAGTAAATACAAGTCATTCACCAATTTCTCGTGTGAAACTTGATTACTAAAAGCAAGACGCTCGACGCGATACAGGAACCGTTCAATAGGTTGGCTTCCCGGCAATCCGCTGAAATTTATGTTCCACTTATTAACACTTAATGCTTGATTCTGGAATTGAGCTGATTTTTGCGTTACAACTTCTTTGGAGGATGATCCTGAAGTTGGTGTACTGACGGTTGTATTCATAACATTACTTGATTTATCGAGTTTCACATTCGCCATCGTTAGTTTGCGAGCCAAATTGATAAATTGTTTGTATTCATCCTTCGATAACAAATCATGTGAAACTGGATTTTCAGGATCTGTTCCTTTGTCATTGGAAACTTTCGGAGAACTTACATGTTGAGTTGATGATTTACGATTTTCTAGACCAGTACTTTTAAAATCCGTAGAAATGTGTGAAATATTTTCCGTGTCACAACTGGATTCATCTTCGCTTTTGTCTGAACAGTCTTCAACCGGTATGTCCTCTGGGATTGCATCAGAAACTGATTTCTCAAATTCGTTTATTTCAATTCGCGAAGCTAATAACGACCCGATTACAGACAATACTTTTTCACAAGCTGTTAACATATAAGTAGCTTGATCACGATAACTAGGTGAAGAGTGAATAAGGCGGTTGAAGCGACCACTAACATGAAGGATACGAGTACAGAGGATTTTAAGTTTCGGTTCCCTTTGATCTACGGGGAGTGCGGTTATTTCTTGAACTTGGGGCTTTAGAGCTTTAAGTTTAGCAGTACATAACTCGAGTTCTTTACGAGGTGATTTCCGGGCTGCCATATGAGGAATAGTTGGCGATAGAGCTTTACCTTCATTCTCTTGAGCTAGAGCTTCATCTAATGATTTCAATTGCTCTAGAACAGGACCATTAATACCGCGAACCAAACACTCGATCTCTACTTCATCGATATGTAAAAAATTCGGATTCATTTTGACTAAATTCGATTAAATTGTGTTTGTTAAAAATGTTGCTTACTGAACGATGATTAAAAATGAGAAAACAAAATCAACAGAAATAAACGGACGAAAATTGTGAATTCAAAAAAACAAAAATGTAAGAATTTTAAATAAATGGTAAGAATGAACCAAAAAAAACACAAAATAATTTGCGTGCGAATGAATGATGATTTATAAAAATATTATAAATAATGATAGAAAGAAATATAAAAATAGTAATAAAGTTAGTAGAAGATATTATTTAATGCGATAAATGAAAAATGAGACATGAAAAAAATTCCACTAGCAATGCTCCCGACTGGTTCCACCTCAACAGCTATATAGATAAAAATTAATAAGTAATATAAAATGGTTGTTCAACATGCGTTAATACACATAATTGCTGTCCTTCAAAACATCTTTCATAAAATAAAATAAAATCAAACAGTATGACACCGGATTAGACGTTATCCAGAAAACATTATATGCAACTCGTAACCTTCAAAGCAGCCAGTTACAACAGTAGTCAATGAAATGATATTTCAAAACGTGTGTATTACGGAACACTATTGCAAACTGCTATTAATTTAAAATTAAAACAAAAAAATTCCTTTTATTTTCTTTTGTGAGATGTAATATTTTACAAAATATTAGTATTGTATCAAAACATGAAGAATATATAAATATACCCCATAAACATAATATATGGAAAACAACACTTTATTGTAAATGGAAAATCTAGGCACAAATTACCGAAATTTAATAAAAATGTACGTCTTAATGACTTTAAATTAAGAGGAATAGAAACATTCTATCAACAAAAATAAATGTCCGAAAAGACAGAATAAATGTTAAACACCTCTAAATAAAAAGTTAACGCTACAAAAACAAATAAGAAAATTTTTTTAATTATGTTGAACAAAAATTCATAATTTCATTAAACCCCCTAATGGTGCTATTTGTTTGGGCGCCACTGTAACAGTTGTTTTCTTACCATGTGAATATGGCAAGAAAAACCCCTGCTCCAGACTCAACATCGTTTGATCCACGCAGCATTTTGCAGCCAGACTAGCTTTCAGCGGCTGGGGGGGTTTTTCTGTGGAACGATGAAAAGCTTGATTTTGCTGCAGATGTTATAGTTTGGGGGGTGTTAGCTTTAAAATGGACCAATCGAATGCATTACCAGTGGAAAAGATTAGGAATTACTTAAGTCTCCATTTTCTCATTAATAAAAATTAATTAAATACAAAAAAATATTTTTGATTTCATTGTGTACCATAATTATTAAAGAAAAAAGTTAATTATAATAACAAAATAATTAATAAAATTTAATAAGAAATTTAGAAAAAAAAAATATTCATGTATATACTCGTATTAAAGAACAGTAAACATTTGTATACGAAATAAAGACATACGAATGCAAAAATGTCGGAAAAATTGAAATTAACTTAACATTTTAGTTAACTCTTACACAACTAGAAATTATGGCCATAAAATAAAAATATAAAACATGCAAAAGTTAAAGAATTAACTACTTAATAGCTAAGAAACATTAAATTTATAAAAAAAATAGAAAATTTAGATATAAAGAAAATTTAGCTTAAGAAAAAAAACAATTCAATACTCAAATTTTAACGGTGATCGATGACCCATACACCTCAGCTGGTATCCAATGATGCGTAGAAAATAACGTTGCGGATCCGTTGATGTAGGCATGTATGTATCGTATATGCCTCGTTGTTATTAACGCAGATAATTATAATTTTCCAGCGATAATTAGGGTATATGGAAAATTCGGAGATAAGTATTTTGTACTACGTGAACTACCACTGTGATATTAATTATAAGTATTTATTAATTTATTAATTATTTAGGTTTTTTTTTTTTTTGTAAACATATTATACGTTCTGTTTTATCAATATCACTTTGTTTACATTGAATCTCACATATAATTTGCAATTGCACAGTTCATGATTAAGCACAGCATAAGGTTATTCGTGGTTAAGAAAACTGTTTATATTGTATGACCACGTTTATCACTAAAAAATAGTTTTTGAGGAGTGTGATTACACTAAATTATATACGTATTAGAATTATAATATTATATTTATTGTTAATCATATTTAATTATTAATTTTAAGTTTATCGTTATGTTCACATTTTATAATAATTTTATTTACTTGTTAAATAAATTTCGTATCACAAGTTTGCCATACACTCCATTAAAGACTTGTTCACTGTTTTTATTATATTTTTATTTTATTTTATGTATTTATGGACGAGCTGTCCAGTTTAAAAGAATCTCATTAACTCCCTACGAAAAAAATTTTTTTCCCAGCAGATATTTGTTTTAATTGTTCATTTGAGTATTGGTACATTTTATAGCCCTATCCTATTAGCAAAAATTATAAAGGTATTTATACTAATAATTAATATATACAGTAGCTTAACAACCTGGTGTAAAGCTAATTCAATTCAACAAATATTATCGACATTTACGATTGATAGCATTCGGAGTAAAATTTAAACGTTTATGAATCGTAACGAACATTTACGTTACAAATTGGTGCATCGGCCGGGAATGTTTTTCTTACCATGTGAATATGGCAAGAAAAACCCCTGCTCCAGACTCAACATCGTTTGATCCACGCAGCATTTTGCAGCCAGACTAGCTTTCAGCGGCTGGGGGGGTTTTTCTGTGGAACGATGAAAAGCTTGATTTTGCTGCAGATGTTATAGTTTGGGGGGTGTTAGCTTTAAAATGGACCAATCGAATGCATTACCAGTGGAAAAGATTAGGAATTACTTAAGTCTCCATTTTCTCATTAATAAAAATTAATTAAATACAAAAAAATATTTTTGATTTCATTGTGTACCATAATTATTAAAGAAAAAAGTTAATTATAATAACAAAATAATTAATAAAATTTAATAAGAAATTTAGAAAAAAAAATATTCATGTATATACTCGTATTAAAGAACAGTAAACATTTGTATACGAAATAAAGACATACGAATGCAAAAATGTCGGAAAAATTGAAATTAACTTAACATTTTAGTTAACTCTTACACAACTAGAAATTATGGCCATAAAATAAAATATAAAACATGCAAAAGTTAAAGAATTAACTACTTAATAGCTAAGAAACATTAAATTTATAAAAAAAATAGAAAATTTAGATATAAAGAAAATTTAGCTTAAGAAAAAAAAACAATTCAATACTCAAATTTTAACGGTGATCGATGACCCATACACCTCAGCTGGTATCCAATGATGCGTAGAAAATAACGTTGCGGATCCGTTGATGTAGGCATGTATGTATCGTATATGCCTCGTTGTTATTAACGCAGATAATTATAATTTTCCAGCGATAATTAGGGTATATGGAAAATTCGGAGATAAGTATTTTGTACTACGTGAACTACCACTGTGATATTAATTATAAGTATTTATTAATTTATTAATTATTTAGGTTTTTTTTTTTTTTGTAAACATATTATACGTTCTGTTTTATCAATATCACTTTGTTTACATTGAATCTCACATATAATTTGCAATTGCACAGTTCATGATTAAGCACAGCATAAGGTTATTCGTGGTTAAGAAAACTGTTTATATTGTATGACCACGTTTATCACTAAAAAAATAGTTTTTGAGGAGTGTGATTACACTAAATTATATACGTATTAGAATTATAATATTATATTTATTGTTAATCATATTTAATTATTAATTTTAAGTTTATCGTTATGTTCACATTTTATAATAATTTTATTTACTTGTTAAATAAATTTCGTATCACAAGTTTGCCATACACTCCATTAAAGACTTGTTCACTGTTTTTATTATATTTTTATTTTATTTTATGTATTTATGGACGAGCTGTCCAGTTTAAAAGAATCTCATTAACTCCCTACGAAAAAAATTTTTTTCCCAGCAGATATTTGTTTTAATTGTTCATTTGAGTATTGGTACATTTTATAGCCCTATCCTATTAGCAAAAATTATAAAGGTATTTATACTAATAATTAATATATACAGTAGCTTAACAACCTGGTGTAAAGCTAATTCAATTCAACAAATATTATCGACATTTACGATTGATAGCATTCGGAGTAAAATTTAAACGTTTATGAATCGTAACGAACATTTACGTTACACTATCGATAGTCGAAACTTTGAACTATTAGTAGCTTTTTTGGGAACCTTAGTTGGGTAAAATGCGATTTGGTGAAAATACCAAATTTTCAAATTGAGAATAAAATTAACAATTACGAAGTTTTAAATTTTCAATACCATGGTTAAAATAATCATGGATGAGTGGTTTTTACAAAAATTATCAAAAATTTCCTGACCTATTCGAACATATGAAAGAGAACCCGTAAAGTTTTCTGGGATAGACAAGTTAAAAAATGACCATAATTAGATCCCGTTCACCACACACGTTATTCATATTCATGGAACTTGAACTTCTAAGCAGCATGTATAGCACAGTAAATTCCACCATAACTAAACCATGTTTATGGTGTGACCAGTAATAGAAAAAATGGAAAGTGGATTGAAATAGAAAATCACAAAGGTGAAATTTTTTATGCTGGACAAGGTAACAATCATCATAATTAAATCCTGTTCCTATTCGGTTATATAGGTGTTATGCAGTGTTGCCAACTTAGCTCTTTTATAGCTGGAGTTCGAATTTATAATTTGTCGTGTTAGGGAGCAATGAATTTGAGTTGTGGCGCTAGCAGTGAATACCTGTGCCAAAAGTCAGGGCATATTTTATGTAGCATCATAGAGAAATAGATCATTTTTAACTGTTTCAATATATTTGAAGGCCTGAAAAATTATTGAGTTTGATATGAATTACTAAAACCAACTGACTCGTGAATAAATAGTGACCAATCAGCCTCAAGTTTTGTTATTACTAAATTTGCTTCATGGAGGTGTAGTTCGCGCGATCACATGGACCACCAAAGGATTTTTGATTTACGCACAGATTTAAAGAGACAGCTAGACACACATACACACACACACACACACACACACACACACACACACACACACACACACACACACACACACACACACACACACAATGCCCTCACCGGTATACCGGCGGGTAAGTGGGAAATAAAATACCACTCGTGGACCAAAACTTGCAAGAAGCGTCTGTTCACCAGGAGATGCGGCTTCAAACAGCGTCTGCTCTTCATGTAAGAGGCGGCTGAATTCCTTACCTGGCAGTAGGTATAAAATGCTAGGGGAAGGCCACCCTGATCAAAAAAACCGAGATGAGTGATGATGAAAATGTAAACCTGTTTACGGCGCAAAGGATGATTACCTTAGTGCCGGCGGCTTCGAGGAGTGAGCAAGCGGGCTCCCAGCCGTTGTTAGCAAGCGACCGCAGTACTTCAGTAGTGGAAAACTTGCCTGCTGAAGTATATGGGACCACAAGTGAAGCAAATATATTTGCAGAAGAAATAGGAGCTACAAGTCAATTTTTATTGGCGAAACAAGGAGCTCCTATGAATATGCCAGGCAGCGGTAACTACAGCCTAGGGGCCGTAGACCCATTTAAAAGTAGTAACACATTCCAGAGATCACCTCCAAATATCCAGAGGGACATTTCTTTGACCCTTTCGGATCCTGCAGGGAAAGGAGAGAAAATAATGCCTGTGATGAAGGTATTACAACAAAAATCCAGGCTATTTCAATCGCCTAAGCCTCTTAGTAGCTCTGTAGATGAGGAAAGGTCTGGTTTACTTTCGGACAATAATCAGCCTGATGCTCTTATTCTGATGGGAAGAAAAATTGTTCTCCTCTGCGATTACATCAGGGGAAGAAGTAATGTGCACCACGAGAAAAAGAGGCTTGCCACGTCGATTAAAAATCTTTATACCGAACACTCATATAAGAGCGCAAAACTAGAGGAGGAGATTAAAACAACGCAGACAATTGCAAAGCTGGCTAAGCAGATAACGGTATGCTGCGAGACTCAAACTTCGCCAACCATCTCAAATCCGAGAAACATGGAAGAAAGAACAGTGCCGCTGGTAGCCGAATCAAAAACGGCACTTAATACGAATAGTAAAAGGAGAATATCGCTTGAGCCAAACCCAACTGTTGGACAGGCCCAGAAAAAGGGGAAAAAGAAACCTGGTGAAACCCAGGATCTAGGAGCCAAAAGTCCATGTGGAAACCCAGTAGAGCCCAACGAGCTCGACAACGAGGAGGGCCCTGAATGGCAGGTGGAAAGAACCAGAAAAAGGAAGAAACGTGTAAGGACCCCGCGTCCTCGCCCTGATGCCATCCGGATCACAAAGAGCGGATCGTTGTCGTATACCGAGATACTTAAAAAAGTGAAGGGGGATTCAAATTTGAACGGCCTCTCTGATAAGGTTACTCGCATACGGAGGACAGCAAAAGGTGAACTCCTACTTGAGTTAGGCAAAGACATACGCGCAAAAGAACTTGGATTCCAAGTCGCGTTAGAAAATTCACTTGGTGCGGACGCAACAGTGCAAACATTAGCACAGAAGGATGAGGTTATGGTCGAAATTAAAGATATTGATCAGGCTACAACAAAAATAGAGGTACATAAAGCCATTACGGATAAGTTTGCTGATGCACAAAATCTGCCGATAGACTGTGTCAAGTCACTGAGAGCTGCCTACAGAGGTACCCAAACAGCAGTAGTGGCTGTGCCAAAATCGGTAGCCAAAGTTATGAACGCTGAAGGTAAGGTGCGTGTTGAGTGGGTAATCTGCTGAATTCGGGGGAAAAAGCCCTTAATGGGAGCCCTTAAAGTGTTACAAGTGCTGGCAGTATGGACATACAGCCAAATCAGATAGATGTGACGTAGATCGCTCTCGCCTTTGTTACAAATGCGAAAGAGATGGTCATCGAGTAAAAGAATGTAAGGAAGAAGCAAATTGTGTGCTTTGCCAAACCAAGATGAACCGTAACTATATAGCAGGCAGTGGTAGATGCATAGCTTACGTAGAGGCGTTGAAAAAAGTTCAGCGTCTATGAAGTTCCTCCAGCTAAATCTAAACCATTGTGAGGCTGCACAGGATGTATTGGTACAATCTGTGCATGAAGCGAAAGTTGATGTCGCAATCCTGTGCGAACAATACATAAATATGGAAGGGTGTAACTGGACAACTGATGCAACAGGTAAAGCCGCAATATGGGTTTGTCGTCAGCAGTTCTTTGATGCGTTTGGTGACCACATGGAAAGTCAGTGAACTCTACACACATAGCGACAACCAAGTCATTATTTTTGAAATAAAACTGGCAATGGAAAATAGACGTACAAAACTTCAAAGGAAACCAGCGGGTTGGAGGGCAAGTACCTTCGAGGAAGATCTATTTAACCTACTTCTTGCAAAGCCGAACCTCCTGGGGACTGCCAATGCAAAAGCAGCGCAGATAATGAGTATGATCACAGACGCCTGCTCTAAAACTATGGCAGAAAGACAATTAAATAGTCACCGTCAACCAGCATGCTGGTGGACTGAGCGAATTGCACAACTGCGTCGGTTGTGTCACCGTGCAAGGAGAAAACATCAACGTGCCTGGGGTAGGGAGCCCTATCCTAGCTTGCGCGAGAAGTAATTGGATGCTCGAAAACAACTTAAACAGGCAATTAAGGCGAGTAAGCGTGAATGCTGGAAAGAGCTGTGCGAAGAAGTGGACCATGGCCCATGGAGGAGACCCTACAAAATCGTCATGAATAGGCTCAGAAACAAAAACGCAAATGCATCACCTCCCACTTGCCCAATGATGCTGAACAGAATTGTTTCCGCCTTATCCCCGCAGCAAAATGATCTGATCAACGCCATTGATGTAATACCTGGCGTGGAAGAAAAAGTTCCCTTGGTATCCACAGAAGAGCTGATAGATGCATATCAACGATTCGCGAATTCAAAAGCTCCTGGGCCTGACAATATTCCAAATATTGCATTAAAGGCCGCCATTCGAGCTAGACTTGACGACTTCAGAGAAGTCTACAACTCATGTCTGAGGGAGGGGGTATTCCCGGAACGATGGAAGAGGCAGCGGCTGGTTCTGTTACCAAAGGCAAATAAACCTTCTGGAGAGCCATCTGCATACCGACCATTGTGCATGTTGGATACGGCTGGCAAAGTGTTAGAGCGCATAATCTATAATCGATTGGAGAAAGTTGTGAAAGGAGCCGGAGACCTCGCCGAAAGCCAGTATGGATTCAGAAAGGCCCGATCGACAATCGACGCCATTCAATACGTCGTTAAAGTCGCAAAGGAAGCAACACAAGGTAGAAGATGGAAGGACGGTTCTAAAAAGTATTGTGCCGTGGTTACGCTGAATATCAAAAATGCGTTCAATTCGGCCAGATGGGACTGTATTCTCAATGCCCTACTTGAATTGCAAGTACCGATGTACATAAGGAGGATTATCTCGAATTATTTTCACAATAGAATGCTGATGTATAATACGGACGATGGGATCATAGAATACAAAGTTGCGGGTGGAGTTCCTCAAGGATAAGTATTGGGGCCTCTACTATGGAACATCATGTACGACGGCGTCTTGAGGCTCAACGTACCCGATGGCGTAGAGATTGTTGGATTTGCGGACGACGTTGCCGTTGTTGTAGTCGCGAAAACCTTAGAGGAAATAATAGAGATATGTAGATTGACCATTATAATTATCAAACAGTGGTTGATCTCATATGGACTCCAGTTGGCTGACCATAAAACCGAAGCAGTTTTAATTACCAGTAGGAAGGTGATAGAGACTGTAAATGTTGATGTTGGCGGAGTTTTGATCCTCTCACAACCTTCGTTACGATATCTTGGTGTCCAAATTGTTGCACGTATAAATTTTAGGGAGCACCTAAGGATAGTGAGCAGGAAAGCTGCCAATGTAGCTACAGCCCTCTCCCGGATTATGCCCAACGCTGGTGGACCAAGACAGAGTCGTAGGACTCTGCTGGCAAATGTGGTAACATCCATCATCCTGTATGGATCACTTATCTGGCTGGAGCGATGCGATGAACAATAAATCGTATAGATGCAAGCTGGCATCGGTGTATCGACTGGATGCCTTAAGGGTTATATATGGCTTTCGCACAGTATCCGATGACGCAACGCTCGTTATTGCAGGGATGATACCCATCGATCTACTTGCAAAGGAAAGGAAGAAGTGGTATGTGTGTCGAGAAAACCTAGGAAGTCGAGCATCAGAACGCATTGTAACCATGATAGAATGGCAAAGGCGCTGGGATAGCTCGGAGAAAGGCCGGTGGACCTATCGCGTTATATCATCCATCAATAAGTGGATTAATAGGCGACATAGTGAAATTAATTACTATCTGACGCAGTTTTTAAGCGGGCATGGTTGTTTTGGTGCATATCTTTACAGATTTAAACATGCCGACACACCGGAATGTCCTGCCTGCAAAGGATCAGAAGAGGATGTGGAACATATATTTTTTCAATGTCCAAGGTTCGAGATAACTCGAATAGAACTGTCCAGTGTCCTCGGGCAGCCCGTAACACCTGATAACATACTAGAGCTAATACTTGTGTGTGAACGTAATTGGAATGCAGTAAGCCACATGGCAGCAGTGGTGCTTAAGCAGCGCAGATGCTTAGAGCGTGCTAGAGAGGAACATCGCGGTATGGCTAGATAGCGGTGGCAATCTCAATGTTAGGTTGAGACGCTGAGATGAGAAAAGAGTGTAGTAACTAGTCACCTCCAAGCGAAGTAATGAATAACTGATAGTTCCGCATCGGGGATGTTCGAAAGGGTGTGCGGTTTTTAGATGGTAGGAATCCATCACGGTTGCTGAGATGTTTGCCCATCGAAGCTCCGTCTTATAGAAGATTTTCCTCACTTTACCCGGTTAATAAAAAAAAAAAAAACACACACACACACAAATAACATTTGGACAACTTTGTGAAAGAAAGTAAAAACCTATGCTAATAAATTTGTATGTATTGTAGGGACAAGATTCGAAATGCTCATCTATACATATATCGTCGTCTTCCCTCGACGACTCTACACAACTACTTTAGATACGATAATATTTATTATTTTATTCCACTTAATAAAAGCAACAACAATATGCATAGAAAGAAAAACATAAAAAAACTAAAAGTACAATAGCGAAAGAAACTATAATACATATTACAAATTTTTCTTTCTTCGAAGGAAAAACTTTTCACAAAGTTTTTCATTAAAAAACAAATACAACAGAAATTGATTGAAATTTTATGTTAGTTGATTTAAAATAGATTTAATTTTTTTTTTGTATTTTATAATCCTTTAAAAAGTTTTATTTATAATCTTAAAAATAATAAAAATAAAGTTCAATGGAATTAAGATAGTTTTCATTTTGACTGGCTGGAACCATATAATTCACTAGAGGATAGTGTGGCAAATAATCTGTATTAGATTATGAATCTGTTAAGTAACAAAATTATCGGCTTAGTGAAGTACAGTTTTAATTTCCAATCTCCATTAAAATAAAACGGAAAAATTAAAATTTCTATCAAAAAAAAAAAAAAATTGCCACTCAAAACAAATTAAAATTAAAATTATGTAAATGTGAAACTATATATACCTACGTATGTAGATTACACATATAAAAAACTATTTAAAATTCATAGTTGACACTTGACCTCTTTTGTATAGTTAGATTTTTAATAGTTTTTCGTTTTTATTCATTTTTCAACACAAACTAGAGTATAAAAGGCTTAATATATTCCATTATGTATAGAAACGTACAAATATTGTTATATTGAGTGGATTAAACTACTTAATGCAAATAAGATAACAATCTAAAGTACATTTCAATTTTAAAATTATGCTAATAAGATTGTACGATGTTCTGATCATCAGATCATCTCCTCGTTATACGGCCTTAAGGCAAAGCGCCATTATACACATATTTAGATAATAGATTCTTATTACGCTCACAAAAATGTATTTTCACTTTTGTTATCTTTACATTTTAATTGTTTATGCATTAATTAATTCATTTATGTGTATACTGTAAAATAATACATCCATTGTTACGTACCCTTAATTATTATCGCAGATCGCAGTTAATGTGTATTTACCTATGTTTATATCTTAACGAAATTTTATACAACATAATCATAAATACAAAAGACCATTCTTCTCATTGCCAGGTTATATCCACCTGAGTATGATGTACGCCGTGTTATTATATAACACCGGGTGATCAATTGAAAACTTTACATGCAGATATCTCGAAATTCAATCGATGCGTCTATTTTATTACATCGCCTGAAAAGTTATCGGTCTGCCACATAGATGGTGCCACAAATTTAGAACACATATGATTTTTAAATTCTACCAACCCTCAAATGATAGCTGTACAATTTTATAACATTTCGATCAAAGCAAAGCAGTGGATTGATAAGTGTTATTGGGACTCTGCACCAGGAAAATCAACGATCATTGACTGGTATGCTGAATTTAAACGTGGTCATTCAACCACCGATATGCACCATGCTCTGGATGCCCAAATGAGGATGTGACTCCAGAAAACATAAAAAAAATCCATGAAATTGTTTTGAAAGACCGTAACGTGAAGATACTGTTAAAATTAGCCGAGTTTCCAGCCGAAAGATGGTAATGTAGATATTACATTTTATACCCAGCCGAAAATTGTATATAAATATATAATATGTCGATAATATAGATTGTATCGATAAAAAGTTCAACTTCAATATTCAACCTTCAACCGAAAAAATTCGGCAATGCAGATTTTAAAGTAACAAAGAATCATCAATTTTGTAAAAGATAAATGTTAATAAAAGACATCTAAACTATAGTCAAATTTCGTTGATGAAAGGTTTGTATATCAAGATTTTAATCCAACCTGACTGTATCAGTTTGTGAACCATGACCCTAAGTAGAGTTGTGGAACTAACAGTGAACACCTGTGCCAAAAAGGAGGCCAAATTTTATGTAGTTGTTAGTGCCACAACTCAAATTCATTGGCCTCTAACACGACAAATTATAAATATGGGATCCAGCTATTTACGAGTCTGTCTAACTTCACCCAGTTCATACGACCTTTAAACATTATGTGATATTGAGTTTTCAAATTTTTTCGGCGAAAATTTACTGTTAACTTCAATAACATGTAATTTTCGGCTAATATCAACAGAATTTTGTACTGCCACTTGATACGAAATATGTCGATAATGCAGGGGTTTTCGTTTGAAATTTTCGGCTAACTTCAGTAGCATGTCTGTGTCACTATGAAAACTCTATAAAATACGACCTTAGATTTAAATTCTAAGTTTAGGCTGAACGATTACGAGTAAAAATTTTATTTTCCCCATGTTTTGTCGACAAAATATTTTATGATGAAGAATTTGTATGACCAGAAGAAGGGAAAATAAAACTTTCACCCCTATAACCCCATCAGACTGACCCCTAACCAATAATCAAAATCTACCTATGATCATGGGCTATCGAATCGGCCTAGTCAGATTGGTGTACATGTTGCAAAATCTCGAATGATGAACGATTTTTATCGTCAGAGGAGGGGAAACTCAGACTCACTCCTAACCTATAATCAAAATCTACCTTTGGTCAAGTGCCATCGAATTAACATAGTCAGATTGGTGTCCATCTGGTTAAATCTCGAATGATGGACGATTTTATCGAGGTAACAAGGGAAAAATCACAATTTCACCCCTAAAATCTCATTAAAAAATATTATTAAAACCTATATTTAAAATCTGCTTTTGGTCACAGCCCATCGAATCGACGTAGGCAGATCGGTGTATGTCTGGCATCGACTTGATTTCCAAATTTCTTTAACGACAATTATAAACCATTTAAAGCTTGATAATTTTAAAACTTATTTAATGGAAATTTTCGGCTGTATGAAACACGATATGACATTTTTTTTACTATTCTTTCTCAAGTTATTACCGCTTACAAACCTCTTTAAATGAGGCATTTTACAAACATAATACTTTCGGCTGCAGTAGTCAAGACACTATCTGCATTATCGATTTTTTCACTTTCAGCTGGCATCTGTCGGCTATCTTTAACAAGATAACGTGAAGTAGCGTGAGATAGCTGACATTGTAAAAATATCAATGGAACGTGTTGGTCATATTTTGCATGAACATTTGCCTTTGAAAAAAATCACACTTTCACCAAGACAAGTCGATCGCAACAATGGCAAAATTACACGAATTGCACATTGAATGGCAGTGCTTATTACTTGTAGCAGACCTAAAAAAAAACTCCAGGGAAAAAAATTTGGCTGCAATGAAGAAGTGATTGCAAACTGATAAGCTCTTTGAAGACAAAAATAAATCGTTCTAGAGAAAAGGCATCGAAATGTTAGAGAGTCGTTGGACTGATTGTATCGCTCTGAAGGAAATTATGTTGATGAAAAAAATGTATTTTTCTCAAAAAAAAATTGTGTTTTATTTGCTAGACCGGGAACTTTTCAGGTGATGTGAGCCAACCCACGCGAGCAAATTTAGGCGTTAGTTTGTAAAAAATTTGGTAGTTGTTAGTTGGCAATGCTGCAACACCAAACGTTTTTCAAAAATATTAATTCCTAAATTATTGCAGAAATCCTTAGTAAGGAAGGTGTATTATCACTCCCAATTGATTAAGGCAGCAATTGTTTTACGAGAGCCTAATCTAAAAGGCATCTTCAACATTTGCTTGTCACTCGCACAATTGAGCTCCTCTAAGGTTACAGTAAGACTGCTTATTGCGGTAAAGAGGGCAAGAATATTGTCATGAATAATTGGGAACTTCTCATGAATTCTATTTATGAATCTACCATAGCAATGAGGATCGCTTTTGTTGAGTTGTTAAAATGCCAATTATGAGATTGGAGGAGAGTAAACAGATTCATCAAAATTTCTAAATATTCAACATCCTTTTTTCTTTTTCTTGATTGTTGTCACCCCATGACGGGAGATCAGAAGAACCCGTAGTTTTGTTTGTTTATTTAAATTAATTTTTTTTAGTTTACCAGTATATATTAGTTTTTTCGGTATAGGTAATTTATTGTTTCATAAGGAAGGATGTGGAACATTTAGACAGCAACGAGTACTTATTCGAATGTGAATGTCGAAAAATTCCCATCGTGTCTTACCGTAAAGCAGCTCTAACCTGTTTTGACAAACTGGAAGGTGTAAAGCGTTTCTTCCTACAAGTAACCAACGGAAACTTATCAGCACACAAACAATGATCAGTCTGGTCGACAAATCTGTTACACATTAAAGGTCGACTGAACAGATGCCGTTTTCCACCCCATTTAAAAGAGGGAAATATCATAAAACTTGACAATGCGCTACAATGAGACAGGTTGAGTTTTGATGTACGCCCACAGAAAGACATGAGGATCAATTAAACGTACAAATGATAAATTTTTGCCACAACCATCACAACTAACATTACAAGACGATATGAAGATCTTTAGGAAGGTGTACTGGGTCAAGTTGATGAACAAAGAAAGGTACACGAAATTATCTGTTTCGTCAAAAACCGAATGTTTTCACAGTGCGCTGCCTGCTCGGGTTGGATTATAAAACAAACCAATTACGGAGAAATTGTTTTTGTTTCATTTCTAATGGAAAACTAGAATTTGAAATAAAGCTGCCATTGTGAACAACGCGATTAAGCTGGAAATCACGAGACAACTTTTAATAAGCATTAACATCCATGTGATAGAAGTAGAATAGCTGTTGGAATTTTTATAATTAGGCACGGAACAGAATTCTTTTGAACACAATAAGAAAATTATGAACAACTAGACCAGCTACCAATGGGCAATCTACCATCTGGCTCTTGACCGAAAAACTTCAATGAATAATTTTGAGCAATAATTACTAGTTTACTTGTATAAGTTGAATTTAATCAACCACGATTATCAATTACTATGGCACAAAATTGCTAAAGGAAAATTGCGGACTCAAATGTTCAATTTTATTTTACCATATGTGAACCGTCCGATCATTGGCACTGATTTTATTAGTAAAATCAGTCTCCTCGTCGATCTCAAACACAAACGGGTTCAGCAGATCGCTAATGAAATTGATATCCAGAACAGTACAACCAACTTACAAAAGTATCACCATATACAATATCGTCTCCCGTATCAATACTATAGCCCATTTAACATTATCTTGATCGCTGGTACACCTCAAAGCAGCGTATACTGAATTCCAGCACACGGCCGAATACGGATTTTTCGACCTAAACACACTTACATTGATGCACCATAATCTTCAAAACCGATTTCAGCCTCTGGCCTCTTTGGATTAGGGAACAAAAATGCCATCCGGTCTCAAAAATGCCGCAGAAACGTTCCAACGTCAAATATATACATGCGTTTTTGGATTAAATTCTTTTGTCGAATTTGTCCGTCATACAACAGTTTCTGTGCATGACAAATTACTAACATCGCTTCATTCCGAAACTCGCTATAAGACTTGCTCCAGTTCTCCGATATTTAGTCACTCTACAAAAAAGCACAAGCAGCCAACAATTTTTCTTGGTTCGACGCGTACGAGTTGCATTCATACGACTTAAAACAGAATTGGGTAATATCATGTTACTGATCGATCCAATGGACGACACTAAGTTCAGCATCACAATCGTCACAAGAAATACCGCTGTCAGAGTAGTATTGCACAATACTATAACGTCGGTTGGGAGCGTCTGGGATTATTCAGCAAAAAAAAACTAAAATAAATCTTCAACTTAATTCGCAAAATATATTTAAGTAGAACATTTTAGATATTTCATCGGAGGTCAAGAAATCAACATTTACACCGATGGTAAGCTTCTAACCAACTTGATCTAAAACAAGCACGTCACTTATGATTCAAATCAGTTTAGCACGGATATCCAACAAGTGTACAGTAAAGACAACATTATTAGACGACATTATCATGTGCAACAAACAACGAAACGGCACACACAACCCATATCAAATAGCAAAAATCAAACCTGTCTAAAAAAAATTCAACAAAAATTTATTTTCTAAGCATTTTAGTTGTATGATTAAATATGTAATGATTTCCTCCATAAATCACAGAACTATTATACCATAAAATATTCGACACTTTACACAATATTTCACATCCTGGTGTACCTACAACTCTTAATTGATTGCTGGTTAGTACGAAGTTATGAACCATTGGACACAATCTTGTATTTCCTGCCAACAATCAAGAGTCCAACGGCATCGAATATAGCCACTTGACATAGTGGATCATACCATATTGCTAAAACCTTCGTAAACAATTCCATATCTCGATTCAGCGATTAAACAAAACTACTTTGCTCTCATCGAAGATGCACAACTGCTTATCATCGCTAA
Source organism: Nephrotoma guestfalica (assembly GCA_963691935.1). Classification (NCBI taxonomy): domain Eukaryota; kingdom Metazoa; phylum Arthropoda; class Insecta; order Diptera; family Tipulidae; genus Nephrotoma; species Nephrotoma guestfalica. Next base: position 98,670,293 of record OY829913.1, read on the forward strand.
GCGAATTGCATGGTTGAGCCATACTGTCGCTTAAAGATGTTCTCTGGGCTCGAGACAAAACAACAAACAGAAGCTCCAAAGGATATCTATCATTTTACTTGATATTCGAGCCATGGTCAAATATCTCAAGTGTTTACCAGGTGAAACAGTATACGGTCAAAATGTCACTAATGGAACTTAAAACATCATGATGGGACATACAATTAGGCCATAAATAGAATTTCATTATTTGTAGGCCAGTAGATCTTATTAAAGTTGAGTTCTGCTTCGAGTTGGGTTCTGATAGCTGCAAAATCTATAACCAATTATTTTATTAAAAAGCGTATGATTAGGCTTTAATTTTCCAAATTGTTTTATAATATCCTGCTGTAAGGGTTCTGCTACGTCAAGAGACGTGAAATGAGCAGCATTTTACAAAGTGATATAACTACACAATGAAGTGACGGCTCGCACTGTAGTATACTTGCCAACTTTAAGATTAATAGATCGAAACTTAAACGTTCATCCACTTACCACACATTGACTAGCTACTTACTGGCGTAATACGCTCATACTATCAAAATCTTAAGGATTTTACCCAAGGTTTTATTTGCTTGTGATCTATCTATAAAATGACTCAGAAATGGAGTATAGCACTAAAACGATTTAGGAGTTGTACGAGAGAACCATTAAACCTATTATTTTATGTCCATATATTGAACTAAAGAAGCATTTTGTGCAGCAACTGCACAAAATGCTTCTTTAGTTCAATATATGGACATAAAACACATCACTGGATCATGAATTTAATGCCCATCTATCAGAGCTACGTCAGACGGGCTTCACCGAATTCTAATCAGTGCGACATCTAATGAGACCAGCATAGGAAGCCCCCATTTCAAAGATTGAGTGCCTTGATAACAGGATAATTTAGAGAGATATTTCAAATTAGCTGTTACACTTGATAAGCTTGATTTGATAATTCTGGTTGCGACAGACTCAACAAGTCTTCTGATAGAGCCTTAGTCAAGTTTGCTATTATTCTAACCCGCGACAGGTCATCAACACAAACCTCGTGCTTTGGAATGCAAGGTAATATTAACTCCAGAATATACCTAAGTAACAACCTCCCGCTTCAGAGGGTGGATAAATATTATGGACCGGAATAGAAAGAAAAATTTCGCCAGATCATTACCTTCGGCTGTTTAGAGAAGCGGATGAACAATTCTAGTAAAGTTTATTTCCGAATGTGTTCTCCTAGTCTGCCAACTATCAATTATGTAAAGTTTATATAAATGGAATTCTGGGCGTATACCCGTATATTCCAAGCATGCACATATTTTTTGTCTACCTCAGATATTCTAATATGTATTGTTAACTACTCCAACCTGGACGTAATCTTCGGGCGCCTGGTACTGGTGTGATCATTCGATCGCCTGGTACTGGTGTGAATCCACTAAATCAGCCCTAGATCATGCCTGTGATTGTCTCTCGAGGTTTCAAGAACCAAGACGCCCTTCTATGGCGCGAACCAGCATCCTAACTGCCTTATAGCTCAAACCAAAATACACAGTCCAAACCGAAGAACGGATAAATATGTAATTTTGGTTGATCATTTTGTCTAGATGACTACTGATCACCTCAAAAAAGGATTATTCTAATCTCGTACAAAACTCTATTCTTGGATTTTTAACGCTAAACGTTTAGACAGTTAGACACTAGACGACAATAAGCGTAGAGTCGTATTGGGGCCTATTATGAAATAAAATCTCATTTTGGAATGCATTGGTGGCATGACATACCCTACTCGCATTCAATCCGGTCTTAATCGAACAGTTCGCCATATCATAAAATAAAAAGAAGGATTTTTGGGAAAAAGGAACCATGTTCTATTTTAGCAATTTGACTGATAGAAATGTATTTAAAAGGAAATTGATACTCGGAAAAGCGATTTCATAATACACCAATACAAAGTGAATCGCATTTAGTATATCGAAAAAGCAGAAATGCTTTCTCTTCTCATCCAAAGTAGAGTTACTCTTTCACTGTTACCCACTAAAATGTAAATACAATACAACTGTTTCAAACATCAAATTTAAATACACAAGTGCAACAGTAGGTATCTTAACAAGCTCGAAAATTGTTAGTAAGAATTCAGAGGTCAAGAATAATAGAGCTCGAAGGCGAAATGACCGGGAATACTCATGCCCAAAGAACAGAATACTAAAACCGTTTCAACTGATTTTGTACTTTCGTACTAAATTTGATGTACAACAACTAAAATATCGGTGGTCGAATAGTTAAGGTACCCACAACTAAATGTTACCATCCCAAAGGTAGCTGGCTCAATACCAACCCGCGACTATAATTTTATTGAGGAGTAGTATCTAATTATGCGATGATGTTACCGAATCAAGTATTCCTCCAGTAGTGATTGGATAATGAATTTAGAATGCCGTAATATGTGAATTGGAAAATGGAAGAAATGAAAGCAAGTGTAAATGGCGGCAATACTGTAAGTAACAATGACGCAACAATGCAAAAATGCAATACGCATACTTCGCCAGATACAATAAATTTGATAATCTCAATGAAGAAAAAGTGAAATAGTGAACAGTGATAAAAGTGAAAAGTGAATTTGTTAAAGAAGTGGCAGGTGTTGGAAATAAAGTTTATGAACTTTAAACGCTGAGCGTCTTACTAGCAAAATTCATTACGAATCCGTATTGAACGCCTGAAATTCGCAACATTTGGTGTCAGAAGTGGGATTTTTCAAATACCTCTGCAATGGTCATAAGTTAAACACCTATTCATCCCAGCAACTACGGAAGTCACAGGCTTTCAACCAAAAGCAATAAAAACGAGCTTCTATCGACGTTGTAGAGAGCTCTGGAAGAGAGTATGCTGCAACACACGCCAGGATCAACTCAACTCAACGCCAGGATCATCAAGATTTTGCCGGTTGCAGAAACTGACGAGCGGGAAATCCAGCGTTCTGAAGAGCAAGTAAAAATGTGAGGGAAATGGATAAGTGGGAGGTCAAACAATAACAACCAATTTAGGCATAACCGTTAATTCTCAAACAAAAATAAACCATCCTTGGGAGATATGATGAAGGCACTGTTACTTCGAATGAAGGAAATGCAAGCAGAGCAACGCGCTCAATTAGATCAACTTCTGCAAGAGCTTAAACGAGAGAATCTTGAAGTAAACAACCAAACGGCGCAGTGATTAGAGCTTTGGCGTTTGAACCCGGTTCGAATCTCGATAGAGGCAGGATACAAAAGGGATTTTTCATCATCTGATTTGGCGATGAAAATGAACTCAACCCTTCTCGGAGTGAAGAACTTATGGGCCGAACTAACTTCCATGTCAGTACTATAAGTTGGCAGCTGCATACGGTAGGATGTGGAAAGCGAATCACAAAATCAGCCCACTTTGAAACACATACCTCGCAAACTATCGGAGATGGCCAACTAAAAGTTTTCAACAGAACCAGTTACCGGAGGCTCATTTTAAAGTGCAGTTCCCAGCTTCAAACGTTTTATTTACTAAGCCTGACCAATTATTCATTATGCCTGAAAATATAAAGCTTTTCGACGTTTTAACAAACATGCGCACGTCATATACTGATCTTTAACAGTTCTTTACAGTTCTTTAAGCATGCCAATCCTTTTATATTCATATTAACTAAAACTATAATGATCGGTATCTATTGCTAATAAACACTTCAATTTTGTGCAGAAATTTAAAATAAAAGTGATTCAGCCACCACAAATTGTATTTGTGTTGCATGAGCCTTTATGTATGCCATTTTTAAAAACTCGCGCATGCGCAGCATTATAAATTATTCATTTTACCTGTTTCGGTCAGCATGTCCAATCATCAGACATTCGAGTTTAATCGAAGGCACTCATTCTTTTTGGGATTCTCCTTACTTGGGGTGCTAAAATTTTTAGTTGACCAAATAGTGACCAATTAGAGCTAACATTTATTTTATAAAATTCGCTTAATGAGGTGCCAGCTAAGGCAAAAACCATTGAGACTCTAAAATAACAACAACTAAAGGTATGATGCAAATCAACCCTCAAAGATTTACAAACTTTTATTGAATAGATGCGACACAATTTTCAGCAATGAATGATTTTGTAGATATGTATTTCAGTTGGAAACTGTTCAAATAATCACCCGGTAAATCGCAAGTATTCAATATTGTGTATACGTAAGTACAGTACAGAGAGACAGTACTTAATAATAATGCCTTTTTACTTAATGATAAGAAAAATATTTACGATAAGAATGGAAGCAAAGAAAACTTGTATTTTATTCTTATGTATCAGATTGCATGATCAATTAAGAATATTTTATAATAAAATGGAAAACTGAAGACGAAAAAATAAAAAAATGGAAAATTATTGATTACATTTTTCGCCGAAATTAAAACAATTTCGTTTTGTTCGTTTGCTCGTTCGGTTTGTGAGGGTGGTATCGGGCCACAAAACTCATTGTATATGGAAACAAAGTGGTTTTGAATTTATATGTACATTACATACTTTACAGGGGTGAACGCGGGTGTGTATATTATATAATACAGTATATAAAAGAAAATGAGATATGAACGTGTAACACTTGTATTTTTGTTTTGTTTCGTTGCTTCTTGTTGTTGTTAATACATTCGACCTTTAAACTATGCTAATTTAAAATAATAGCAACATAAGTATTTTCATATTTTGTTGTTCTTTTAAAGACGAATGCCAGAATGAAGCCGACTCGAAACCAAAAAGGTTAATATTATTCTTAAGTAGGAATAATAACACTAAAACAAAAATGTAATTGAAAAAATGGCCCCATTTTAATTTACTTTACATCTCTTCGTACGTATTATAGGTACATATTATGTATACATGCCGTTATTCTTCAATCATAAAGTTATGCGGAGGAGCTGAGCAATCCAACATTTTTAATTTTTATTCTGAAACATTTATGGTTGAGATTTATAATTACATGTTTATGATAAATACATATACTCGTACCTATACAGTAAGTCTGAAAAGCTCTCAGCACTCAGCCAACAACAAAAATTTTTGTTACAATGATGGTGTAAGATTATTGTCTAATGACATTTTATTTCTGTTTGCCCAAACCTTACTACAAATTTTCACAATACGCTGTCGTCTTTTTCTTATTTTTTAACAAGCAATTAACAAACTCTGCGCAATATTTATTTATTTTTATTTTTTATTTCACTAAGAAAAAAAAATATCCAAGAACTATTTTAGAAGAATTTTTACGAAATTTCTTTAGAAAACAGATAATAAAACATAAAATCCTTTAAGGCAAATAATTATTTAATTTATAAATGGAACAAAGAAATAAATAAAGAAATAATTATATTACAATAATAATTTTTATATAATACTGGTACATATTGTAACAGATGGAAAATAAGAAAATTCACAAAATTATTTTTTATTTTATTTTCGTTGGACTGGTCCAACAAAGAAATGGAAAATTATCTTGAAATTGCAAAAAAGTTTGGTGCACAGAGTTGCCCGTGTACTTATGGTTACTTGTTACATTAGCAAAGTTGAAAATAATTTAAATAATTTTAGGTTCATTGAACTTCTAGGAAAATAAAGCACAATATTCTTGTATTAAAAACAACTTTGGTTAATAATTCAAGAAATATTCTTTGTTCTTAAAAAATTTATGAATAATTTCGACAAAAAATACGTAGAAACCATTATAATGTAAATATAAAATATGGCCCGAAACAGGATAACAAAGTGGGATCGATTTTAATTATTTGTTAGAAAATCCTGGTATCGATAAATTGAAAAGAAGATAGTTCATATACATTAGTAAGTGTTTGGGTACTTGGATTTTTAAGACACACTCTAATATTGAGCAAAGTCCTAACCTTGAACTTTATATAAAATACAGCATGTATGTCTAATTAACTATTCAGACCTTTCCACCGATACCTAAACCGAGTCTCTAAGACAGCTAGAAGCCAATTTATTTAAAATATAAATTTTGAGTGACGTCATAGACTGAAACTTTCTATCAAATATATACTTTTCTATGTACGGAAGTATCCTTTATCGGTCAACGACAGTGTTGGATTAATTTCAAGTCAACATAAAATTTTATAAACTTTTAAAAATTATTTAAACAAAATTTAATAATTAAAATAATCAGTTAACAACAGAAAATCGTCGTTAAACTCAAGTTCGAGTTCTCGTAAAAAATTCTCATACCTCAATGAAAGGCAAGGCAAGGCAATACGCGTATTTCTGTATTGTTTACGTGTTGGTGTCGAAAATAGCGTAGACAATTGAGAATATGTAGAATATGTAGACAATTCGTAGACAATGTAGATTATGTTGTTTGTTGTTATTTCCACTGTTTTTCTGTACCGGGTCGTCATCTTATAGTTTTCCTGTATACATTGAGGTTTACCTATTTTTTGGCAGTTAAAATTCAATTTTTATAAAACAAATAGGTGAGACTGAAATATCTCGGTCAGTCGTCACTAAACCAAAATTATTTTATAAATCCAGGGTAGGAACCAAGCGTAAATTTTATCGATTAAAAAAATCAATAAAATATCCAATAAAATTCCAAATAAAATTGTAGCAGGCCTTTTATTTTGCTGGGTGATCAATAAACAAAACTATAAAACTAATATTTCTTGATGGATATGGTTCACTTTAAAACCAAAATAATTCTAGCAGCCTTTGCTAGTTTCCCCTTAAAAATTATTTTTTTATGTTGATTTTTTTCAATAATTTTTTAGGAAAAACAGAAGAAAGCAAAGGCTGCTAGACCTATTTTAGTTTTAAAGTGAACCATACCCATGAAGAAAAATTAGTTTTATAGTTTTCTTTATTGATCACCCAACAAAATCAAAGGCCTGCTGCAATTATATTTGGAATTTTGTTGGGTATTTAGTGTACACTGGTAGCTCCCATTTCATACAAGCCGTTTACACGATTCTGTCACATTTGCTGATTACAAATCGATTCTGATTGGCGGTGATGTGATCCTTCGAAAAGGAATCCGGAAAATGGGAGAATCTTCTAAGACGTTTTTCTGCGGGCTTTATAGAAATTAATAATTTTCATTCTGGTTCAAATCAAGTTAGTTTTGTAACGATATCAAATAAAATGTTGGTTTAAAATGTGCTTTCCTGAGCATAATCGATTAAACGCTGTACGAGGCCAAATGCACCGTGTGTCATGAACTTTTTCGAAACGAATACTTCATTTCTGATTTTAACGTCCGTTCCTGGAGCAATGTAGTTGGGGTACTATAAAACTTGTACGATAAATGGATTTTTTTGATTGATTTTGCTGTTTTTGAAATTAAACAAAAATCAAAAAACCATGTGGTGTGCAGGTAATGTGGTTTTTCCAGACTAAAATTGTCCGACAACTGTGATTAATATTGTCTTGAACCAGAATACAAGTTAGGTTAGGTCAGGATTACGTTTGACCGAGACATTCACCAATTAATTAAACATAAAACAATAACAACTTCATCACTAACATCAAGCAACTATTGCTTGGGTTAGTACAAATTTGGATCATCTTTTGGGAAGATCATAGAAGCAAGTAAATAATGGAATGGAACGAAATTTCCCTCTCCGGTATGAGAGTATACTTTACTCAGAAGCTTTGTCTAGGGTTGGACCAATCATTCATTAATCCGAATTCAAAATGATTACAAAAACGAACACTACAATAAATAATGCAAATCGCAAATATCGCCCCTCGGCTATCGTACACGGGCACGAATAGGAAATTAGAGCATCAAAACTCTAACAGAAGCAACAAGACTAGCACAATTAGAGAATAAAGTATGGGGATATTAACAACAGCTAAAGCGATGAAGGATAACAAGATTTCATTCAAAATTACGAATCACAACCTAATATTCAGGGATATGCCCCAACAAAAGACGCAGATGAAACAACTAAGGATGAGTTCTGTAAACAACTACGTACAAGTCACAATCACAAGGGGACACAGAAAATAAACGAAATAATAGAAGACGGGAATCTCAATGTGAGGATTGGAACAGATAACACCGACCTGACAACCAGCCTGAGTAAACAACCATTAGACTCTGTGTGCAATAAATAATGGAGAACGACTCATCGCCTTCTGCGTCACAAACCAACTATTCATAGGAGTCAGTAAATTTCCACATACAAATTTACACAAATACACATGGACGTCACATGATGGCAGAACCACGATCTAAATAGACCACGTAATGTTCAATAAGAAAGTGATCACGATTGCCCAGTGGTGCAGACATTCAAATTATCCACCAACTGGTAATATCACAATTTAAAATTAAACCTGTTGCCTCTATATTAGAGCAGCTACCAACACATTCAGACGAGTAGCAAGAATTCAGACTAAACTCTGGATCAGTCATAAAATTAGGAAGAAAATTGAAGATCGCTAGTAACTCAAGTTGAAAATATGCAAAAAAGTATGTTGGAGCTGAAACGTCAATACGAAGAAACGGTACGAGAAATCAAGAAAAAGGCGAAGAGTGGCCGCAGCAACCCGAAACATGCGCATACATAAAAAAATTTAATGCGTGCAACAGGCAACTAGAAAACTCACCAACATCCTAACAATAAGGCATGCATCTGTTTAGGAATAGAAATAATATCCTGGAGACAACACCACCAGCGATACATAAATCGTTGAATTAATAACTGGCGTTAATAATGAACACTCCTCCATCGTTAACACTCATCCACCAACGGAGCGAATGTCTTGAATTTGAAGTTCTAAAAATCTAAAAATACAAACGTTTTTAGTACAAGAGTTTTCGAAGTGTTGGCAAATAGGTTTATTAGGCCATTGTGCTGGACGGAAATGGGATTCGAAAATGGTTTTAGAAAAAGTACTGGAATACGCGGAACTCGTTCGTTTCTTAACAGATCATGATGAGAATGGATGTGTTGGTTGGAAATGGGATTGTAACATGATTTTTGGTACAAGTTCTGGAAATGACCACCAGGGATGGAACTCGATCATTTCTTAACTGTTTCATATATATGAAATAAAATATTAGTTTTTAAAATACAAAATTTAAGCATTAAATTTTGAATAAAACAATTAAAATTTCAAAAATAAAAATGGAATTAATTCAGTATTCAACTAAGCAATTGTTGTCACTATAGTAGACCCCACCAGTGGTAATCTACTAGTTTATTAAAAGGTTTAAATACAACCATTGCCGAATTAACCTCAGCCAAATTCGCGAGTTACTTAGAAATTTTACATGGTCCTTCGAGCCACCATAACAAGCGGCGGTCAATTGTATCTATAACCAAAAGGGAGATTACGTAGATCCGTCCAGCCACTAAAAGAGCCGGCAACGACAACTAACAACAAACACCAGTGCCACTTCAAAACAACAACAAAATGGAAAGATAACTCGAAAGCCAAGATGAAATCGCTGGCAAAATAAGTCAAATGGAAACAAATTATCGCAAGGACGAGGAGGAATGAAAAATCAAGCCGTATATGGAGAAAAGAACAGCAAGTCTAAAAGCGCTGTATAAGAAATACGACAATGATGACAAAATCTTAGCCGCATGGCCATCTTTTGGTACACAACCACGCATATCTCGAAAAAATTGGAAGAAAATTGCGGACACATAAAACAAGCTAATAACGGATATGCATCAATGACTAAATGCCGCCGAGACAACGACTTCAACAGCGCAGCGGGCGCCACAAAGCCGCTTCAATTTAGTATACCTGAAGAACAGGAAAACATCTACAAAGAAATATGATAGTGCGTATCAACCAGAATTATTTCAATCAACAACAACAGAAAACGTCCTCATACGCCAGTTTTATCAAAAATTGCCGACCAGCAACATGTCCAAAGAATATCTCCATTTAAAATTAAGCAATTAGTAAAAGATATGCAGGAAATAACCAACCAACACACTGCGATCTTAGTAGAAGTGAAAGACGAGCAAACGTCAGACTATTTCAAATATTATTTTAGCCAGCAGTATAAATGAAACTGCCAACAGTAGAACTACCAGTTATTTACGGTGAGTAGGAACGATGGGAAACCTTTAACAACATATTCACTGAGATGATTCATCAAAACAACAAAATATGCGACACAGTGAAGATGCCATATGGCTTTAAATATACACTTACAGAAAGGAGTAATTCAACTCATCAGTCACCTAACAACAACAGGTGACAACTACCAATCAGCTTGGGACATAACACAAAGAAGGTGGAACGCTGAAAGCCATGGGTGATCAAAGACCATCGACAAGCCGACCACAGTACATACCTCCACTAAAACGCTTGAATCAATGTCAGTAGTTCAAAAGCGTGCTACATTAGACAGATCAAGGGTAGTAAGTTCCATCAGTCTATGTGTACGTTGTTTAAACCAGCACCAACAGAGACAATTTTTGTTATCAACCACAGTAGTTAAACCCACATCTTGCGCGGGAAATCATATCCTGCTAAGGTCAGTAATCGATCCTGAATCAATAAATTTGATCAAAGACCGTTAATTTACTAAACCTCACAAAGAAGAAAGTTAACATCTCTATCTCCGGAATAGAAGAAGAAAAGGCAGGCATTTGCAAACACACAATCAACATAAAACTCTTGCCAATATCTGATACAGAGTTCCAGCTACACATCGAAACCTTGATATTTGATTAGCTTAATCAATAATTACCGGAGGTAGACTGTGCCAAAATTTGCGGGACCCATCTGAAACAAATCCAACTTGCCGATTCATAATATTGAGTGTATAACTTAGTTTTTTGAATTTTCTAAGAGATGGCGTAACTTTAGTACTGAACATTCTTTAGGTGTCATTGTACATCTACGGCGTTTGAAAGTGTTGGCATTCCACATTAAAATTTAGTTTGTCATTATTCTCATTATTCGTGGAAGCGTAAACAAAAGCTGCTGAAAGTTTTCGTTTGCTTCAAGAAACTTATGCACGAACTCAACAGACTTGCGAAAACTGGTTTGAACGATTCACAAGTGGCGATTTTGATGTCAGTGACAAAGAACGTTCTGGTCAACCACAAAAATTCGAAGATGAAAAATTGAAGGCATTATTGAAGAAAACTCAGGTCAAACAGAAAAAGAACTTGCATAACTGTTAAGTGCCACTCAATTGCAGCCATAAGCAAATGTTTACATGCCATAAAAATGATTCAAAAAAAGGAAATTGGGTACCACATGAACTGACTAAAGCCAACATTGAAAATTGTTTAATGGTTTGCAATTCCTTGCTTACAAGACACCGAAGATGGCACTTTTAGTGCCAAAAATTAGAAACAGAAATCATCATCCAGGCGAACCATCCACATCAACAGCAAAACGAAACATTCATGGAAGAAAGGTTATGTTGTGCATTTGGTGGGAACAGAAAGGAGTGGTGAACTATAGAACTAGCTGCTAAAACCGAACGAAACTATTACTAGTGAACGTCACCAACAACAATTGATACATTTGAACCATGCATTGAACGAAAACCGTCCGATTCCAGCCAACAAACAGCGTAAAATGATTTTGCTGCACGACAATGCTCGACCACATGTCGCAAAACAATTAAAAAATACGCTGGAAGTAATTAAATGGAAAATTCTACCGCATGTTCCCTATTCACCAGATTGTACCCCATCAAATTATAAATTGTTCCGATCAATGTCAAGCGATCTTCAAGACTAGCACTTCAGAAACCACGAAAAAATTAAAAAATACCTCGACGGATAGATCTCATCAAAAGACAAACAATTTTTTTTCGATGGAATCCATAAATTGCCAGAAAGATGGTCGAAAGACATAGATAACGATGGAAAATATTTTGATTAAAATAAAATTTACAATTTAAGAAATAAACGTGTTTTCTGCAAAAAAATACAAAAAAATAAGTTATACTCCCAATACAATATGTTACAACTGATTTTATACTTGGTGCAGACTATTATCCAGCAATGATAAACATAAACAATTCGAACCAATGCCACAACAAACCGAAATAGGATGGATAATAATCGGAAATAGACGGCACGCGTGATCCAACAATCTAACAGCCACTGCCAGCTGAAGATATAGACCACATATCATTAAAGATAAGGTGGCACGTTGTGGAGAAAATGGTTCAGGACTACTGGGAAAGATGATCCTCAGAATACCTCCACCAAATACAACAACAAACTAAATGGAAGTATGTATAACCAACCGAACCTAAGTTTCAACGGCAACAATCGATTTCATGGTGTAACCTAAGGAGAATTATCGAGACCCATGCAGGCAGTGATGACATAGTTCGAGTAACTACCGTGAAGTGCGAGAACAATATCTTCTTGGGGATAATTTAAAGAATCTAATGCTCATGACACTCAGCTAGATTCAAGATAAGCTGCCATCACCAAAAGGTTCTGAGTGGGTTCCGAGGTAGCAACCTCCTAGACAAATAAAAAACAAGGGCAACTTGAATCGTCTGATGCTAGCTAGCTACACTGTCCACTGATACAAATCATCCCATTCAATCACTTAACGGGCATACATTTTAAATCAAGAGGCAGAGTGGTAGCGATGAAATGGACGCTAATAGTTTATTACAACATGAGTAATTATTGACAGCAAATTGAAGAATTCAAGACGGCATAAAAGTAGCTGTAGGCGACATGCATAGATGTGACTTCAACAACTTCAATGGCAGCTTAACAATCTGAATGCGAATAATGAATTATTATTAGCGAGCAATAAGGAAGTACGTAGATCGAGGAGGATTAGGCGACACAATAGCCGTTCTGTTAGGTGACTTGTTTGTGATCCTTATTCCTTACAGAACGTGACGCAAGGGACTATGCAACTGAATTCGAAGCCGTCAATAAAGATCAGCATTAATTTGAGGCGCTTATAGGGAATCATTCCATAAAAAAACTTATAAAAGACCAAGGCATCCTGAAGGCTGCAATAGAAAGATTAAACGAATATTTTACACGGGAGAAACAATCATTGAACTGATATTAATATTAGAAGACACCCAACAAGCCTTACTTGATGTAATGCTTCCCTTCTCGCGCCTTCTTAATTAGAACAAAAGCTAGCACACATTAGAAGACAGATACCAATGACCATTACCATACCTGGACATGGCATTCCTAATCCTCACGTATATCGAAGCATGATAATAGAGTGCTACCAAGAATGATCATAGTAAATTCACTATTCCATTATCCTTTGCGTGGAACTACACACTGTTAGCAGTTTTTGCAATCTCTAATATTGGACACAATAACACACAGTCTTACATCAACACGGTCGGAATATTTAGCAGTAGGTGCTCACCGAGAACAGTTGGTGTTACTGACCAAAGAAGAAGTGAAATATTGACAAGTATTCCAAGGAAATAGATTTCCCTGTGATCACCAACATATAACATCATGAGCACCCAAGCTCAAAGCGAAGTGGTAAAAGCACTTAGAGAAATGCAGAACTACATGAGGGGAAGAGACGTCACATTGACCATTATGACAAGACACACATAAGTTTTTGGATTCATTTAGTAATAGAAAATATTTGGGACATCAGATGCATAAGACGAAGGCAAGCTAGTCAATGAGTTGAAGCATTACCATGTCAGCCCGGTGGGGTACATGTTAATGGTCATTTTGTATAAAATAATTAAAATGTCAAAAATAAAAAAAGAATTAATTCAGTATACAACTAAGCAATTGTTTTCACTCTAGCAGACCCCACCAGTGGTAATTTATTAGTTTATAAGGTTTAAATTCAACCATTGCCGAATGTGATGTGTTCGGGTCTTTCTTAGCCGATTATAATGTGATTGAGTATGTCGGATGAAAATGGAATTCTAAAATGGGACGGAACTCGTTCATTTCTTAACCGATAATAATGGAATTGGTTGTGTTAGATGGAAATGGGACTGTAGAACGATTTCATAATAAAATATGTGCTGGCAACCCTCAAATCATAGGGCTCAATGGTTCTTATCCAATTGTTGATTACAAACAAAGCGTGTGGAGTTTTGACCGATGTTGGCACTATTTATCCTGTGAAAATTATTTTGACGTAGTGTTATGATATTTTGCCCAAGACGATTTCGAGGTGTTTGTAAAAATCATGCTTCATTTTACCTCATAATCTTCACTTGAAGTATGTGCATGTACAAGGAAAATGTTAAAGTAACGCCCAAGAAATATAAGTACGTAAATACGGTGGCTTATAGGTGTGAATTCAAATACGAATTGACGATATCGTTTACTTCTGAGGAATCCAACTCCACATTCGATGTTATTACTTTAAAGAGTTGTCACTCCGTCGCGACTGTAAACGACGAAATTTTCGCCAAGTAATGCTCGTAATTTATTAAAAAGGATATTGTTTGATAGCATCTTACTCAGAGAAATGAGTTTTTATTTTTGTAATATTTGACGATAATCCTGAATGTTCAAGGATTTCAACAAACGTTCGAAAATTGACAACGACAGATTAAGTGAAAACACTGTCACAAAGTTGAGAACACGCTATCGAAATTTCCTTAAGCAGAATCATTGCGCATGACACTTCTAAATGATTCCGTGGAAGAGTGAAATTTAATAAAGGCAGTTTAATCAGCCAATTAGGCAAGTTCAAGCCACTCCAAATCAATGAACTAAAGGTATTTTATTTATTTATTTATTACAATAAATCGATTTCGTATAAGTAATACGCTGCTCGTGAATTGCCTCTGAGCTTGCGAGTCGAGAGTCAAGCGACTATCTATATCTAGACTAAATCAGAAAAAAAAATTTTGAAAATCTCACAGTTTGTTTTCGAAACTTCAATAAATCTGGTGGTTTGTGTGAAGTGCTCATCAACCGACTGCGAGGCGGGATTCAAGCGACTATATCCAGATAAATGAAGATATTTCACGACAATTGGATTAACGACTGCTATCCAAACTTTACATCGATTCGCTTTTAGTTATACTAATTTTTTTGTGGTGTTTCTAAAAAATGCCTACAGACGAATGCATACTATCGCAAACTAATGGAGGCCGATTCGGAATGAAACATTTTCAAGTGAGAGGAAACAATGAGAATTCATATGAAAATTCTCTTTTCATAATACAACATACCTTTAGACTCAGTTCTATTCTACTTCTATATTCTACTTCGTTTCCGTAATCTAATAAAGCGAGTCCATTTCAATGGCTTGCGAAACGGCTTAGTTCTATTCTCTTTGGGAATTTTTTCAAAGACGGTTTTGTTAAGAAGTGGCCTAGTTCTGTTAAAACTGGCTATTTTACAGTTGCACATTCTGAACTTCTATTGGAATCCCAATGCGGTAAGGAAAAGACTGAGTTACATTCAAATTGCTGACTTGCTAATTATCAGAAACAAATTTTAAAATAATTGGGTAATACAAGTTTCATCCAAACTGATTGTCGAAAGGCTATTCTTAATGACCGACTACCGGTTTGCATAACCCTATAAATCACAAAATTCACAAACCAAGAAAGTGTAGCTTAAAATTGCAAAGCTAATAAAAGTAACTTGCACCTCCTAACCGAGTTCTTTTCAAAATTGGGCCGTTTGCGAAACTCCTGGTACAAACATACATTTTAGTGATGCTTAAATCTAACCTAGCTGCCGGAACATTGGTTCTTGGTACTCGAAAATCACCTTTCACCAATTTTCATCAAAGTCATTAGATAAAAACAAATTCACAAAAGTAACCGGCCGGCGCACCATAGAAATGCCCACTCTCGTAACGAATTTCCTCTCGTACTTAATCAGCTTTGAAGGGGCCACAGTACATTCGTTCACAACACAATACTTGCATCGGAAACAGCGAGGTAATTATCACTAATCGGACAGCTTGAGGACAATCACTCCAGCCTAGACCACCGTGCAGATTGAAACCAGACTGACTAAGATCGTAGATCATGTGGAGGCAGTAGGTTCTAAAATCCGCACATAATCCAGAGTGAGAGCCGTCTGCGATAAAAAATCTTGGGACAACCAAAGAACTCTCGATTAGGAAACCACTGAGAAGAGAATATCGAAGTCGAATTCCTAGTTCCACGCTCGGTAATAGCACCGATAATAGCCCTGTATGGCATACTCTGTGGACTAATAAGTTTCGCTAAAGCAGCCTTAAATTTTAGTATGGGCCACCAAACAATAGAAGAGTATGATAGCATAGCAATTTTAGGAGTCAAACCCCTGGACTTTCTACAATCTCTTCTACATTGCTAAAAAACAGCAGTAGTCTGTTGAAATCTACTTTCAAGGTTAAAACTCAATAAAAAATTGTGTTTAAGCTAACGCCAAGATGTTTGATGGCATTCTAAAAAGAAAAGAGACAGACAGTTCACCGATATTTCATCGTCTTCTAAATACGCAAAGCTTTTTAAAGTCACCACATTTCTATAACTTACAAAGCGCGCTACATTAAGTATCAACTATTTCATCAATCACCGAGAGATACAGAAAAGCTGACAAAACACCGCTCTGGGGGCAATCTTTAGAGATTTTAACGCAGGCTGAAAGGCAACCCAGCTCATCCTCAGCAACACGAGACTAGAAAGCGGAGTGCTATTGAAGACTCCTACATTATGCAGAAACGTGCTCTCGAAAAACTTCTTAAAGTTAGGCGATCTTTCGATTTTTTTAACAAGCTCATGTAGGGTAGTTTCACACGATTTGCCAACTCTGTAAGCATGCGGCATGCTACAGAGTGGGAACTTAGATAAGTGCTTTGAGAAAAGTTGAGGAGAGACAAATAGGTCTACAGCGTCAGTGTAATTCGTCCTGTCAGCTTTAGGGTAGAAAATAATTTCGTTCTTTTCTAAGTTGGTGCGACAATCCCGAAAGCAATGCAAGCTTGAAAAAGTTAGAATAAGTGATCCCTAATGAGATGAAATTCGTGTTATAATTCAGCAGGAAACCCCCACCAGGACCGCCTTGTACGGTGCAAAGGTGAAAATACTCCAGTGCAAGACTTCGAGAGTGACTAGCCTGTGGGCTATCTGGGGGAGTTGCACCGAGTCTTTAGTTTTGTAATAAGAGGACAAGATTCGAAAGCTAAAGTGCTTCCGTGAAAGACGATGATAGCAATTCAATGTCGCCGAGCATATCACAAAAGAGAAAAGTTTACAGTTCAGTTTAAGAGGTGGTCTTTCAAGGTTTATGTTAAAAGCGATACACCTGTGGTCTGAGGAAATATGATCTTAGTCACTTTCCATTCTAATATCAAATTAATATTTGACATAGAACACAAACTGATGTGAACCACTTCCCTTCGTATAGAATTCATGAAAGGTGACCCTTTATTGAAGTTTTCAATTTCAGCAGTATTTAGGTACTTAGGCACAGAAGACCTCCTATTGTGCAGACCTAGTAATCTAATCAAAGGACTTCTAACTTTGACCATTCTAATGAGATAAGGAGGTTCAATGCTCAGAAGGCCCCGGAAGGGAAGTGCGTATCAATATAGGTTTCGGGGGTCACCGACTGTCCGCTTGCAATCATCACAGATATCTCTGACTTTGTCAACCTGTGTACAAAACCAGGTACACATCTGATCATTGCTGCACTTAAAATGTCAAATAAAATGTCTGAATTGCTCTGTCAAACACATTAACTCACTTTTGAACTTGCAAAAGTTTGTGCGAAGTACGCTGCCTTTTTACAGCCGATTCTGGAGTGGTATCCGTAACAGCATGACCTCTCAGTGGAGTAAGACTTGAATTGCTGCTTTGCGCCTCAACAATTGGGTTAAGTGTAAGTTTAGCCATTCTTTTTCACAAGCGCTGACGACGCAGTGTACCAAGACGCTTATTTTTATTGGAACCCTGAGATTGTTTTATGGAACTGTCCGATTTCAACAGATCAGTCTCCAAGCCTGAGGTACAATCGGTCTAAAAGCCGTCCACACTAGAAGTGCCGAGGTCATCAAGCCGTGAGTTGGTTTCGTTGACTGACCCCATTTGTCGTCGAATATAAGTTAAATTTAGCAACATTTGTACAAAAAACACGATATAAAACCGAGAAATATAATTAACAGAAGAAATTAATTAAACAAAATAGAAACAATTATTCAAAAATTTAACTGGCCAAACGCCAAAATAAATTACAATAAAAAACGAAAAGAGAAACGGTAAGACAAATAGTTACAAATTCAAAATTATAAAATTTCAAATGCCTGTTCCCGAAATCAGAACCATACTCGAAAACCATCTTTCGTTGATTTTCATTGAAGTCATTTAAACCGAGAAAATAAAAATTAAAAACGAAATCCGTGCTGCACCAGAAGATTCCCTAAAGGACTTTGCTCGCACACATCGCAATCGACTTATACTTTTAACGCATCTTCGGCAGTTTGATCAATGTCGTTTGAGCCGAGGAAAAAGATTTAAAATGGAGCCTAAACTTCATCGGACAACCTCCCAAATGAATGTTTAGGAAAAAAGGAACCCGGACAACACAGAAAATTCCGCTTCACGAATTTTTCCGAAAACTTTCTTTCAGAAAGCTATGATAAAAAGAAACATCTATTGCCGGTTTTATATATTAGAGTAGATAATGAGCGAATAATTCTCCATAAGCGCCGAAATCACAGACAACAGATAAAATTCTGATAACAAGATTGTTAATTGGTTCAGAGCTCTAAAACCTTTCAAAAGGCGTTTACATCGGAATTAACCAACTGTATCCAGGTCCAGCGCTATGGGGTAGTTTTGGGTACTAAGGTATTTCACCTAAATTTTTGACATTCTTCAAGTAGTTCTCAAAGATTCGGTACGACACATATAAATGTTTTTATAACATGATCGAACTGTTTCTTAGTCCAAGATCTTAAAAATGTGTCTGCCTTCAGCGCTGTAGCGGCAATTTTGAGTACTAGGGCGCTTCAGTCAAATCCGCAACACTCTTCAAAACTTTTCAATGATAAGGTAAACAATTCGTATATTTTCTATAATAAGCTATTAATTTGCCACCAGCGTCAGAACGGTGAATTTGAACCTCGGTCACTTTTGTAAGTACAGGGTGTCCGCCGGGAAGGTATACTAATTTGTTTTGCCGCCATTTAGGCGAATATTAGTATTGACAGTTCATACTTGACAGTCGTGAAGTAGACACGTGGCAAATTCTTCCACAAGACCATTTACGCCGCCGTACATATGCCAATAGGATGTTACAGCTCGCCCATGACAACCCCGATTCTCATGAAAAAATCATAATAAGTGACGAGGCACATTTTCATTTAAATGAATATGTGAATAAACAGAATAGTCGGCTCTGGGCAATGGAAAACCCTCACATTATTCATCAGTCACCTTTACATCCATTAAAAGTGACAGTCTTGTGTCAATTTGGTCAGGAGGAATCATTGAACCTTACTTCTTTGAAAATGAAAACGGCGTAACGGTAACTGTGAATGGGGAGCGATATCGTGATATGATTGAAAACTTTTTAATACCACAACTGCATACTTTGGGCTTGATTACAATGGAATTACTGCGAGAACTCTTTCCACAACAAGTTATTTCAAAAAATGGTGGTGTTGATTGGCCTCCACGGTCGCCTGATTTGACTGCTCCGGACTTCTTTTTGTGGGCATATCTAAAAAGCAAGGCTTATGCAAACAAACCAGAAACGCTTGAGCAACTCAAACAAAATATTCGTGATGAAATCAATGAAATACCGCGTGAAATGTGTGAGAATGTAACGAAAAATGTGCTCAAAAGGGCTCGCATTTGTGAGGCTAACAGAGGCGGACATTTATCTGATATTGTATTCCACACACAATTGCCGACATTAAATAAAACATTTATCAATATAAGATGCATTCTCTTTCGTTTAATCAAAAATCATAAACAAACAAAGTAGTATACCTTCCCGGCGGACACCCTGTATATCAAAAATTTGATCACACTGACCGAAGTTAGCATTAAAGCAAACACAGTATATCTTTCTAGCCTATAGCTAGAAGTAATTTTAGTGTAAATATTGTCGAATCACAGCTAAATGGGGAAATATGTTTCCCTATAAAATTTTTGTGGAACAAAAGTTTCCCATTCTATCCTTGTGTCGAAAATATTTACACCAAACTTATTCCTCTAGAAAGCCAAAAAATATAATTTAATTTAAGGAAAAAGATCATTAAATCTTCAACTGGTTTCAATCATTTTCAATTTCATCGCAAATATTTACAGTGATACCTCGGTAGGTAAACCTTTAGAAGTCGATAAGAAATATTGATTATTTCCACAGTTTAGCTTTTCCTGCGCCAATTTTCTGTAAAGTTGTAAAGTTTCAAAACACAAATCAGTATGGGTACAACGAAAAGGATGCCGGCTCGAAAGCCACACTCCATACAGTAAAGCTACAAGTGCAACTGCTGTATGGTGGAAAAAACGACCAAACACCCCTTGCTCAGATGCAAATCCCATGTCAAATGTCTGAGAGTTCCCGAATTCATCATTACCGACGAACTTAATAGCATTCGGCTGCCTTCGTTACATAATCGAATGAGCTACTTTATTTAAAAAAGCAGAGATAAAAAATAAAATTCAAAATTCAAGATCTAAAAATATTTAATAGGTCCATAAAAACTTATGCCATAAAGTTTATTCACACCGCTGTTACTAAAATCATTATTCATAATGTTCTCATAATAATCTTGGACACAAAAGCTCCTTAAAAACTTTCTAGACATTGAAAATGATTAAAGTCTGCGACATCGAACATACGAGTACGCACACACACATACAATACAAAATTGTATTATATTACACAACATCGTAATAATAGCGCATTTAAAAACTTAGTCATACCCGATAAAAGCAGCACAAGCAACAAAGTGCTTTTTCTGAGCTTTTAGATTAATTTGAAATATGTTTCAATTTTATTGCGAGAAATTAAATAAAACCGGGTAAAACATTTTGATTGCTACTAGCATTACTACTAGCCATAAATATTTGATTTAATTTATCCGTTTTCCAATTTTTCATTTTTATTTCGATCGAACTACACTCACACACACAAAAACACACAAAACAAATGTTAAGTTTAAAACATCCGCCAAAAACTCTTTCTCGTTGTTACTACATCCTTTGTGAATATGGACTACGATACGCTCAAACACGAATAGAATTGTAAAAATCGTGTACAAGCTGAAATTTTTGTTATGCGATCTGAATAAATAATATTATGTTGGTGTATATAGTGGGGCTAGTAAATATAAGAATCGTAAATATGACTTACCTTGTAGCTAAATCACGATGTACAAAATTCATTTGTTCTAAATATTTCATACCCGATGCTATTTGTGTTGCAATATAAATTAAACAACCGTAACTGGAATAGAAACTAAAAAGGTTTTCATAAAACAATTTTTACGCGAGATATTTGATTCGTCTCGAATTCTATTTACCTTAAATAATTATTTTGTGTGCCGATGGGCCCCGTTTCGGCAACATGTTCCTGTAGAAATTGATTTAGATCACCGGTACAATCACTATAATCGAGTACGACACATATGGGCTCGTCGTGCAAACATGCGCCCGCCATTTTAACAACATTCGGATCGTTTAGTCGCGCTAAATGTCGTGCCTTCGCCCGAAATTCTTTTTTTGTGTGCTCCGATGTGCCCGGCCGTAACGTTGACACCGCCACTAAACTATAATTTAACCCTTTTGTTTCGCATAAATGTAATTCACCAAATACGCCCGAACCTAATTTTTCAACAATAACTAATGAATGCCGTGGAAATTCTAACAGTTGTAATTCATCGTCTGTCGACATTCCATCTAAATCACTATACGGATTATTATTGTTATTGTTAACGCCACCAGAATTTGGTGTCGTTGGTGTTGTTTGTAGGGTATTGTTATTCGAACCGACTACGGTCGATGTCGGTTTACATATTGCAGTGGCGGCATAGTATTTTTCAGATGGTGGTGGCGGTACTGGCGGTGGCTTTGGAAATATATTGTTGATTGGCGGTGGTGTTAGGCGTACGCTCACATAACCGCCCGGTATTTTTGGTATTAAATCCTGCATGTGCGGCACCGCATACTCTTGACACACGATATCGGGAACATCTAAAAAATACAACAACATAAAATGATGAAAATCATATAAATAAATAAAAATATGAAAAATGCATTAAATTTATTTTCAATATGTTCATCGTACAACGTATTTCCAGTTATTCCACTCTAATTTCCGGACAGATTAAAATTTTATTTTTATTAAAAATAATTCAATATAAATACAAAATTTTTTTTTCCATAATTCAGCTTCCAGCGACTACTACCTTTCTGCAACCAGTATACACAGAGTACATATACACCAACATCAATGTAATATTTATAAATTTTTAATTTACATATATTTTACGTATCAAAGTATTATCAACATCGTCATCATCATCATCCTGAAACCATCATCATTTTCTTTCCAATATAAATATATTTTTTTTTGGGCAATATCCAAACCATTCAGGACGAAGAGAAATTTATTTTCTTTCTACTACCAGAGGAAGAGTATACATGGAGACAGACAAAGCTAGGATATAGTTCTACGAGTCTAATAATTATTTATAACTAATTAATAATTCATATTTTAATCTGTGGGTATGATTATTACGAGAGAGAGATTAAATTGTTCATTTCGTTTCTCTATATATGGCAAACACAAAGGTAGGTCCATGTAAATGTTTGTGTAGTATCAAACAGATATATCATGGCAGTGGGTATATTGTGCCTACCCCTATACCATTTAAACTACACACATGATAGAAGTATTATTTTTTATTATTATCCTATTTCTGAGTGTGGTTTTAATGGAATGCCAGAAATATTTTTGTTTGGCTCCGTACAGTTGCGTACATAAAAACAGAAATTTGGAAGTATTCCAAAATCAGTCAGTTGGCTCCTATTTAGCAGTATTGAAAAAGGAGTAAACGTTTAAGTTCCAAATTTTTACATATATAACGTTGCAATATTTATATTCGCTAGTGTAATTCGGGTAACATTATACGACTATATACTGAGTATATAGATAGGTACAATGCAATGTGTTATTGTGCTCAGGGCTTTAAGTTACAAAGGAATTGCATAAATATCAAAACAAAAAATGAAAACTATCCACAATAATGGTTTAGTCATTAGATATGCAATGTAATATTCATTTTGATGGTAGATACATCAAATGAATGTGGTTTTTCTATATATTTACGAAATACTTTGGTTTTCAAATGGATTACCATTTTTTTTGTTGGTTACTAAATAACTCGAAAATAGTATGTAGTATATATTTAAAATATTTATAGAGAATTAACCAAAAAAAAATTTATGAAAATCAAAATGATTTAGAGTTAATGCAATTTTGACGAGTTTAACACGCGTATGTCAAACTGATAAAAATACGATAGACGGATAAAATTATGCATCGAAATAATATTTTAATTTTCATGTTTTATTAATTAAAAACCACATAGTCAAAATTTTGAAATGATTATAATAATTACAATAATGTTTTATCATTTTATTTCACAGGGCAACATTTAACAAAGGGATCAAAATGAAAATGATTGAATGGTTAGCGACAAACCAAAATTGTGAAAATACACATGAGTACAAAAATTTAGATATTTTCGACCCTGGATTCCCTGTACTTCCAAATTTTAATAGAAAGTAACCAAGAGATACAGACGCGCGAAAACTTTCAATAAAATCGGGCTTTAGGAAGATAACTTTACGTTTCAGTGAATAAACGTCCCTTAAGCTAGCAGAACCCATTCAATACAGCATAATATTACAAGACAGTATGAATAATTATAGGCTAATAATAGGCTAATTAAATGCTCTATTAAAAAAATTTCTCCTCCCAACTAAAACGATGGGTTCTGCAAGCTTTAGAAAAAGTTAGCAGAACCCAAAACATAAAATGATTTAACAACAATTGGAAAATTAAAGGTTAATTTTAGGCTAATAGGGTTTTTACTATTTAAATTTTTTTATTCTGCTCATTCTAGAAGAGGCATAAGGCTTTATCACTTCAAAGCTAGCATAGCCCAAATCGAAAATCGTACAAAACCGAAATTAGAACCCGCAAAACAAGATCAATTAACAAACGAATAATTTTAGGCTCATCATGGTCTATTCAAATATCCTATTCGAAAATTTGGGGCTCTACTCCTTTTTCGGTCAAACTTCAGGTCATTTAATCTAAAGCTAGCAGAACCTTGCTAAGCAGCTAGCAGGTTTAGACTAAATGACCTGAAGTTTGGAACCAATAACGATTGGAGCCCAAGATTTTCTAATGAGACATTTGAATAGACCATAATGAGCCTGAAATTATTCGTTCGTTAATCGATCTTGTTTTGGATTCTAATTTCGGTTTTGGTCCGATTTTCGATTTGGGTTCTGCTAGCTTTAGATTAAATGACCTGAAGTTTGGTCAAAAAGGAGTAGGGCTCACAATTTTTTAATAAGGCATTTGAACATACCATAATGAGCCTAAAATTATTCGTTTGTTAATTGATCTTGTTTTGGGTTCTAATTTCGGTTTTGGTCCGTTTTTCGATTTGGGTTCTGCTAGCTTTAGATTAAATAACCTGAAGTTTGGTCAAAATGGAGTAGAACCCATAATTTTTTAATGAGGCATTTGATTAGACCATAATGAGCCTAAAATTATTCGTTTGCTAATTGATCTTGTTTTGGGTTCTAATTTCGGTTTTGGTCCGATTTTCGATTTGGGTTCTGCTAGCTTTAGATTAAATAACCTGAAGTTTGGCCAAAATGGAGTAGAACCCATAATTTTTTAATGAGGCATTTGATTAGACCATAATGAGCCTAAAATTATTTGAATGTTAATTGATCTTGTTTTGGGTTCTAATTTCGGTTTCGGTTCGATTTTCGATTTGGGTCCTGCTATCTTTAGATTAAATGACCTGAAGTTTGAAAAAAAAGGAGTAGAGCCCAAAATTTTCTAATAGGATATTTAAATATACCATAATGAGCCTAAAATTATTCGTTTGTTAATTGATCTTGTTTTGGGTTCTAATTTCGGTTTTGGTCCGATTTTCGATTTGAATAGAGCCCAAAAAATTTTAATCGAACATTTGAATAGACCATAATGTGCCTTAAATTACTTGTTTGTTAATTAATCTGGTTTTGGCTTCTAATTTCGGATTTGGTCCGATTTTCGAATTAAGTTCTGCTAGCTTTAGATTAAATGACCTGAAGTTTCATCAAAAAGAAGTAGAGCCCAAAATTTTATAATGGTACATTTACATAGACCATAAAGAGCCTAAAATTATTCGTTTGTTAATTGATCTTGTTTTGGGTTCTAATTTCGGTTTTGGTCCGATTTTCAATTTGGGTTCTGCTAGCTTTAGATTAAATGACCTGAAGGTTGGTCAAAAAGGAGTAGAGCCCAAAATTTTCTAATGGTATATTGAAATAGACCATAATGAGCCTAAAATTATTCGTTTGTTAATTGATCTTATTTTGGGTTCTAATTTCGGTTTTGGTCCGATTTTCGATTTGGGTTTTGCTAGCTTTAGATTAAATGACCTGAAGTTTGAAAAAAAAGGAGTAGAGCCCAAAATTTTATAATGGGATATTTAAATATACCATAATGAGCCTAAAATTATTCGTTTGTTAATTGATCTTGTTTTGGGTTCTAATTTCGGTTTTGGTCCGATTTTCGATTTGGGTTCTGCTAGCTTTAGATTAAATAACCTGAAGTTTGGTCAAAATGGAGTAGAGCCCATAATTTTTTAATGAGACATTTGATTAGACCATAATGAGCCTAAAATTATTCGTTTGTTAATTGATCTTATTTTGGGTTCTAATTTCGGTTTTGGTCCGATTTTCGATTTGGGTTCTGCTAGCTTTAGATTAAATGACCTGAAGGTTGGTCAAAAAGGAGTAGAACCCAAAATTTTCTAATGGGATATTTGAATAGACCATAAAGAGCCTAAAATTATTCGTTTGTTAATTAATCTTGTTTTGGCTTCTAATTTCGGATTTGGTCCGATTTTCGAATTATGTTCTGCTAGCTTTAGATTAAATGACCTGAAGTTTCATCAAAAAGGAGTAGAGCCCAAAATTTTATAATGGGACTTTTACATAGACCATAAAGAGCCTAAAATTATTCGTTTGTTAATTAATCTTGTTTTGGCTTCTAATTTCGGATTTGGTCCGATTTTCGAATTAGGTTCTGCTAGCTTTAGATTAAATGACCTGAAGTTTGGTCAAAAAGGAGTAGAGCCCAAAATTTTTTAATCGGACATTTGAATAGACCATAATGTGCCTAAAATAACTTGTTTGTTAATTGATCTTGCTTTGGGTTCTAATTTCGGTTTTGGTCCGATTTTCGATTTGGGTTCTGCTAACTTTGAAGTTATAAAGCCTTATGCTTTTTCTAGAATGAGCAGAATAAAAAAAATTACATAGAGCATTTAATTAGCCTAAAATTAACCTTTAATTTTCCAATTGTTTTTAAATCATTTTTTGTTTTGGGTTCTACTAATTTTTTCGTTCGTTTTAGTTGGAAGGGATGAAGCCTAAAATTTTTTAATAGAACATTAGGCTAATTACTATTATTAGCCTATAATTATTCATACTATCTTGTAATGTTCTGTTGTATGGATTCTGCTAGCCTAAGGGACGTGTGAATAAGTGAAATTCAGTTAGAGAATATAAAATTCAAATTTCGCCCCACTGGAGGACCCATGAAAAAGTTACCCCAATATTAAGTTACATTGTAATCGAGTGTCAGTACACTGAGAAAAATTTCAATTTTTATTTTAAAGAAATGTATCTTTGATAAAAATTTCTTTAATTTAAAGAAATTTTGAAACAAATGCCAAACTTATTTTAACACAGTTAGCAGTTCAGAGGATAAAATTCTTTGATTGAAATATTTGGCGATTTTATTGTAAACTACTATTAATTTTTTTACCCATGCCATCTTTTCTGGGGTCGAAGTATTCCCTGCTCTTTCGCCGTTCATTTTTCCGTCTTACTTTACGCAATTACTGAATTAATAAATTGCAATACCCCAGGTAGTACAGATTCAGATATGCTGCCAAATCCACACTCTTCGGAGGTAGGCGCAACAGATTCTGCGGTGGGCCAATCATTGATCAAACCCAAGATCTTCAACTGGAAATACAGATGTGGCCAAATTAATATCACCTCATACGAAGTTCATGGTAATGAGATTTTCAAAGCCCGAACTGCAACCTTTTGTATACTTTACACGTCATTGAGGTAGATATCGACCAATCCAAGAAGTTCGTGCATTAAAAATTTTAAATACTCTGAAAATACGCCTTTTATGAGTCATTAAAACCTGAGAACCCTTTCGACAAAATATGAATTCCGAGTATTATTGTCCTGTTAATTAGTTTGACCTTCGAATTGTTTTGATTTTATGATAACTATAGGTGTTCAAACGTATTCACCAAGTTTATTTTTTTTTTTGTGAGCAAGCGATTTTTATGTATAAAAACTCGATTTATTGATGTATGCATTGATGTAGCATTAAAACACATTACAACAGTCAGTTTAGTTCTCGTCGTGAATATTTGGAGCTCACCCAAATAATCACTTAAATATACAAAATCTAGGCAGAGGCCGGATTTTACATGGTCCTTCGAGCCAACAAACAACGGAATTGGCGTAAATAAATCCAAGAAGCACTCGATATCATCATCAGCGCATCAAAATGCAGGAGTTGCTGCAAGCACTAGAAGATACTGCCGATAGAATCACAACACTAGCCAGAAAGTACGGAAAAGATGCAGATAGTCGAAAAACGAAACTCTACCTCGAACGACGAAAATCAAGAAAGTCTATTGCGGAAGTTTACGACAAACTTACGGCCAACATGCGTAGCCGATTAAATGATGGGCGACCAACAAATAAGGAAAATTGGGAAACATCAAAAATTTCTGAAGAAAGTTTGTCGCAAATTCACTCAGGAAAACATACTCTTATTATACGATCATCATTATTTTGAAAATTGGACCAGTTTTAACAGTTTTTCATGACACACAATGAATCGAAAAATTAAAATAGTTTTGATTTGCTTAAAATTTGGTAAGAAAAATACGTAAATGAAGAAAACCGTATATAAGAACATATTCTTATGTAAGGTTTTCTTCACAGAACGAATCAGAATTTTTTTTGATTCTTTATTGAGTACTAACGTGCATGATTTTATTTTGTGACATATAGCGCCAAAACGCTTAACTTATGAAATAAATTGCTGATAAAAAAATTGTCCTTCGTCCAAAATCTTAAAAACGACATTCCACATGAGTTCCACCCCACAATGGTAATTTGGAGTAATAATTCTGAATCGTTGAATCTAAATTTGTGACATTCTTCTATAATAAATGGATAATTAACTACCAGCGCTAAAACGGTTCCAACACTACAACGGCAGTTTTGGGAACTACAATGTTTAGAAAAATTTACCACAATCTTCAAGAGCTTTTCAACGATATAAGACAAGTATAGTTTATAATAAATGAAAAAATTGTTACCAGCGCCAAAACGATATTTTTAAGAACTAAAGTTGTATTGAAATTGTTCTCTGATCCAAGACCTTTCAAATTTGGAAAACAAAAGTTGAAGAAAATTGTGGTATTGGGTAGCATTTTAGGTGATTTTCTATTGCAGGTAACCGACTCTCTTGAAGTGCAAAGAAATAAAATAAAAGAAGATTGGCAAAAAAAATGAAATCGCATAAGCCGATCATAAGCCGACGACATCGGTTTAGATATTCATTCATTTATTTTTTTACCTTCGGTCTAGACTATTTTTTTACCTTCGGTAAGACCAAATTATTGAAATCCTAAAAAAAACATTACAAATATTCCCGGCCCAAAACCATATTTCTCAATGTGATGATGGCCATTCAAAAATGCAAAAACAATAATAATTCCGTCCGTCTCGATGGATAGATGTCTGTACCAATGATATCTCAAGAATGGCGTATGCCATTCAATTTTTTAGCCAATCTTATTTAAGCTTTAATTTGATGAATTGAAAAGCTTTTGGCATTTTTACCTCAAGGGGTCGGATACCTGCCATGATAAATCACCCAGAAAAACACCCAATACCACGCTATTACTTTACATTATTCTAATATGCTGACAACATATAACAATTTTGACGATATAACTTTAGCTCTTAAACCTACCTGTTTGGCGCTTGTAGCTGAGTTTTCGCTTAATATACAATATATACTTGTCCCATATCGTTGAAAAGTTTCTCAAAAATAATGTAAATTTCGTTGAACTACTGTTGTGGCGCCGGAAACAGTAAGAATTAGTCTCATTCTTCCACAATCATATGGCGCATAATTTGATAGGTTTTGGAAAAAACAGCAGTTTTGTACTCAGACCTCAAGTTCACAAATCCACTGTTTCGGCGATGGTAGCTAATTATCAAATTGTTGTAGAACATATAGACGTCGCTGTTCGCTATACTGCCCCAAAAATGCAAACAAAAAGTATGTCCACCCTTCTGTCGCAATGAATAGATGTCTGTACCAATGATACATCAAGAACGGCTTATGCAATTCGAATTTTTTTAGCCGGCAATTTCGATACGAGTTAGTTCACAAAACCACCGTTTTACCGTAGTACTCAACACTTTTATTGGTGAATATCAACTTGATTGAAAATATAATTGTTACAAAAATTCATTATCGAAATACTCGCCATTACTGCATTTATGGTCTTTTGTCATTTTTCAGGTAGATCATAAATGAATGTCTTCACAATAGAAACTTATATATTTTTGCACATATTCAACTTTCGTGAAACGCTAGTATTTCAAATATGATGACATCGATCTGAATAAGTGGTAATTAGAGTGAGCCAAGTCTGGAGTATACGCCGCATGCTGTAGAACTTCCCAGACTAGCCTAAAAAGAAGATGAGTTCCTGGCATGATTTTGCTGTACGTGGAGGAGCGTTTCCATGCAGCAATACCACCTTCCGCTTTCCTTGGCCCGTAAAATGGCCTTTTTTCCTCCAGAGCATCACTTAATTTTATCAATTGCACCTGATAACGTTCAGCTCTAACAGTTTAACCAGGTTTCAGAAGTTCGTAGTAAATGACCTTCCTGGATCGTAAAGATTTTGCGCAAAAAATTCTTTCTTTTTTACCGAGAAAGGAAATTCATGCAGATATAAATTCTTCGGTTTTTGTTTTCTTCGGTCAGTTTATGAGGAACTCATTTTCCTTCGTTCTGTATATTCCCCATTGCATGCAATCGAAGTGATAATGCTTGGAGAGTAACTCCTAACTGTTCTGCAAGGTCTGTTTAAGTTTGACATGGATTTTAGAATTGAGGCACACAGAACGATAGCTTGTAAATGACAGAAACTTATGTCATAAAAACAGCAATGAGTACAAACTACATATGTCCAAAATGGCGGGCGCTTTGGATGCGTTCAATAATATTTTAACGCAACCAATGTATCTACCACAATGTGTCTTACGCGCCAACAAACCATCATGGCTGAGTTATATCTAGCGTGTAGTTTGGTCACTATAAATATTTTGTTTGTTTGTGCATCATTTGTTTCATTTGTTGCATGAACTCATGTTTCATGCAACAATTTTCACAAAAACGACAATACACTGCTATACAATATTTTGTACACACATACATTTCTTGTTTTAAGTATTCTTGTTTTAAGTATTTCACTTCTGTACCGATCAAAATCTTTTTTACTGCGAAATATGTGTCGGTCAAGCAAGGATGAGGTGGTTCGCCTCATATATTTGAGGAAATGCTGGCGGTAACCGTTTAAGTATTTAAATAAATTTGTGGAAGTTCTTATTTTGTTACGAACTTATTGCTTTTGCTACATAATATTACATAATAAAAAACCTCCATAACAATATTCTGTTTCACCTATTTTTTTATGTAAATCTCAAACTCTTAAATTTTGTGTCGCGTCATTCCATTCCCATATGCCACACTCAACTATTATTATTTTGTATACAACCAAGCTTATGGTACCATCGCGTACACGATTTGTAATCACCTTAAATTTTTTACGAGTGTGCGAGATCTATTTTCTGCTAAAACATTTTGTATACATGAAAATCAAAAACACCGAACACACAAATAAAATTTTATTATTTTTCGAAATAAAACTCGAAAAAGCTCATAAAATACGAATTAGATTTATTAAGAAAATTTGTCTATCAACATCATAAAAAAACAGCATCGAGAAATCCCATTTTAAATTTGTTTTTTTTTTTTCAAAAATGGAAAACACCACCATCCACAGAAATATCATTTAAATTACCTTTTTTCGTTCGCTGTGTGTTTTGTTTTAATGGAGTTTTATGTATTTCCATGTAATGGAAAAATGAAAATGAAAACAATGTTAAATTCATGATTTAATTTTTTATGATGATTTAAAGTTTATTTGCTTTTCATAATAATAAAAAAAAATGCTCAAAATATGATGTTCCATGTAACCTGAATATTTGTTAACATTATTTTTGCTGTCTGTGTTATTTATTTTATTATTTAAAATTTAATATATAATTTTTTTTTAATTTTTAACAAAAAATAAAAAAAGATAAAAATACAATGAATTTATTTAATAAATGTATATACAATGTATTTTTTTAAATTTTTAATTTTAATTTAAAACAAAAATGTATTTTAAACGAAAAACCTTCACAACGTTTATTTTTTTTTGTTTAATTTAAAGTCTCACCATGAATTCTCCTAGGTATTCCGGTTCAACTAATATAAATATTGTTGTACATAAAGCTTG
Source organism: Nephrotoma guestfalica (assembly GCA_963691935.1). Taxonomy (NCBI): domain Eukaryota; kingdom Metazoa; phylum Arthropoda; class Insecta; order Diptera; family Tipulidae; genus Nephrotoma; species Nephrotoma guestfalica. The sequence goes on from OY829913.1 coordinate 98,702,155, forward strand.
TTTTTTTCCATGAAATTAATTGGGAATATAAACTGAAAATTTTTATTTTTTCCAACCATCAATCTAATCTAATATCAATTTCACATCAGCAAAATCATTTGAGGATTTGCTGTAAACCGTTTTTAAAAAAATAATAAAAATCGATATTAGGAAAAAATGTTATTAATTTGTGCTGCATGTTGACATTTTCTGATGCACTGGTAAGTTGTATGTAATGTCTGGGGGATACATATACAGTAATGACCCCAGCTTGAAAAACACAATATTGCTATACTTGTATATAATAAAAATCGATGGATGTATATTTTCTAGGCAACCTAATACTATTTCCTGCTAACTACTCAACAGTACCAAAATACACCAAACAGAGCGATTTAAATCAAATATCATTTAATCGTGTCTTTCGTCAAATTGCAATAAATATTAGAGCTCTTATTCGCTCTTACAGAAATGGCCAAAATTTAAGAATATTTCTAAAAATATTACTAAAACTTCTACAGAAGTTGCTATTTCCCAAATATAGTAAAACCTAAATACAGATGAGTCGACAAGTCATAGGTCTTTCCTGATTAAAAAAAAATGACTACAAGCACGCTTTTAAAGCTACACATCGCAACAACAAAAGTATGTGGAAAAAATGTGGCGCCATCTCTTGGCGTGACTATTTTTAGTCGAGACAACAACCATCGTAAATAAACCTCACCTAATGAAAAACTATAACTATTCACTTATATTTTTTACTTAATTTTAAAATATTGAAAATACTGTGAATCAACATAGTTCGCATAGATATATTATTATTAGTCTTTATTTACACTTAAAATTAATCACCAATGATTAGGATTTGATCATGCAAGTGAAATTAGACATAACCCAGAATAGAACTAATTTTTTGAATAACTTAGCATAAATTTCACACGTCTTTGAATTTAGATCTAAACCAACAAAAATATACAAAATGAGAATGTATGGGTAAATATAAAATAAAAGTGACATTTAGGCGAATTTTTAAAATATTTGATTCAATTTCTTTAGTGTTGAACTATTTTGAGAGGAGTTCATATAGTTACATGCACATGCACATTACTAAACTTGACAAAAGGGTTTTATTTAGAGATCTTTATTAGGACTATCAATCTTCCATACCTTTGAAAAAGCTAATGGGTTATAAGTGGTCAAATTTTTCTAACCCAACAAATTAAGATTTTCTTAAGAAATGTAATAGCTTGAGATTTAACATGTTCATCGTCTATTTCAGTATGATTTTCTGAGAGGTCTAGACTAGACTATCTTCATAATCCAAATCTAAAACTCTCGGAAAATCATTCTGACTTGCGAAACAATTTCAGTCTCAAGATATTCAATTTGTTAACAAAATGCTAATTTCTTTGGATATAAAATGTTAGTACAGGTTTTATTTAATTACGTCAATCCTATCGAAATAAATTTTGAACTTCTAGTTATTTTCTATATAAATAATAAATTGAATTGGAAAATTATTCAAAATAATTCAACATTTCGCCTGAATGCCAATTTTATTAAATTTTTACTAATAAATACACACTCTGGTTTGTTTTTGTTGGTTGTAGAGTCGGCGTTGAGTACGCCGTTAGAGAAATAGACAAGAGCGATCCGGGAGCTAGGTCAAAACTTTTCGGGCGTCTCCAATCTGAGCAGGTAGATGATAAATTGAAACCAGTTCACACTCACTATTGGATCTCCGGCGGATCATAGAGAGGTTTAGACAACTTATAGAAGATAAAAGTAATCCGATTTCCACACCACAAATAATTGTAACAGTGCAAATGTTTAAAAATTTATCGCTGGTAAAACCAAATGCAAGTAGTGGAGTGGACAACAATAACGCTAAAACGTTTACAAGCATAATTCAGATTCAAAAGACTTGAAAATTTAATTTGGATCCTCGATTGATGTTTCCGCCAAATAACCCAAGGGTTTCATTTTTAAATGAAAGCCCGATGTTTGCGAAAAAAATCCTACTCATGAAAATAGTAGATCTTGGGCGATACTGAGTTCAATAAAATTTTCAATCAACCATCACGAATCCTCAAGTTTGATTTACCATACCTACGGAGTCCGACCCATATATGAATATTACTGAACCGAATTCAAACACTAGTCTTAATTATAGTGCGAACGCTTACGCTTAAACAACACCAACAGTCAAAATACTGGCAGAAATACGTACTTTTCTTCGTTCGTCTTATAATGCGACCGTTAAGAATGCTACTCCGGCTTTCCAAACTAATCTAAACGATTCTGTTGGCAAATTTCCTAAGTGGCGTAATTTGAATTTTGATGGATCCAAGACGAAGGGCATCAGCAGTAGTATTAGTGATTTTATCCTTCGGTTCGAAACAATGGCCAGGCGGAATTGTTAAGATTTCGAGACATTAGACCACCACATCTTCGATTATGTACCGACACCTTTTTGTGGAATTTTATCCGAAACTACCCGAATTCTCGGTGGCCTCAAATTAGACACTGAGACTCGAAACTAAGAAAGCTAAGAAACTGAGATTCGAAGATACGTATAGCAAACTATACAGGGTGGCTGAGACCAAGTGTTACCAAATGAAAACGCTGTAATTTTTTTAATTTTGATTATTTTTTATTGAAATTTCGTGGAATATGTTGAAAACATGTTACATTTTATGAAAAACATGTTACTACTCGATATGACCTCCTTTGGCTCTGATTATTTGATACAGTCTTTGATGCAATGCTTTCTATTGCATGCTGACCGAACGTGAGCTTGCGGAATTTTATTCCATTCTCGATTAAGAGCTGACTTCAATGCATCAACACTTTCGTATTTTTTAGTGGATACCTTACTATCCAAAATGGACCATATGGAGAAATCCATGGGTTTCAAGTCTGGTGAATATGGTGGCCATTCTTTCGACGAAATCAGCCGCGGAACGCAATTTTGTAAAAATTTCTGTGTCGCTCGAGCTTTGTGTGTGTTTGCCGAGTCCTGTTGGCATGTCCAACGGTTCGTACCAAAGTGTTTACGTGCCCAAGGTAGCAAAGCATCGTTTAGGATCTTTTGGTGGTACACCTCTTGGTTTGCCTTGACTCCATGTTCGATGAAAACCAGAGGGGTGCGTCCATCTGCAGTCACTGCAGCCCAAACCATAACATAAGCTGGTGATTGCTTGCGCATGGCAACTCTTGTGTCCAAATTATCGTTGGACTTGTGCTCTAACCAAACACGATCATTTTGTTTATTCACATACTGTTGAATGGTGAAAATTTTCTCATCAGAAAATACAATTCTTGGAATCTCATCACGTTCGGCCAAGGCCTTCAATGCTCGTGTTCTTTCAAGCCTAAATTTTTTTTGTGCCTCCGTAAGATCTTGAACTTTTTGGATCTTGTAGGGCTTCAAGTGTAGTTCATTTTTCAATATGGTTTGAATGCTGTGTCGTGAAACATGTAGACGTGCGGCTAATTGATTGGCACTTTGACGAGGATTTCGTTTCTTCACATTTCGTATCATTTCTTTTGATGTTGCTGTCTTTTTAGGGCAGCCTCTGTTGCGTTTAGCGATGCTACCAGTTTCGTTGTATCGAGTTATGGTTCGATACACAAACATTTTATTCGCGAATGCTGGAGCTGACGAACTATTGCTGTTTGTGAATTTCCACCCAAATACAGTGCAATTATACTATTACGTTTGAATTCCATTACGATTTTTTTAAGAAGATATTAATTTAGAACAATTATTTGTTTACCACATGTAAACAACTAACCAAACTACAATTTGTCAAAAAATTGACGCGCGAGAATGACAAATACACAAATAACAGCAGAGTGAAGTCAGTAACATTTGGTCTCAGCCACCCTGTATACTAGACATTGAAATCCATAATAACCGTTTGAACGTAAGTCGTTTCAACCAATCAGAGCTTCTCGATATAATAAAAAGCAACCTTCTCGCTAAAATTAATGCGCCAGAAAGCCAACCTTTCGAAAAACCGAATGAGGAACTTTTCCAGAACTGGGATGAAAAGTTCAACTCTAACCAGAAATTATCACAGACAGGTTCAAGTCCAGTCGCCTGGAGTGAACATTTACAAGGGTTAAATTATCCCCAAAAAATATATTTCAACCGTGATGTTAAACATAAAATATTAACCCATACCAATGATCACGATACACCAAATATAGACAAGTACTCTGAAATAATCAACCCCAACGATATTGTTTGTAACGCCGTTAGCAATACGAAAAATTCCGTTGTTTTACGGATTAAACGATATGCTCCCCTTTATCAAAGCGTGACGTTCGACCACATGTTACTATAAAAATATTGGGGAAACCACTGATCGGGCTACCATATCGGAGCGAGCATAAGTATTCTAAAAACGCACTCGAATTCCTGAATAGTATAAATCCTACCTACTGTAGATTAAACCCGGTAGCGCTAATGCCATTCGCGGCTACATGGCTCTTCCAGTAAGCTTCGAAAATAAAACTAATAAAATTCGGTTCTATATTGTCCCCGCGTTACAAAGTCCATTATACTTGGGGATTAATTTCTGGAAAATATTTGGGATTATTCCGAAAATGATAAACAAAGTTAATTTGACGGACGGGATAGTATCTAATAGAAAGCATCAATTATCCTTAATTGACTACACTACATCAACAGATAATCGACGTTGGCTTGGCATTGCCAATTAAGCAGCGGTACTTCCCTGTGTTTCCAATAATTCCAAGAAATTGATCGGATGTTATCTTAAAACGTCATTGAGCCTAATCAAAGTCCATGGTCCTCCCCGGTATTACTCGTCCGCAAACAACACGGCAAATCTCTATTAAGCTTGGACTCGAGAAAACTGAACAGCGGAACAGTAAAAGACTCCTATCCGCTTTCCATTATCGATGGATTCTTGCCCTGCTTAAAGACACTAAATTTATTAGGAGTCTAGATTTGAAGGAAGCGTTTTGGCAGGTGCCGTTGGAAAATTCGTCGAGAGAAAAAACTGCGTTCACAGTGCCAGGACGCCACTGTATCAGTTTAGAGTGATGCCGTTCGGGCTCTCGAACGCCGTTCAAGCTCTATGTCGCATGATCCATCGCGCTATTCGCACGGAACTGCACGAGCAGGTATTCGTCTACCTAGACGATCTTTTGGTTATATTACCCAGCTTTAACGAATACCTTCATAAAGCAGGATTAACGATTAATATCGAGAAGAGCCATTTCTGTATGAAGGAGATTCGATATTTGGGCTTTATAGTTGGTCAAAATGGTCTCCGAACCGACTCGGCAAAAGGTGAAGCGATAGAACGTTTTCCTGAACCAAAAACTATCAAGCAAGTTTCTGGGCATGGCTGGTTGGTATCGGAGATTCATTTCCAACTAACTAACTTTTAAAAACCAATGTCAAATTTAAATGGACCGTAGAAGCTAGTTTGGCTTTTATGAAACTTAAGAGCCTGCTGGCGTCTGCCTTGGGGCATACGAACTCTGACTCACCAAGCACTTCTTTATTTGTTGCGATGCGAGTACGGAAAGTATTGGTGTAGTTTTGTTTCAGAAGAGCCAGGAAGGGGATGAACAGCTGCTGTCTTACTTTTCACAGAAGTTAAACGTAGCTCAAAATAATTACACCGCAACTGAGTTGGAACCCTAAGACGCATTCGAAGGCTAATTTATTGGCCCAGAATCGCAATCAACGTTCATGAGTACGTGTCGAAAGAAGTTCAGTTTGCTAGTCGAGAATTCGCAGACTTCCTTTCCAACTGGGGGGTTAAACACATAAAAACTCCAGTTTGTTGTCCACATTTATACACAGAATATACCTCGAAGTAATTAAAGAAAACCGGGAGGGAGCAAAGGCCAGAACTCCGATTGATAGCCATAAACTTGTACAAGTTGTTAGCTGTTTTGATTATGATGAATTATCCCTAAAAGGTGCGGCGAAGCGAATTGATTTAAATGTTAAGATATTGAAACGATATGATTGCGCTAAGAAAGCAAATCCAATTAGTATATGCGTGTTACCAACCAGATTATACGAAAAGTAAAATATTTAGCACTGAAGAAGAAATACCGAGCAAACGAAATTTTTGGTCGTCAGCCGGAGTGCAGAACTCATGGGCCGACCCATCTTCAATGCCAGTATTATAGGCTGGCATGGCGCTATGCAATGTGCAGATGGTTCTACGAAATTTGGAGATATAGCCATACTTCCTCGAATTGGCTGGCAACGACATAAGGTAGGACGTGAGCGAACCGCGAAAGAGTTGGGAGAGCTTCGGCTCCATAACAAAATGCAAAGATAATCAAATTAAATAGAATAATAATCGACGCTGAAACATTATTTAATTAGAGCAAGGAAGTTTCACCATGGGCTAAAATACAAACAAATAAGAGAACTTTGGCAGATGAGTTTGCTATAAGTAACAATAAAAGGATCCCGGAAAATTGGAAAAATAATCAAGAAGCAAGGTATTATAACCGAGTACATGATTCCGTGAAAAGAAACTCTGCATTATCATGAAGACTTCAAAAAGTTAAACACAATTTTGGAACAAAGGCTATTCGGAATATTGACGAAACTGAGGTAACTAATTTACATAAGTCTAAGAAAGTTATTGCTCCAAAAGGCGGGAAATAATATGAAAAATTATTTCTGATGTAAGAGATCAAACTGTGACAATTTGCTGCGCTCTCAAAGCCATTGGAAACCATATGCTAAAGCTGCTCTTAAAACATTTTCGAGAGTATACAAATTCTTCAAACAAAACCTTACTAATTAGGGATAACCATAAAAGCCGTTCAGCCTTTGGACAAATTAGTTTACGGTTCTCTAAAACCTACTATAACAATGCTTTTGATAATTGGATGCTTACTCATCCCGGTCAAATACTTATACCATTTATGAAATCGCTGATTGCCTTGGTCATGCGTTGTCACTGGCATTTACTCCAGGGCATATCGAAAGCTGTTTGAAAGCCCCAGGTAAATGGCCCTTCAACACTAACATATCTACAAATATCTCTCAGGAGAGCTAAGTCCTAGATTCATACATCATTGCAGTGCCCTCTGTGTAACTCTAAATAAATCAGGCGGTTTAATGGAGACGAGCAGAGGAAATACTGTTAACAGTCATGCATACTAAACGTCACGGCGAGCCATTGGCGCCCTAGAATAACGCTTTAAACATGGAAACAAGGAACATACTTAGCCTCTTAAGATATGAAGATCTCCAAAAACATTAGAACCAGATGGTGTGGGAGTGAGACCCATGACATCACAAATGGCTCTAAGACTATTCATAACAGCTGCCATCAGAGTGAGGGAAATTTAGTAGTAGGCTTCGGCGCGTAAATCCACATATCATCGACTTCCGATAAATAACTCGAAAAATAGCTCAGATGACGTCAAAAATTTATTCTTTGTCGAGTTGGAAGAAGTCATGAAAAACATACCGCACAACGACAATAAAATCATCGTGGATGACATTAATGCAAAGATCGGTAGAAATGCAGAACAAAGATTGCAATTCAGTCCTAACCAGCTTGCACCTCACTAGTAACAACAAAGGCAAATACGTCACCGACCTGGCAATAATGTATAACTGAGTTGTGAGAATGAAATTGAAGAGGTTGAATGATGGAAGAACAGAAATCCAAAAGGATCGCGTCATGGTGTCTTAAAGACGCTCCACCAGCATATCCGAAGTTAGATCTTACAGAGGTGCAGACATGGACAGCGACCATATGCTTGTTATATACAAATAAAAGTGAAAACTGTCATCTACGTTAAATAGACAAACAAAAAAGACCATTCACAGTACCAACGAAGATAACATCCAAGAGCAGTGGCACACTATATAGTCAGTCACAACTACTGCGGCGCAAAATACTATCGGAAGAAGACCTCCGAGATCCCGCAATGATCAGGTTGATGATCAGCACCGCCTGGTCGTCGAAAATAAACAAAAGCTTCATGAACAATGGTTGGCTCGCGACACCAGAAGCACTCTAGTAGTATACCTCCATGCTAGGAAAGCCACGACTAAATACCTCCGGAACAAAAGAAACTCAAGGAAAAGTTTTTTTCTTATGTCAGGAACTACTTACTAAAGACTTATAACAATGAAACACTGTCACCAAAGACGAAATGGAGAGCTGGGAACAAACGTGGCCGATGTTCTCAAAGTAGGGCAAACTAAAAATTCCAAAATCAGCTAAATCCGATCGACCACTGACCAGTGCTTCACCATGAGGATGATTTTGGCAATACCTCAAGAACCTAAGGACCGTGATCCTATGTCTCGGAATTTCAGAGAAACTCATTTTTCTGTGTAAATTAATAACGTCTGGGTTTGTATGTAGAATCGTAATTGAAGGAACAGTATCAAACACCTTTGAAATAACATCTGGTGTTTAACAGGAAGATGCACTCTGAGCACTCGAAGGTGTACTCGCGCCTGTGCTGGCACGCAAAAGACCGAGCGACAGACAAATCTCTCAGTTATAACATCGTCGAATGACATTCAGGCAAAACAAAAGCCCGAATCGCTACCGGACAACGAGTTTTCTATGCCCAATCAAGATTATTGCGATATAAACATCTATCGCAGGCTTTAAGCTCGCACTTTATAAAGCATTCATAAGACCTGTGCCGGCTTTCGAAAGGGAGAGCTGAGCCCTGGATCTAACGATAGTAGATAATTACCCACTTTAGAAAGAAAGGTCGTTCGTTCCATCTTTGGTAAAATTACATTTACGCAAACCGAATATCAGATTCGAGTAAGATGGCTCGAGTAACATGTTGCAAAGTCACTACAGCAACATATGATTATTAAAGTATTGAACAAGTCGTACGTATAATATGGTATTGCAACTGGAGGGCCAGGGCGATAGATCGGGACGGATGAAGAATCGTCCATAGTGTAGGCGGCAAAATCTCTTGATGACTTGTCACACAAGAGTTAGAGGCAGAGAGAAAGAATATCTCTCAATCTATGTAACGGATAGAGATTTCACCGGAACTAACGAAAATAATCATGAAATTACTCCTGCGCGGCTGATACTAGTTTTCGAATTAGGATGCTTCAGAGGAAATCGTGCATATTCGACCAACAGTTCATGCAGTTGATCATTAGTTTAAACAGTTGGGGCAACTACACAATGAGCCAGAAGAAATGAATCAAAATCTATTAGAAACTGCTGGTGCTGCTTATCTGAAACAATTGGTGTCGGGGAGTTTATTGGTTCCTTTTACATCTGGTAAGTACTTAATTCACCGTACACCAGACGTGATACAACCGGAAAGGAACTTGTATATAATGCTTCAGATGAAATAAATGATTGCTCTACTAACTGCGAATCGGAAACTGGGGAATGTTTTAACTGGGAAGTAATAAATTTTGTCTCCGAGAGAAACAAACTGCATCGCTATGCTGGTAAAGGTATTTGGTAAAGATTTCGTAAAAGTTAACCACAATCAAATTATAAAAAAGTTTCCGAAACCTATATTTAAGATTTAAGTAGACGTATTTCATGGTTCAACAGTCGCATGGTTGAGTAAACATTTAAAATTGATTTAAATATTTGATTTAAAGATTTTAAGTTGATCTCATAACATTCCAATTTGTTGTTGTGTTTAAATGAACTGGTATTTGAAAATTGGTTAAACAGACAACATTTTAGTGTATGACTTTAACTAATTAGTAATGCTAAAGTAATATTAGACCTACAAAAAAGATCTAGTATCCCCAATCTTCTCTATACTGCAGGTCATATATTGGGTGTACAAATGTATTTCCGACCTTTTTATAGAGATGTCGTTAGTATCACTGCTTGCATATTATTCAATCAGGCAATACATGTTTTTTGGAAGTTAGATGTCAAGCTTCAATAATTACTAGTGACATTTGTTCAAAGCGTAAACAACAATTATTTTTATGTAATTGAAAATGTCGAATTTTGTGGCCAAAAGAACATTTGCGGGAAATTTCACTTCATTATTTTTTGTTGAAGAAAAGTGCAGCGGAAACAAATCGATTGCTTGTGGAAGTTTACGATTAACATCGGCAGAAGCGTTGAATATTACCCAACAATGTGTTTCGCAACGTATACATGCAAAGGGATTGGTTCAGAAGCTGGGAAATTGGGTGCCACACAAATTGAAAGAACGAGACATGTAACGTCGGAAAACCATGTGCGAATTGTTGCTTCAACGACAACAAAGGAAGGGGTCTTTGCATCGGATCATCACTGGGGATGAAAAGTGGATCCATTATGACAATCCAAAGTACAAACTAGCGTGGGTCACGCCAGGTGAACCAGAGCCTTCGACACCAAAACCAAATATCCATGGTACGAATGTGATGCTTTGTATTTGGTGGGATATGAAGGGTGTCATTTATTATGAGCTGCTGAACGAGCGTAAAACCATTACGGAACAAGTTTATCGACGACGACTGATGACTTTAAAGCAAGCTCTAGCTGCAAAACGACCGGAATGGGACAAAAGGCACGATCAGATTATTTTGTAACATGACAACGATGAGCCAAATATTGCTATACCTGTCAAAAACTACTTGGACAAGCTGAACTGGGTAATTCTACCCCACTCGCCGTATTCACCAGACATTGCTCCCTCTGATTACCACTTATTCCGGTCGATGCAATCAGCCCTGGCACAGCAGAACTTATCTTCATATGAAAACGTCAGAAAATGGGTCGATGACTGGATCACTTCGAAACAACCGCAGACTTCTTCCTTCGAGGCATCCATTTATTGTCTGAACGGTGGGCGAAGGTTATAGCTTCCGAAGAAGCATTTTCTACACAAACTAATGTCTTTTATTTCAATAAGAAAAGGTCGGAAATACATTTGAACACCCAATACCATTAGTATTTATATTTCAAAATTAAATCAAACTACAAATCGATTTAATAAATGTTTGTGTCTATCGTCATTATATGTCTTCCATTGCAATGTTTTGTTTGGTTGAAGCCATTTATTCAGTGCAATAATTTTTGTTTAATACCTTTAGTAATAATAGCATTGATACTCGTATATGGCCTAATTTAACAAGGGAAGGTTTATTTGATTTCTGCAGAGTGTTATGCTTTCGTATAAGTATTAGTTCATATCTATGAAGTATCGTTAATATTTAAATACCTAACTGTAAAATGTCCATTAATCTATATTGTATGTTTCCAATCTCCATTTGTATCTTTCTTAATCTCAATCCAATACTGACACATATCCTTCGTTGAAATCACAAATTCTAAAATTACTATATTACCGTATCGAGCTATGATACCTGCCTGCATATACTAGTAAGTCGGTTTATTCAAAACAATACCTGTTCTATAACGTTATTTATTCATCCAATTTTGGATATCCTTTTTTGCTAGTAATATTACGACTTTATTCTTATGTACCTACATAAATATATAAGATCTAGACGAGAACAAAATCAAACACCCTTTAACACTTAATATCCTTTATTATTTTCTTTGTTTCTCTCTATCCCGTTATCTTATAAATTTCGTTTATACATATACAGGAGCCAAGATCTTGATAAAATAATCATAACAAAACTAAATAGAATTTGATATCAAATAGATAGCAACGAGCAAGGCGGCAGCGGCAAGGTATGTATGTAGTACTGTACACAAAAGGGCAAATTTTAATATTAAAAAGGTTATAAAATTGGAAAATGGGAGATATGGAATCTTAAACAAATGCAAATTGAATCTGCATACAATTTGCTCGAGTATCATATTTTTTGGGGGGGATTTAAATAGAACGCTATTACAAGGTTTGTGTATATCTTTTATGTATTCCACATGTAAGGGTGGGTTTAAGTTTTTCATTACGGAACACATCATAATTTTATTTTATGCTTACGTACTCGTACATAAAATCATGAAAAATTCCATTCCTAAAATTTCCTTAATTTTCACCAAAATAAATATCTCTGGTTAACAAATTTTTCCATTCTTACATAATTAAAGACTTTTTCAAAAAATTGCTGTGGTTCTCTTTGAATAAAAACAAATGCTTTACTCTACTGCTACTACTACTACTACATTTTCTAATTGAATATTTAACACACAATTTTTCCGAGAAATGGCTATGACCTTTAAACTCATTTATCATAATTTTCTATTATTGTTTTATTTTATTATTATTGTGACAGATTTTCAAATAATAAATTTTCCCCAAAATACAAGAAAAGGAAAATTTATATTTTCAATTTTCTTCATTTTTTGTGCTAGAGAAGAAAATAGTTCAAATGAATAATAATAAGTTTTACGTTTTTGTGTTTTGGTTCTTCCAGTTTTTCTGGATTTCTGTAATATTTCAAACAATGCGAATGAAAAATTTATTGATTTTTGCACAGTATTTTCATGTCGTATACGTTTTCATCCAGACCCCTTTCCATTGGATACTTTTCCAAATTGTTCTGGAATACCAATACTATAGTAGCAGGGAGTGTGTCTTTAATTTACTTTGAATGAAATTCCCCTACTTTGCAAAATTCGGCGAAATCATAAAAACAATCACAATACCAAAGAGAATTAAACTTAAAGAGGAATATTGTGTATGAACGGGAAATGTCTATGAAAACAATTAATTACTTTATATTTTTGCTTTTGACGAACAATTGAAGAGCAAATATAAATACTGTATGCGATTTTGAATTTGCCTCTCAATTGTTTTCAATTTATGCCATAAACCGAAATGGAACTTATGAACTAAAATGGCAGCAAACGTAAACATTTATTACGCACGTAATGGTTCCACATTTCACTGTCATTGTAGTTATGGTCATTTGATTAAAAATAACGAATAATGAAACAAAAATCCAAAATAAGTGACACATTTTGAATATAATATAAACAGACGGTATTCTGGTCGTTTCTTGAGAGCGCGAAGTAATAAAAAATACTAGCCGTAGTCTTATTCTCTTTGGCAATACTTTCGCAATTCAACAAAAATTCAAATGTTTTAATCATAGGACGAAAATAATACGACCTCAAATAAAATTGAGACAGAGCAAATTTTATTATTTTGACAAATTATTAGCTTGCAAGCGATATGCTATACGAAATTCTAACTACTCCGGTTATAAAATTTTATTTCTTGCATTGTGATTAGGGTTGGGCTTCGGGAATTTCCGACGGAAATTCTCGGAAAATCCCGTTGAAAAGTCCCGAGAATTTGAATTTTTGTATTCCGGGAAATCTTGAATCTCGAGAAATCCACTTTTTTTCGAGAAATTTTGGTTAAAATTTTGAATAAATTTTGTTTTTAAGAGTCTGTTTCAATTGGTTTAAATATCGCATAAAAAGTTAAAAACTAAGGTGAATAAAAATGTCAAACTTTTTATCTGCTTCAAATTTTTTTATCTGCTTAACAAAAAGTGAGTTCATACGGAATAGCATAAACTCTTTAGGACGTTGTCTTCCAAAATGTCACAAAGCTGTTATGCGTTTGGTCATGAACTACTAAACAACCATCAAATGTGATTTGAAGAACAAAATTGTAAATTTTAAATCGGAACAACGTAAGTTTAGCTTGAGCATCGAAGAGTGGACAAGCGTTCGAAATTGACGTTACATGAACGTCCATATATATTATGAGGATGGAGAATCTGGCAATATTGGGCTGATGCGCATCCAGGGAAAAAGTATATGAGCTCTTAAATGCAAAGCTTTCAGAATTTAATTTGAGTCTTGAGACAGACATCGTCGCCATTACTAGCGATGGTGCCAGTGTAATGGTGAAATTTGAAAAAATGTCACCAGCGCATCACCAAATATGCTACAATCACGGCATACATTTGGCGATCATGGAGGTAATGTACCAGAAACTCAAACGGACAAAAGGAAGTGACGTGAACAAAATAGCGAAAACGATGCAGATGACGTTCGGTAACCGAATTGATGAAGTTCATCTTCGTCGTTAATGTGGAAAACGATTCTGATGGCGCAGACGACGATATCATATTCGTTTCTGATAAAACGATTACTATTAAATCTACATTTGAAATCATAACCAAAGTCCGCAAAATAATTTTGAAATTCAAGAACTCTATCATGCAGAATTATGTTAAAGAAGTCGAAAAGAAAGAGCTTTACTTGATATTGGATTGCAAAACACGTTGGAATAGTTTTGAATCGATGCTAACCAGATACCTTCGCATTAGCAAGCACGTTCATAAAGCCCTCGATACTCTCAATTTATCGTTTATGGCCACTACGGACACAGAAGAAAAGCATTGTGAAAATATCATTAATGCTCTAAAACCAATACGGGTTGCTGTTGAAGCTCTTAGCCGACAAAATGTGAATTTACTTGCAGCGGATTCTATTCTACAATTTTTGTTCACGCAATTGGAGAATCAGTACACTGAATTGAGCGACGAGTTTCTATCCAGCCTAAAAAGAAAACTAACGGATCGCAGATGCAGTCGTATGTTATCTACTTTTAAATATTTGAACGATCCGGTAAATAGCTGTCGTGAAAGTGAGAAGTCGACATTCTTCCATCCATGTTCCAAAACAAAACTAATTAAAGAAGCCAAGGCGTACCCGGTTCGTCTTTTCTCTTCAAACATTCCAGACGGCCAAGCAGTTTCTGATTTTGGAGATGATGTCGTGATTGAAAACAGCGATGAAGAAGATGACATAGCAAAACAACTCCAAAAATATGTACAGCAATGCTCAAAGCCAAACGCAAGCCGTCGTTTAAGAATGAGATAAGCAAAAACTGGGCACAAAACACAAAACATTCAAAGACTGATTGGGGCATTAATACAATAAAGCCAACGTCGACTCAAAACGAGCGCAATTTTTCGATATCGGGGAATTTTGTGTCACAAACTCGTTCGCGATTGTCAGATGCGGCCATTGACAGTTTTGTGTTTTTTAAAATTTCATTTTAATAAATAATGTTTTGAATTGTGTGTGATACTTAATTGGATTGTAACTTTTATTTTGTAAAAAGGAATTTAATTGTTGTTTTTGTTTTGTTAGTTGATTTCAATAAAATAAGTAATGTTTAAAATACATTTTTTTTTGTTTTTACAGTGATTTTAGAATATTTTACGTTCTTATTTTATGTTTTTTTAATTTTTTCGATTTCTCGGGAAATCCTGAATGTTAAAATCTCGAGAAATCCCGAATCTCGAGAATTGAACTCCTCATCATTTCGGGAAATCCCGAATCTCGAGATAATGATTTTCTCCGGAAATACCCAACCATAATCGTTATTGCATAGTAAAACAGCACAAAAATTTGCTGTACATTTTTCAAAGCTACACATTTTAATGTGTTTTAAATTCACTTTTGCTTGGTAAAATTGATTGGGTAGTCAGGATTTCGATTGGCAAATTTTGTGCTAGCTAGCCGATCAAGTTTTTAATCCAATACCTCGTGGCCTCTACGACATCTGTTGGTATCGTAATTAAATTAGTGAGCAAATCGTTAATTTGTTTTCAAAATTCAACAACAAAGACAAAAGGAAACATTTAGGCGAATTAACTTCGGACTGTAAGACTAAATTATTGAGCTCCTGATAGAAATGATGAAAAATAACCCTGGGTCAAAACAATTTTTCTTACAATTTTGAAGGTGCCCGAAGCCAAAAATGCAAATAAAAGTTTGCGATAGTTTTTGCGTATTTCTGGGTGTCTGTACCGACGATATCTCAAAAACGATTTAAGCGATTTGGTTTTTTCACCAACGCTCGATTATTTTTAATTCGGAGATACCCCAAGAGAGTCGAATACCTGCCATAGAATGCTACAAAAACATTACACGTGTAAAGTATAATTTACCATAAAATAAAAAAAAATAAAAAAGATAGGATTAACTTAGGAGAAACTTCACACGTTTATAGAGTGATATGAGATTTCTACTAATTAATTCCTAAATGTATGATATGATATGATATGATAGAGGCGTACAGGCCAGCCATAACGGCGATCCTAGGTACGTTACCATAATCCTGAAATATCAACAATCAAATAACAAATTTTATCTGAATGCGAATAATATTTCAGCATCATGCGGGCCCAGGCCCTGCCTGCATCCTTAACAGATAAGGTTAATTAGGAAAGGATGTTAGCCACCGAAACAACTAGGGTGAATCGCAGCATAGTCGTTTTCTAACTACTTAAATACATTAAAATGTTAGTCTCAATTATGTAAACTAATTAGTTCCTAAAGCAACAAAATCTTACAATATTCGATTGTATTTTAGTGAATTGCCAACATTTAGGTGTTTTCGGTATACTAGTTAAGAAAAAATATTTATAGTGAAATGAACCCTACGTTAGGGTCAGTAAATTTCATAAAGTTCAGATTAATTCTGCATCCCCCAATTACGTCTGGAGTATTCTAGTCCATTTTCGTTACCTTATTCAAGTTGCACCTAATACTAAACGAGGTTGCAGGATTTTGGTATCGATTTTCGTGATAATGGAGCCAAAAACAGGTCTAATTTACCTATTCGGCATTTTTTACGAAGTTCTAATAAATTCTACCAACCATAAAAGAGCACGGAGAGTATACCACCAATTATTTATGCCGTGCGGTTAGCACGTAATACAACATATATCGTTTAGCATTACGTGCCAACCGGTTCGGGTAGAATTCATTAGAACTTTTTAAAACTTGCTGAGTGGACAGATTAGGCCTACATCTATGCGTATGCCGATTTTTTTTATCACATTTCCTATCAGATTCTGATTGAACTCGTATGTCTTAGTGCACGGAGTACACTGTTATGAATTGATTCTGTAATATCAACTATTCGTATTATGATTACTATCTTGATTAGAAATTCACAATTTGACTGATTGCATGAACAATTTAACATTCTATTCCAGGTAATATAGAACCTGTGTCTAAATCTCTGGGAAAGCGTGTTAATGGCTGTTTATTTGAGCGTAAATATCAAATTCAAAAGTAAATACGAAAATTTGTAACAAATTTGCTGTCCTGGCTATAAAATTCAATTTACGCAAGCTGAAAGCCATTTAACACCTCATTTTAATGCTATCGGAACCTAAATCTAAATCTCTAAGAAGGCGTGTTAATGGCCGTTTATAATTTTCACTCAAACTCAAAACAGGTTAATATCCACATTTTCGCTCAAACTCAAAATTCAAATACAAAAGATCGTGACGAGTTTGCTAACTAACCTATTTGAAATGCTAACGAAACCTGAGTACAAATTTTTAGGAAGGCATGTTAATGGCCATTAACTATTTTCGCTTAAACTCAAAACTGAAATACAAAAATTCGAAACAAATTTTCCGCTCTGGTTAGAAAAAATAACATGATTTTTAATTGGTCTTTTTATGGTCCTCATTGAGAGATAAAACTATGATTTTTTAGCGGTTCCGGGTGACAGACTTTGATTTCAAGGTGTCTTGTAGACATTTAGACTCAACTTGTGTGATATTACTGGACTCCGTAGACCCAAAGAGGCGTTATCGGTTGCTAACGAGCCATTAAAACTAATGAATCATTCAAAGTATTATCTCTGCATATTTCATCAACTGCAATTTACAGACGGGACTGCTTTGATCCAAAAAATTACCCTTGGTCTGTAACATAATTTTCGAACAAATGTGAAAAAATTTGGTCATCATAGTGTACCTCCGAAACCAGTACTGTGGAAATCATGACTCCTCACTATCTATTCCCATTGTTTCGAGCAACCCCCTTCAAAAATTTTTGTCAAGTCGTTCAGCAATTGATTTCTAGCAATTTTAATCAAATCCATTTGAGCTGAAAATGCACTTGAATCTTCTTTTTTGGAATGCACTTGAAGCCAATTAAAAATTATAGAACCTCCAGAAAATCATGTTACTGAGAAGATAATTCCCTTGGCTCTATGCAATCGAGCACTATCACTAAAGATAACGTTAATTGATGAAGGCTCATTAAAAATCCTATCTCTTCAACCTTGTAGAACCCTTTACCCCTTTTTGATAAATATCATTAGAATTATTTGACAGAGCTTAAAATATTCGAAATGTTGGCCGTTATTTTACAAATCATTGAAAAATTTATTGAAACCTACTTCTTTCTGGCCTCCTATTTTAGGCAAAACAAACGGGTAGCCTTGGGGCCATTATACAGTATTAGTTTTGAGATATTGAATATTTTTAGGGCGAGAATATCGTAGAGATGGGCCGTGTTAGAGATTTCAATTATTAGCAATTCTGTTTTATGTGATTTTGCCAATTCATAATTTTTTTTTAAATGTGTCTGAAGTAGTCAACGCGAGGTTCCGCTCATGAGATTGGTTGCCCATTTGCTAGAATGCTAGTGACTCCGAAAGAAAATATTCGAATAATATTGTTACTATTTATGGTTCCTCTAACATGCAAGAGCATCTCAATGATATAGGTTAGAGTAATCGCTTGCAATGCTTTACCAATCGAGTTTATGAAAATCTCCGATTTCTTTTATTTTATTTTGATACATTTAAGACAAAATTGTAAGAATTAGTGAATACAGGTGGGAATTCTTCTAGCGGTATGCATTCTCATATTCATGAGCATACTCGTTTAAACTTCTGATTCAGTCTCTATGATTGTTTTTGATCCGTCAGTGAACCATGTTGTTGAAGATTCATTTTCATTAACTGAGACCCTACCTTGTGCTATAGTCAGAACCGGCAAAGGTTTTGGTTTGAGTTTGCCAGGTTATCACCCATAGCTGCTGGAAAATAGTAATGGGAGAATTTCACAACTCCTGTTGTGCTTAGAGAAATTATCTCTGAATCTTGTTTTGACACAATTTGGGCTGTATTGCTTTCTTCAATTTATAATTAGCGTTGACATTTAGGCTGACACTGAGACGACCTTTCTAAGCTATGCGGTTATCAGCCGTAAGAGTATGTTGTATGTTTTTTTTTCAACTATTGCACTCCCGAAGTTGCCGCAAACCAACAAGTTGCAATACAAAAAATTATTGGCAACTGAGTAGGTTAACTGAAATGCTTATTATGTTGGCCTCGAAAAATAGAATTACGCCATTACCTTTTAATAGTACTTATGTATCGACGAATCCAGAGATTACTGAAATCGGTTAAATTAATAAATAACGGGCGTTACACAAAGGGTTTGTTTGTTGCACAAGTTGCAATTCAGAAATACGTTAAAAAAATTTAAATATTGAACCTCGCGTAGATTTGCTCGAATGATTATCGTAAACCCTTGGTCTCGTAAACCCGTTATTTATATCACCGACCCCAGGAATTGTTCAATCCGCAAGTTTCATACAGAAAATATGTCAAGAGTATTCCCGAAAAGTAACTCACATATCCATATTTCCAAATTTGGTAAGCAGATTCCTTTATTTAAACATGTTGCAACAAGCCTAGCAAAGAACCTAGGCGTAAAAGTATTTAATGATTTACAATACTTGTACATTATACATTTTTTTGCTTATGTTACCAATCCTTTGAAAGTACCCCTAGAGCTGGAAAATATTTTGTATTAAAATGATTGCTGCACGCAACAAATTAAGATTGGGGAATCTTTGGATACAAGCAGTTTGGTATCTATATCAGGGCTATTCAAATATTAACCCATTTTGAATAAAAAAATTTGACGATACCAACTATTTAACGTCATATGCTTTGTGTCACATAGTAAAAATGTTGAAATAGCGAATTTGATCCAGAAGAAGAGCAGGGCATAAGATCAAAGATGAGAGATCAAAAATAAAATGACCATCGTGAAAACTTTCTGTTTAAGTTGAAACTCCGGAAACCGAGCATGGTACTTCCAGGCCAAAAAGAGTTAAAATAGCAAATATATTCAGTTCACACTCAACATGGGACATTTAGAGCAACTGAATAATGATAAAAGAGCAAGTATGAATACTGGAGCAAATTTACAGCCTCCAAAAAGGACATCAAGGACCGTCACGCAGATATCCCCAATTTAATAATGAAATAGTTCCAGAAAAGCCGAACAAATTGGATTCCTTCTTCGATTTGGAGAAGCAGCAGAAAATACAAGCACGGATTCAGAGGTTTAAGATGAAAACAGACATTCTGAGATAATTGAGTAATGAGCTTACATGCAACCCTTATATACTAGAAAAAGTGTTCGATATGGTACTGGAATAGCACAAAACGTTCGGAAGGTAATTCCATAACTAAAATGATGATAAATGGCAAAACGGAACCATTCGCCATTCCAATAATTGCGGATGGTGAGCAAATAATGAGGTACAAGAGACGACGTATTTGGATGCAGATTCATTGATGTAAGAGGCTTTCCAACGATCTATTATGTCAATGTCATCCAGCGCAAAGAAGTTACACAAGTATAGATGAGCTACATGAAGGCATCGTCATCAACGCTTAAGAATATGAACTTAGATTGAACTTTTTCACCTCTACAAGTTAGTATAATCCAAAACTTCCTGACGGAACCGTACTAGCAACAAAATCAAATTTATTCCGTTTTCAAGTATCGATGGGAGAAAGATACAATTAAGGACATTTCACACATCCAAGAAGATGCAATCGCTCGCTTGTGTCAAATGGAGAGGAAGTATGAACAAAATAAAATAAAAGGTTTGCAATTATGTCCAAAGACTTTCTCGCAGAATACGAATGTTTGGGTCAAATAAAAGTAATTTTAGAAAGCCTAGAAAATGGGATTGAACCAACCCAGAAAAACTTGTAATTACCATATGATGCCATATGGAACGAGAACAGTGAAACTACGCGTAGTTTTTGATGGGCCTGTCAAATCAAGTTTCGAAGTGAGCTTGAATGACACGAGGCTAAGGGACCTATGCTGCAGACTATTTAATGTCTGAAGCAGAAATGTTAGAGAAGTTATAATTTTACAAAATCAGCGTCGTTAGTGGTTGAATCACGTTGACTAAATCGTCATCAAACCTTAAGTCAGTTTTAGAAGTGATACCAGTAGTGGATAACACAAAGATTGCAAATTAGAGGTTGTGAAAATCATATGATCAAAGTAGTATAGCAGTACAGAGTAGTAGTATATTGGCAACCACAACCTGATCATTTTGGGATAAAATTCAAACAGCAATTTCTGATTATGGATTCTACGATTACGGATAGCTCTGAATAGGCTCTGATATATTCTAGAATGATTGATCATAGCGGAAATGTGTCAGCGAACATCCTGATTGAGAAATCTAAGGTCGCACCAATAGAGAACCAGCTATTAATACTCCGAACGGAACTATGAGGAGCAAGACTTTTAACCAAACTAATGTGGCAAACCATAGCGGAGCAGGAAATTTCAGAAATAATTTCAGGAAGCCACAAAAACGGAAAACATAGGTAGCCAATCAATTTAACAACATCAAACCGAATGTTAGCTCTAGTCAATGGCATGATATCCAATGCGGTGTAAATTCTGCAGATGCCACACCAAGATAATTGATTGAAACCCAACATGTCCAGCATCATTTTTGATGGGAAGAATCAATGTGGTTAAACTAACCACACTTTAGCTTTCAAACACTACAAGCAACGACCGACTTAAAAGGCAGTAAAGAAGTTATATGCTTAACTAGGAGAAATATTGGTAAAAATACATTTCTTAGCCTCTAACCTATTGAACCTATTTGATGATGGCTGATGGCTGATTAGTTCTGTGAGGACTTGCGGGATCTTAAAAGATCAAAACCACTTACAAAGTTTAGTAGTATTAGGAAACTATATCCATTTCCGGATAAGATATCTTTATCATTAGGATTGGAGGCCGGTTGGGATTAACAAACTTAACTTTTGGGAAAATGCATCCAACTCAACTTACTCATCAAAGTTTGATAAATAATGAAGAAACTAGTTACACATTTCCACCAAACGTTAAAACACGGCGGTCCACAATTAACCACTTCAACAATACAATTGTTTTCGAAAGTTGGTGTTGACTGGTCCAGAAGACACGAATGTCAAAGCGCATATAAAATGAGCGTTAACGCAAATCACGCCAGACCAGGGAAATTTTCTCACATATATGGTAATAGTGACATGAATTTAGTGCTGGTCAACAAAATTTTAAGGACTGATTAAAAGGGATTATATGTCGGAATATAAAAAAAAAAAAATCTTAATGCAATTTTTGGCGAACAGGATGAAATTTTATAACCGTCTTCAGTGCATTTAGTGGGGTTTGGAAAGCACGAAGATTTCAAAATACCGTTTTAAAAAATATCAACGATACTTGTCGAAATTAAAGCCAGTTTAAACTCCAAGCCTTTTGGTCCTTTTATAGTGACGACATTTTAGGGGCTCTAACACCGTGACTTTTCTTAATTAGCGAAAGCACTGTCCATCATCCAAAGGCTTCGTTAACCGATAAACGGTGGAGATTAGTAGTAAAACTGCACGAAGAGATTTGGAGAAAGTTATCATCATTGCAGCCTTCAAGCGGTCTATTAATAAAATCAGTGTGATGTGACGAAAATGGTGCGAGGTCACCACCAGAACAACAAATCGAAATGTCTTCACGTCGCTATCGTATCGAGTTCAGTATTTAGGGCGATACTATAATCATAATATCGACAAATAGACATGGTGGGATGACGCCACTAGCAAGCAGCATTGTGTTCGAATGAAAACTTATAAACCAATATGTTTTGAAATCATATTTGGGTGAGTTATTGGAGTTCCAGCAATCTGTCGATAATATAAAAATAATCTGAGCTTAATAAAAAGCCAAACAATAATATGTGAAGCAACAATAAATTTGTTCAAACAGAAGACAGGAGAAAGTAATTAAGCAACACTACCTCCTTTATCAGCAGCATGGAAGCAAACAGCAAACACTTTAATAAATCTAATCATACAATTTTTCTGCATCTCCGGCAGGCTTCAAACATATTCTTGGTTCGAAAGAATTAACCTGTTAAAGCATCAATGTGAATTACACCAAACATGCAACATTCAAACTTTCGGTTAAATTTACAGGCTATAATGACCAAACGATATTAGATGGCCTAGTTTCAGACTAGTACATTCGACAGCGGAAACCCTACCGTCAAACTAAACATAAATGGACAAGCAAGATCTCGGACGTCAAAGTCAAACAATTATTACAGGTGGTGCCGAGACATCGAGTTGTTTAGATATTTATGGAACCTCATGGGAATGCAAGTGAGAATCAGTTGAGAATTCTGAAAACACTTGTAAAATTTCGTTAACGATTAAATTAAAGGCATATAAATCTGTGTTGTACTGGTAACGAAAAAGGAAGCTCGATATAAATAACCGTCTGCTACATCATTAGAACCATGACTCGTGTTATCCAAATTCAATTGAAACACATTTAAATGGATGCAGAACTCACACACTTATTTCCTGGACAGTCGCAACCAACCACAAACGAGCACCGCTTTCAAAATACACATATCAGACTAAAACCCATTTTTGTAAAATATTTAAGACATATTGCGATTATTTATAAAAATCAATTTTTAATCCCAAAAATGCTGCAAACATGCACTATCATCATCCATAAAATTCCATTCGGTTATATTGTTCCATAATAAATTCGCGTCATACACGAACGAACTATTATATGCACAACATCATTCCACCACAATAAAAACCTAAAAAACTATGACCTGATTTCAATCGTGAAAAACCGCACAATCAATATTATAAAAATTACTTGGTTCGAGCTTTTCATCCATGATAGGTACAAACGATGCGACGGGAGGAATAAAAAAAATTGCATAAGAAAATGCCAGAGTGAATTTTTATCTCTGTGCACGATGCAATTTCGCCAAATGTCAAAATACGTTACCATCTTATTTGCATGAGATGTCATAAAATAAATTAAAATTTAATTTCATTTCCCATTTAGTTGTTTACTTGTAATTTAATTTAATAAACGACAATTTCTGCTATAACTATTATTATTATTACTAGTATTACTATTTGTAATAATAACATTAATAACAATAAAAATAAATTTAATGCATAGATAATGGAAAATATTAATAAAAAAAAATGGGGAACATGCAGATGAAAATCAGAACAACAACAAAATATTACAAAGTCAACAAACCTGTATAATCGGGTGTTATATGATGTCGTTGCATATCATTTAGTGTACAACCACTAGCAGCACTTGTGTACATATTCACATTAAACGGTTCGTGGTATAAGCTGCTTTTATCTATTGACTCATTATCGTCCATTGCAACCTTTTGTTCAAAAATGTATATACACAAAAAAGAAAAAGATATTAGATTTTTTTTATTACGTACTGAACTCCATTAAATTTAATAGTTTACCTTTATATTACTATTCATACGCTTGTCGATGCCCATGCCTAGCACATCGGAGTGTAAATTATGTTGTAACGTCCCAAGTACATCACTCCGTCTATTACGCTTATTGCGTGCAATTATAAACAGTATTACAACAATAAGCAACAAAATGATTGTTGTGAGCACGGCGATTATAACACCGACGAAATTTTGCTCTTGCTCCTGGTCGATGGGTTTCGGCGATATAATTTGTGGCACATGGATTCGGTCCCCTTTACTCGGTATCGTTTGTACTTCATCCCGTTGCAATGGATACTCAAGCGATGTGTCTTGTGGCACCGTACTACCGTTGGCCTCTTCCTCCGTAAAATTACCAATTACCGGAACTAGAAATAAAATTAAAAAGACAAATCGATATTAATAAATATAAATCGTATGTGCATAACACACTGCATTATGACAAATAACAATGGCCCCCTAAATTTTTTTTTTTAAATAAACTTTTTTAGGTTTACAATGAAACGCAAAAATTTAAATTTTCCAGGATAGAAAAATAATTTTGTAAAGAATATATTGCGTGTAAAATTTTAATTTTGTAATACATATGGAAAAAAGCTTTTTGTGCTTTTATATATGTGCAATGGTAATGAATGCAATAATAAAGCTTTTTAACGTTTTTTCCCTCCCCATGTTATGTATTCTGGGTGATGTAGTGTAGATTGCGTTTTATGCAATCATAATATTAATTCAACTTGACATGGAAAAAATTATTTTTTTGTTTTTCGCTTACATAATTAATATTTTTATCGGGAGCTTTTAAGTATATGTGGCTTTGCTATATTATCTTGAATCTATATAATGCATATCATGTTTTATATGTGAAACGTTTGTTTGTTTAAAAAGTTTTTCATCGAAATGTTTTTTAATTTTCCAATTTTTTTTTTATCACATAGTAAGTTACAAAATATTTAAATAATTATATAGGGGGTGACAAATAATGATAGGTGCTGAATGCATAATTTTCAATTTTCCAGAATTTTTGAGCAACAACTGTTATTATTTCGATAATTTTTGTATGACCTGCAATTGAGTTTTTTGCTTCGTAGAATTTTTAATTTTTTACATGTTAACAACACACGATTATGTTTGTTCGTTTCCAAATTTACCAAAATTTCAGTTCAGATTAGTTGTTGTATCTTTAGCATCGATAGCAAATACGACAACAAGATGGAACCTGAATTTTTATTATGCGCTTCAAAATTTTCGGAAAACATTTACCGAACTTTGAAAAGAAGATCGCCCTTGAGCTAAATATTTTACTATTTGTGTGTGCTAACAAGCATTTAACCCTTGAATTCGGCGACACCGAAACTCCAGATGGATGACGTAAATTTTACAAGCATTCGATTAAGTGATTTTATTTTCTTTGCTTACTTAAAATGCCCAATCCCCAAGCCGCTCTGCACAATAAACTCCAACTCAAACAACTCACCACTCGCTACATCGCCGAAATCCAAAAAAAGAAAATGGTTCCCCAACAGTTCTCTGTTGAATGTTGTTCCAAAACCCAACTCGCGATTTTTAGCGGAATTATTTTTCACATAATTATTATTTATGAGATTTTAGAATTAAATATATTCCATAAGATTTATTAATTTATATTACCATTTATTTAATTAAATTTTTACTTTCCACCACATAAGTACAATGGCGGACGCCATGTGCTAGCATAGTGGCGGTGGCGAGCGCAAGTAGTGCAACTTGTTGCTGTGACGATTGGTCCGAACGAACTGAATGAATGTAAAATTTGTTTTTGTTAACAAAATATTTTTCGTTTTGCTTTGTTTGTATTCGTCGTGTCGTTCTTTTGTTTTTGTTTTACAATACTCGTCGTATTGTTCCCGTTATTATCTTCTTGTTTGTTCATTTTTGTAAACATGTCGTTTATCAAGAATTGTGATAAACATGGGTGGCGATTTGAAAACGAGAAACGTTTTATGTTGCTTACCAGTTGCACGTGGTAAAACAACCAGATGGCGATTTAGAGTTGTGCCACTAATTGCGTTGAGATTGCGAGATGTTACATTTGCGATATGTACGGCCAGAATAATTGGTTGCAATATCCTAACCGCTGAATTTCTTTTAACATTTTTCTAATGAATCTCCGTGTTATGACTACGTAGTCCGTATCTTTCGGGAAAATACTCCGAATTAACCCACCGCGATGAGCCCGATGATGTTGCCAATTCAACGCTTTATTTCCCGATTAACCTATTCATTATGAACTAGAAATTAATCAAATTTTGTTATAAAACTGCCACAAAAGATATTCTAGTAACAGATCGCATCGGACGGGACATGAATTGGTGCAAATTTGTTCCAGTACGGCTAGTCCAACATCCACCAACATTTTTAATTTCTTAAAAACAAATTCGACTTAGCTGATATATGGTCAAATTTTCACAGTCCATTAACATGTTAGTCTAACGGTATTATTCAAAGTAACTTACAGCATATCACATGAGGTAGAATCACATCATAAAAAAAGAAATTCGCAATATAGTGGGGAATTACTAATGATCTAACCAACAAAATTCGAAAATTTTTAGGGCAGATATTTTTATGGAGCTTCAAACCATATAAAATAGAATTGATCTTACCACAAACATTAACAACTTGTCAATCCCAGGTGAACCTGTCATTTATACAAATTCCCAGATTATTAACATGATTCGCAAACTTAATCTTCACGCCATCAATAAAGATATCCGGTATCACTCTTTTAGAAATCAGAATTGCTTGCGTTTTAGCGATGTTCAGTGAGATTCCATTAGACTTGGACCAAGCCAATATATTGGATAGACCCAAATTAATATTGTTAAAGGTTTCCAATATATTTTCACTAGTACCACCAAGATAAATTTGACAATCATCAGCATACATACATGTGATATTTGGAGTATTTTATTGCTTGTGGTAAGTCATTAATAAAAAGGGAAAACAGAGTTGGGCCACGTATAGTTCCTTGAAATACACATACGGGTATACACTCAGGAACCTGTAACGGAATTAAACCTAATTCCGTTATCAACCCATCCCAACAAAATCTATTTCCTCATCGGCATGACCTCGAAGATAATATCTTCAACTACATTCCATTCAAGCAAACGTCATGCCAGCCTTCTACATTTCTTCTTTGCCTTTATTTATAGTGGTATCATATGATTCATTCACTTTAGAATTTTTCATATGTGCCACAGTTAAGTAAACGCAGATATGTACATCAACGTAATTTGATTACGTTGCCTATGTACATAAGAAATGTACTTGATCTATTTATTAGGTGAATGACAATGACCAATGCAAATATTGAAAAGCATTGTGGTTGTTGTTGTTCGAACTTCCTCAACGGATGAATTGAAGAAAAAAATATTTGCGCGTGGATCGAGTCAGCAAAATCCATGTCACGTTGCTGTACAATTTTCATAGGAATTTTTGTGATGAGATCGCATAAAATTTCCTATGAAACTCAAAAGAGGTACAACATTTTTCTTGGTTGTGGCAGTCAGTTTTTAGATAGACCAACCGGTGGTCATAGAATTTTGTTTAAGAGTGAGTTTTAAATAGACCAACGTATGGTCAGGGAACTTTTTTTGGTGTTAATTTTTAATTTGTTAAGTAGATTTAAGTTGTGAGTGTTCAAATAATTTTTTTGTTGAGTTTTCTCATTTTTTTTAGTTTTAACAATAAAATAGTGTTAATAAATTTAACTTTGAGTGTTTAATTTTATTTGGTTTTTCTTGGTTTTTTTTTGTTTGGAGACATTACTTGGAGTCAATTTGGTAAGTGTTTGTTTTTGGCGTTACTAACAAACTAAATAACGATAGTGGGTTGCTGCCGACAGCTTGTGAAAAAGAAATTGTTGACGCTAAGCAGCTCTTTTCTTTTTTTTTGTATCTTTATTTAATGCGGTAATCTAGGCCACAATCTGCAGTACCCCTAAACCCACACCGATCCCTCTACCCGACTGAGCTGCGGGAATCAATGCCGCGTGGGGTACTAAACAGAGAGTGGCAAATCTATGAAACTGGGTTAACTTTAGCAGTAGCTAAAGTTTAACCCGTTTCAAACCTTTTAGAGTGCTCTAAACCTGCACCGACCAAATTAGCCCGCCTCAATGAAACCTGTACTACAATTTGTTACACAAATCCCGATTTTATTACAGTTACCGTTGTCGAGGAACGAGTGGTCGGTTTAGCTTACAATTAAACCTACACCGCCAAAATTGTAACTTTTGATGTATAGCTATGATATCGGGATGATTCTTGGACATTGAATAAGTTAGTTCAAGATCACCCCTATAACTTGACTAAGGGTACATTTCACCCCAAAACGATTATATATTTCAAAAATGTCAATGTAACCAACTTTAATAATTTTTTTACGCCATACTGCCACCATATTTTGGGAAAAATGTTGCAAAAAGTCTTGTCGAGAGTAGGTCAGCCTAATCCAGGTGTGTAATAAATTATTTTTGTGTCAGGCTTCAAAAAGGTAATTTAAGGGTCGATTTTACCACCATTTATTACACCAGACCGCCACCAGATATTGAGTCAAATATTACTTCTTGAACATTGTGGTTGGTAGGTCAAACTTATCCAGGTGTGTAATAAATTGTTTTTGTGTTAGGATGCACGGAATTGACTCCAAACGGTAGAGGCTTCAAATTTTTTGGTCGATTTTGCAATGTTTAATAATTTATTACAAAAGACCGCCACCAGATATGGGGCCTAATGTTATTCTGTGGTCATTGTAAAGGGCCGGTTAACTTATCCAGTTGTGTAATAAATTATTTTTGTGTCAGGATGCGCGGAATTGACTCCAACCGGTATAGGCTTCATATAGGTAATTTAAGAGTTGATTTTAATTTGCTTAAGTGTTCGGTGAGACCTCTCTAAAGCACCATTTGTTATGCGGGTGATAAGCAGTAGATTGCAATCTTTTTATTTTCAATAATTTACACATGTTTTGGAATAACTGACTAACAAAATTAGTTCCTTGATCGGTAAGAATGCACGATGGTACCCCAAATCTGCATATAAAGTTTTCAACAAAAACTTTAGCAATGGTTTCCGACATTTGATTTTCGATAGGAATTGCAAGTGAAAATTTTGATAAGTCATCCTGTATGGTAAGAATATAACGACTGTTATTGTATGAAACGTTTAATGGACCAACGATGTCTATAGAATAATTTTCTCAAATGGAGTTTTTGAAGTTGTTGTCACCACCATGGGAAGTTTAGTTAGTTTCGAGATTTTATTTTTCTGGCATAATTCACATTTTTTATAAATTATCTAATTTTGGTCAATATTTTTGGAAAGTAATAATTAGATTTGATCCTTTTGAAAGTTCTTTCTAGTCCTTGGTGTCCTCCTAATGGACAATTGTGAAATTCCTTGATCACGTTAAGAATGTCCGTATCATTATCTAGAAAAGTGACACGATTTTGAGGAGGTTCATCTGATGATTGGCTTGAATTTGTGTTGTTATTTGATGTAGTATGGTTTAATGTTTGGTCAAGGTTTGGTTTCGGTTCATTAGGTTTTGCGTGCGAATGAGTAACAACATTAATTTGGTTTCCTTGATCGGCAGATTTCAATTCGATTCTGCTCAAAGCGTCCGCGTTAAGGTTGTCTCTTCCTGGCTTATACATTATATCGAAATCGTATTCATCTAATTCGATTCTCCAGCGCATTAAACGTGACGATACATGTTTTGCTTTATTTAGCCACAATAGTGGTTTATGGTCTGTAATAATAGTAAATTTTACGCCATACAAATAAGGACGAAAACGTTTTATAGCAAAAATTATGGCAAGCAATTCCGGCTTGCATACCCCACATGTAAGTCATCATCGCCTATTACGTTGTGACATAAAATTGTTTCTGGAAATTGGGATATTGTAAGATTGGGGGTTTGATTAATTTTTGGAAACTCTCTAAACAGAAAGCATCCCAATTAAATCGTGCATTCTTTTTCAGTAACGCATTCAATGGTTGTGCTAGTTCTGAAAATTTATTTATAAATCTTCTATAATATCCTGCCAATCCCAAAAATGATTTAATTTCCTTTTGGTTTTTAGGGATTGGAAAGTTTTGAATTACCTCGATCTTTGATGGGTCTGGTTTAGTTCCGTTATTAGTTATGATATGACCCAGATGGAAAATTTCTTTTCTAAGGAAATGACACTTTAGAGGTTGCAATTTTAAATAATATTTTCGAAATGATTGAAATACTTGCAATCATTTTTTATTATGACCGTTATAACCGTATATAACTACGTCATCTAAATATACGAAACATTTCAAGCCGTTTAATCCAGATAACACATTGTTCATAATTCGTTGAAACGTTGCTGGTGCTCCCTTTAAACCAAAGGGCATCCTTGTGAAGTGATAGTGATCCATCTGGGTGCGAAAGGCAGTTTTATATTTATCTTCTTCACTTAGAGGTATTTGGTGATCGCCGTCTGCTAAGTCTAATGTCGTAAAATTAACTGCATCTCCTAATTGTTCTAAAATTTCTACGATATTGGGCAATGCAAATATGTCACTAACTGTCAACTCATTTCAACGGCGAAAATCTACTACGACTCGCCGACGTTTAGATTCATCGCTGGATTTTTTCGGAACTATTAGTAAAGGGGAGTTGAATGGGATGTTACTGTTTTCAATTATATCATTTTCAAGCATTTTCTCCACTTGTGAGTTAATTTCGAATTTTGCCGAATGAGGAAGACGATAAGGTTTTATATTGACCGGTGGTGAATCAGGTTTTAATGGAATATGGTGAAATCCTGCATTGGTAATTGTCAGTTGATCACCAAGTAAGACAAATATATCGTTA
Organism: Nephrotoma guestfalica; assembly: GCA_963691935.1. Taxonomy (NCBI): domain Eukaryota; kingdom Metazoa; phylum Arthropoda; class Insecta; order Diptera; family Tipulidae; genus Nephrotoma; species Nephrotoma guestfalica. The sequence goes on from OY829913.1 coordinate 98,733,366, forward strand.
AATTCACGACAAATCTTAATGATGGATGATTTTTCTTCATTATTCAACTGAGCTGTGTCGATTTGATTTTCCAAATTCTGCAATCTATCTTCTAGTGAATCTGACCAATGTTTTAAAGTAAAAGTTTAATAATGCTCTAAACTTTCTGGTTCTATGTACATGTCATCTAGTTTTACAGGAAAATCATTGGTGTTTACAATACTTACTGTTGCAAATGAGTTTATTATTTTAATGATTGCAGTTGCTATGTACACGCCTGGTTTTATCATTTGTGAGGGACATAAATATTCATTGTCACTTTTAGTTTCACCCTAATGTTAACGATCCTTTCTGAACGACTAGGAATAACGATTGGATGATTGTTGGAAGAAAGAGTTAAACTTGTGTATTCAGTGTCATTAGGGTTATTAGGTATTTTAATTTCGTTATGGAAATAGTCGATATTGCATTTATTTTTAATAAGAAAATCATTCCCAATGATACCTGCACAATTTAGCGGAAAATCAGATGCTACAATGTGAAACTTATGCGAGATTATTAGATTATTTTTAGACACTTTAATTTTAGAATTACAAACTCCCAAAGCATCAATAGATTTTTCAGTGATTCCTTTTATAGATAATTTTTGATTAGGGTAACATAAAGTATCGGGCTTAATTAAATTTTTCTTAATGACACTAATGTCGGCCCCTGTATCTACTTAGAAAAATTGCGGGTTATGTACAATATCTAAATCAAGGTTTACGAATTTCAAATCGTCGTTATGGAAATTAATTGAAAAGCAAAATAATTTGTCTGTTGTGAAATTGATATAAATGAAGATTTTTTATTTTTACTATTTGTATCGTAAACAAGATTAGATGAATGTAGATTTAAATGCTTTGAACTCGCCCTTGGGTGTTGATGTTGATAATTAAGATGAAAATTAGAACCCCCTCCCAATATTCAATCATGGTTGATTCGATCCACATAATGGGTTGATGACGCTACTACTACTTAGCGGTCCGGTACCCCACTCGACCTCCCTTCCTTCTTCAATAACGGTTAACAATGCCACTATCTGAACACCCGGCGGGAATAATTGCCGCATGGGGCGCATGGCGGTTAGCTGGTAAATTCTATGAAGCCGAGCTGGCCTCGTAAGTTAGAGGCTAACCCGTTTCAGATGGATTGGCTCTTAGGAAGCAATTCTGCTCTAACTTTATATAATAAATTACTACTCTACCGGCAAATTCAAAAACCTGTATGGAATTACGATATTTAGCTCTGGGGCTGTACAAAGAAATGCTGTATAAGATAGCAAAAAAATTCCAGCAGAAGAAATGTGTTTTTGCTATTCACCGCTAAGGGCATCACTATCACAAAAACGAAATTTTTTCTGCTGTTATTTTTTGAAACCAGGTTGAAACAAGGATCTCTAAATATACTAAGATTATCATAATCATCATAACGCAAATGCAAAATTTTTCAAGCCAATCTGAAAACTGAAAACATTTCACATTAGAACGACTACAAAAATGTATGCAATGCTACTGACGCCAGTTGTGATTCTTATGTTGCTCATGTATGTAGATTATGATTTCAGCTACCATTAAAACATATACCCAGAGTGCTACCAACATGTATTTGCATTATGATAATTATGATAATTTTAGGATTTTTAGAGAGCCTTTCTTATTTCTAAAGAAAATTCCACTTTTATCGTTTCAAAACGTTTAAACATAAGCAAGTAATTATTAATCAATTGTATAATGAGAGAATTAATAATACAACGAGAACGGCCAATGAAATTACAAACGCGATTCATAAAGAAAACAAACTGAATGATCAACTCGCTTTGAATATTCAATATAAATTAAGAATAATGAAGGACGAAATCATAAACATCAAATATGCAATTCATTGGGCCAAGGCTGGTATTATCAATTCACCCATTCTCTCTAATTCAGAAATTAAATTGGCTATTAACACAATAGAAAACGAAAATTTACAATATAGCACCCCAAAGGAAGCACTGGATTTCGCAAATATTAGGATCATTAGTAGCAGAGTATGCTTGCTGTAATCGTTTATATCCCGCTTACAACTCTGGCACTATATGAGAAATTATTGATCAAACCGGTTAAAAGCAACAATAGAGTCACAGAAATTGAACATGAAAATATTATAAATAGTCGAGGCAATGAAGCACAAAAATTCAGAATTTTAATGAAAAAACTTTGTAAATAAGAGTCAGTCTGGCTCAAATCGGGTACTCGGGGGTTTTCGAGGTCGCTGATCGCTATTATGATGTTCAAATTGATTACCAGAACGCCTGGAGCTCAGGAACGCAGATGAACCTCATCTCCGTGGGACTCTCCAGAAAATCACGCGGGGAACGAGAAAAACTCGGCGCCCGGCTGCAAGGCTCAATAAACCTGAAGAAGTATATTCTTCGCGGAGCTTGTCGGATATGCCAGTAGTTGAGGATAATATTTTGTTGCTCCATGCAATAACGGGGTGCGATACCGTTTCAGCAACGTATTACCAGGGAAAGACAAGGTTTTTCAAGACCTTCCAGAACTTCCCAGACCTTCGAGATCATGCTGCGAAGTTCAAGGAAGCTGGTTTGTCCAGCGAAACAATTTTTGAGAACGGGGCGCCGCTACTCCTGGCAATGTACGGTGCTCTAGTGTCGTTCAGGAAACCAAATATTTCTGACAAGCCAAAATGAAACCAGTCACTCAAAACGAACAGGTGCGAAATGTACAGGAAAACCGCTACAACGGGGAGAATAAATTTGGCCAAAATTCCCCCTACAGTAGACGCCATTCAACAACATCTAAAGAGGGTCTATTTTGAAGTACAACAATGGCTGCACGGAGACCAGCCGACCATGGACCAACAAAGTGGGGGTGGAGAAAGGAAGGCGACACACTAGTGCCTGTACAAATGGAAGAAAAACCTGCGCCCAAGAATATTATGAAGGAGATTGTAATCTGAACACCTGTAGTTGCAGGAAGCACGGCCTACCTTGCAACCTTGCTTGTAAAATTTGTGAAGGTTCAACTTGCCTCAACACTGAAAGATATTCAGTTGAAAACGTCATTGTGGCAGAGACAGAGGCTTCAGATGAGGGAGATGTTCCCCGTATGAATACTTTAGTCGATGACGAAGAAAATGAGCAGACAACCGATGTGTCACGTGATTAAGAATTAGATATAAAATTACGTGTCTACACATTTAAGTTATTATTTAATGAAGTAAGGCAAACTTACAGGCTCATAGTATTTGATTTGAGGTCAATAAAAATTATTTTAACGTTAATTACATAAATATTGACTTTCTATTTATTCTATTTCTTTCCTCCCCACATAATCTAGAATCAACAATTCCACACAGCTATTGCAGTATTGGCATAGGTCTCTAAGACATCAGGTTTGGTTGTCATTCATGCGAATGGCATCGATGTCAAGATAAAAGCTCCAGTGCCCCAGGTGTTGAGAGGGTAGTTTTCGACGTGAAATTTGGATTCAGTGGCCCAAAAAACCTCCCTTGAAGTTTTCGGTTCGTCTTTTTCGATCATGTCAGGAAAACCCTCGGAGATGACGTTCAGGTCTAGGTTCGGGCGCACCAGGTGTCCGGGGGGTCATTTTCGACGTGAAATTTGGATTCAGCGCCCCAAAAAACCCCTTATAACGATTTTCGGCTCGCCTTTTTCGATTGTGTTCGGAAAACTCTCGGCACAGGCGCAGGTTTCGGTGCAAGCGCAGGTTCCGGTGGTGGGAGGGTCGTTTTCGACGTGAACTTCTGATTCCTCAAAAAACACGCCACCAATAATTTTCGGGTTGTTTTTGTCGACATTGGCAAAAAAGTTCTCGAGAATGACGTCCAGGTCCAGGTTCGGGTGTACCAGGTGTCCGGGGGGTGTTCGCCGTTGCCATATTTGAATTCAGCGGTCCGAAAAACCCCCGAGCGCCGAGTTTTTCTTGTTCCCCGCGTGATTTTCTGGAGAGTCCCACAGAGATGAGGTTCATCGGCGTTCCTGAGCTCCAGGTGTTCTGGGTGTCAATTTGAACATCATAATAGCGATCAGCGACCTCGAACACCCCCGAGTACCCGATTTGAGAAAGTTCTGACTCTTATTTACAAAGTTTTTACATTTTCCAAAAGGCGTCTCAAAAGTGCATTTTTTGAATGCATTTTTGGCTGCAGCAATGCAATTTCCGATTTGTCAGAGGTACAAAGTAGGTTCATTTTTTACAAATAATTTTTGGAAGCGAATGCACAAAACCGTATTTCGATCCGCCTTTATGGCAAAAATTCCGAACTTTTAGCCTTTTTAGTGCTTCATTACCGGACAAGTGGTGCAGTGGTTAAAGCTTCGGCACTTGGACCGGGAGGTGCTGGGTTCGAATCCCATCAGAGGCTAGATGCAAATCGAATTTTAATCATCGATTACGATGCAGGTGGTATACTGTAGTTGTGTGAGTAGGTGAAGTAGGTGGGTTAATGATGTGGAGTGAATGAGTGGTATCACAATGGGCCTAAAAATTGGCCTAAGTGCGCAGTAAGCAACCACTGAAACCTAACCTAACCTAGTGCTTCATTGCCTCGACTAAAAAGGTCAGGGTAAAGTCTATAGCATAATTAACGAATGTAAAACACTCAATTTATTATCAATAATTTACTCAAAAGTCGTCCTTCCAAATGTAACCACACCAATGATCATCACATACCAACAGTCAACGAAATAGCAGAAGGTCTAATATTACTTAATCAATTCAATGGAAATATTAATGTAGGGGATGAAACTCAGAAGCTAAATGGAACGTACCTACTCAAGTTTAGCAAGAAAGGGTCAATGATAACAAATTCATTTCAAAAGAAAGATCGAGTATGCAAGTACTTCCGGCTATTCTACAACCAACTTCAGGAGAAATCGAACAACACCAATCATATCGGGCTCTTACAATCAGAGAAAACTATCCAACTAGTCACTAGTTGGGGGCTGTTCTCATTAATCATCATCTTAGGTATAATAGCCCTATTCATAAAGAGTAGGATGAATAGTAAAATAAGAATCTTAAATACTACAAACATCGAAGAAGCAATGGTCCCAGATTCTTAAGCCAGAATCGAGAACACGATTCCTGTAAAAATAGATCCAGGTCAGCGAAGAAAATTCTACGAAACAGGTTGCTATAGAAACAGCTTAGCATTATATTGCTCACGTGGCATTAGCAATTGTACGGGCTACACGCACATCCGGCATAATTGCCGATTGAGCACATTCTTACTTTTGGTTTTTAAGTTTGCATTCAATAATTAGTTCAGTTGTAATCCAGAGTTTATAAAATTAAGTTTACTAATATTAAGAAGATTTTGTAATTATAAAAAGTGTAACGTCAAATTTGGATTTTTTTATAATTTCTAAAGCAAAATAAGGTAACCCAAATTAGTGTCTTTGCTGCTGCACGAGAATCTGCTAGCATCAATGTTCTCAAATATTGGAAATCGAAATGCAGTATTATCCCAGAATTGGCAGAGATTGCTAAAGTTATTCTCGCTGTCCCTTCAACGCAAGTGAGCGTTGAGCGGAACTTTGCCGCTTTGAAACTTATGTATATTGACAGAAAAGCGGACAAATTTAACAGAAAGTAATTTAGAAAATATTCTAATGTGTAAATTGAATAGCAAGTTCTATGTTTGATCATCCCAATTATTTGGCATACGATTCGTTGCAACACATATCCAATAAAGTGGAATGCAACATATTGAATTCGCAATTAAATTAAAAATTCACAGCATGTAATACGAGTCTGTCAAATTAGCAAAGTAGATTCGTACATGCATTCAAATCTGATAGTATCTTCTGCGAATTACAAATAAAAAATAAAAGTGAAATTGACAGCTTATTGTTAGTTTGCATAATAAAATATTTTTTCAACGCAATAATTAATTTACCGATTATTGAAAACGCATCTGGAATACATAAATTTTATAAATGCATAAAAATAAATGTCGCCTTAAATTCAATCGGCCTGTCAATCTAACATTTTTCCATATGCATTCGAGCATATCAACACCGGAAGTTTTCAAGAATGTCTGGTGCTACAAAACGAATATCCAACAATGTTTAAGCAGCGCTCTAGTAACTTCAATTAAATAAATTAAAAAGTATAAAGCTTTTTAATTTTATTTTGAATTTTATTGTTAATAATAATAATAATAATAAAAATTAGTACAAACTTTTATGCTGTAAATAAATATATTATACAGTCATTTCATAGTAAGTAACATCAACATTTTTTTTGTGTTTACTTACTTATTTACAAAATAAAAAAAATAAATAAAAAAGCTCATGAATTAGTAAACTTTTTATTTTATTTTATTTTGTTGTACACAAAAAACACAACAACAGCAACCAACCAAGAAGAGAAAAAGAAAAAGTCTAGACAATTTTATCTAAAATTTTACGATCCAGAAAATAAAAATCAACTTTATTTTCTTTTTTTTTTTGCTTTTTGCCTATTAAAAATTACAGTGAGAAAATTGTGCTTTTCATTCAACGTGTAGCATACGAAAAAAAAAAAAATTGAGCTTCAGATTTACATTTTCTACTTTTTTTTTTACTGTGTTATATATAGCAGTAGGTTAAGTGGAAATACAACAAAAACAAAAATTTTTTGCTGTGAAATTTAATCTTCGATGAAAATTAGTCGGATAATATAATTAGGAAGGTTGTTCTTCATTCGAGAATTTTTTTATACAAATATTTTTCCCTATCTATGTCGCTCAAACGTTGCACGACATGAATATTTTTATATTGTGGCGGTTTTTTAGACGTTTCGAACGGTACAATACATTTAATAACTTTTTATTTTGTTAAATCCACATCAACCCTGGATAAATGTACGAAAATAATTTTGATTTTAGACTTTATGGTTTTTCATTTAAATTGTATATCATTTTTAATGTCTAGACGGAAAAAAGAGGTAGACAGGTACAATAAAAAAAAAACTTGAATACAATAATTGGAAAGCTCACACCAGGTGGTTGTCTTTTACTTACATTACTATAGGTTTTAAAAGTATTTTGTGAATGAATTCTGAAAATGAAAACTTTGGGTTTTTCCCATAATTTTTAAGTCTGTAAGGATTTATTTTCGATCGAGAAGTGAATAAAACTCATTTTCCTTTTTGTAGAAATGTGGTTCGGTCGAGGAAAAATATTTGTATGGAAAGTATTATTTGAATGGGTTTCAACAAAGTTCAAAATATCCTTATTTTGTATTTTATTATAAGTATTTTTCTTTTATTTTATTTTCTAAACATATTTTCATAAATATTTGAAGAAAAAATTATTGAAAACCCTTATTTTAATACGTATTTAATTAATGTTTTTCTCTATCTTTTATTGGAACAGAATACACCACTAAGATGTTTCAATAACTGGTAATTCTATTTAAATTGACAAAACATCATTTTTACAGTTTCCGAAACGTGATATAACGGTAAAGAACTGCTAAGAACATCAAACGTAGCAGAAATTATAATTATAATTTGAGCGCGGTTACAGGTCAGGGTTGAGGTGGGTTAATTTGAAGGTTGGAAAATATCTGATTAGGCCGCTTAAATTTACTATTACTGAAAACGGAAGATCGCGAATCAATTGGAAAACTTAAGAATTCTAACCTAATATCCTCTACTTACGAGTACAAATCTATTTCATAATTTACAATTCCAATTATTTTCACTAATTTTGATTGAAGTTTTGCGAGAGAGTGGTCTTACATTCAAACTGACTGAAAAAAAAACTTGGTCCCAGCAAATGAAACTGTTCATTTTTATAGCCAAATTATCCAACCCCACTCTTTCATTGGAAAACTTGTGTACAAGTATTACCACGACCAAGTTCTATTGTTAGTATACAAGTCCTGTGTGGGGTTTGCTATTACCCCCATCAGGCGCCTCCCCGAGTGGCGGATAGGGGAATGCTTGCCAGATATGGTAGGTACCGGGGAAATTAACTACTCGGGGCGGACCAAAAAATAGCACACCAAAGCTAAGGTAGTACTACATACGCCGATGGCTGCGTGGCTAAGAGGGTGCTTAGTCGTTAGTATGTGAACTCCGAATTTGGCGTCATTCGGTTTAAACCCATAGCCTTCTTATGATAACGCAGAGCTCTGTCATAGGCGACCGTTTAAAAATTTATGATGAAAAATAATGATGAAAATAATAGCCTAATAATATTAGGCAACGAGACGGATGCGTCTATAGAAGCATCAAATCAACCGGGCCGCTCCATATACTCTTCGGATTCTAGTACCATAGATTCTGGGGGGAACCAACCCTTGGAAAATAAAGGGAACAACTTTCCTAGGAGCATGAAAATGTTGAGATCACCACCTCCAAATGTAAGTAGACGTACACTACAATTAAAGACAACTGTGCCAACAGCGACTGCGTCCACAGTAACTGCAAAAGACGCGGTCTCTACTGAAAAAGGAACTTCATTACAAATGCCGAGTGCATCAGCAAACATTATAAACAGCGAGGATCTGTTATCCAAGTTTCAGAAAATGGAGAAACTAATCGCGCAGCTGAGCAATCAAGTTGCTGAACTTAAGAGAGAAAACTCTACACTAAAAGAAAAGGCTAAAAATAGTAAAGCTGAGAATTCAGCACGAGCTAACAACCTGCCTGTCAACCATATTCAGCCATCAACAAGTCAACATCATTCAAATAATTCCAACTGGTTGCTGCAGCAATTTCCAGTCTCTCAACAGAATAATAGATTTAATGCTCTGAGTATAGATGATTATTTCACAGATGAGGAAGAACTTGAAGAAGAACTTTCCAGAGCTAGTAACAGAAATCCTAAGAAACGTAGGCGCACAAAAACGAAAACTCCCCCAAAAAATAATACACAAAGTGTGAACAGTAACACTGAACAGAAAAACCCAAAAATACCACTGCCTCCACCCATTAATGTGAGCAATATCAACAATTTCGAACTTTTTCGACAAAAAATAATAAAAAACACTGGTGAATCAACTAATTTTAAGGCGCTCTCAAATAGTGACATTAGAATTACCTTTCAAAATGAAAATGATTACAGAAATGTCAAAAAATTACTGGAAGAATTAAAAAATGAATCTAGCAACCAACTAGAAAATATTCAATATCACACCTACCAGCTGAAGAGTGAAAAGGCCTATAGAGTGATTATCAGAGGCTTACCTTCTTCTATTAGTCACGATGAAATTAAAGCAGACTTAGAAAAAATGGGACATGAAGTTGCAGGTATTACCAACATATACAAAATGGTCACAATTGATGATGTAAAAGTCAGGAAACACTTTCCATTGTTTTCATCGACTTAAAACAAAAAGACAACAATAAAGAAGTATACAATATCAAGAAAGTTGCGTACTGAATAGTTAAAATTGAGCCACCTAACAAGACAAGGGGAATTCCACAATGTACCAATTGTCAACAACTTGGACATACCAAGAGCTTTTGCTATCGTCAAACCAAATGCGTTAAGTGCGCGGAAAATCACCACACGACAAAATGCAAGAAAACACCAGATATCGCGCCTTCTTGTGCTCTTTGTCAACAACAAGGGCATACTGCAAATTATAAAGGATGCCGTGTATATCAGAATAAAATTAAAAGTCAACAGAATAGCAGAACAAGCGCAGTGCAGCGATTACAAACCAAAGTTGCTAAACCACAAACAACAATCACACCATCCACAGTTGGATTATCCTATGCGCAAATCGCCAACGAGTCAAATAACACTGAAATTAATAAAATGCTTAGCCAAATTCAACAGTCACTTGGTCATTTAGCAGAGAGGGTGGCAAAACTGGAACCTATATCTATCCACCAAGCAAAAAAGTCAGCATACTCACAAATGGTTAACTCGTTCCTACGCATTGTAGCTTGGAACGCTAATGGGCTCAACCAACGAGCCCACGAACTGGAAATATTTCTCCATACAAACAACATTGATATAGCGCTGATTTCTGAGACGCACTTCTCCAACAAAAGCTTTATCAGAATAAGGGGTTTTAATTCCTACCGGAAAACCCATTCTAGTGAAAGAGCTAGAGGTGGTTCAGCTGTACTAATCAAAAATAATATCAAACACAATCGATAAGAGGATATTCGTGGAAACTATTTACAAGCAACTGTTATCTCAATCCAATATAATGGCGCAGATCTAGATATTGCAGCAGCGTACTGTCCTCCACGGCATACACCAACGAAGTTACAATTTAATAACGTCTTCAATAAGCTCGGTCCAAGATTTATTATTGGAGGGGACTACAATATAAAACATACAGCTTGGGGTTCCAGGCTTATTTCTCCTGGGAATGGTAACACCTTGTACAATGCCATTCATGAAAACAAATGCGAATATGTGTCCCCAAGGGGGCCAACGTATTGGCCAACGGATGCAGGAAAAATACCAGATCTACTGGGTTTCTTCATCATAAAAGGTATTCCACTAAGTTACACTAGAGTCGAAGGAATTAACGACCTAACATCTGACCACATTCTGACCAGTAAGCGCTACTGTAATAAAGAAACAGAAAAAGCAAAACCTTACTAATAGATTCACGGATTGGGACATCTTCAGAGAAAAATTGGAAGAGCTGGTTGAATTAAAAGCTAGTATTAAAAACAATGAAGAATTGGAACAACAAACAAACAATTTTATTGAATACACTCGAATGGCTGCCAGACTAGCTACTCCTGAATCAAAGGACAAAGCGGAGATTGAAGTCAAATACCCGGCTGAAATCAGGGAACAAATCAAGGCAAGAAGAAGGACGAGGAGAATATGGCACCTCACCAGAAATCCTCACCTGACAAGACAACTTTTAATCGAATAAATAACAAAGTCAATAGACTAATCAAAAATTTCAAATAGAATTGCCTCGATAACTACTTAAGATTTAAACGACCTGTAGTTCGAGTACCACCTTTAAGGAATGCTCAAGGCAGTTGGGTTCGACAAGACAAAGAAAAAGCGGAACTCTTTGCTCAACACCTAGCAGCAGTGTTCCAACCCCATGACATTCAATCCAACATTGATGTAACACCTGTTTATCAACCAAATCAGGACTTTAAAAGGGTCACGCCAATGGAAATTGCTAAAGAAATCGACAAAAATCTTAATCATAAAAAAGCACCAGGAATTGATGAAATATCACCGGGTCTATTCAAGGATCTTCCACGTAAAGCAATTATCTTGATCACATACTTATTTAATGCCTGTATGAGATTGAAGTATGTACCCAAATGCTTCAAAATGGCCCAAATAATTATGCTAAGGAAACCAGGTAAACCAGATGAAGAAGTAACATCATACAGACCAATCTCACGCTTCCGACCTTATCAAAGCTGTTCGAGAAACTGCTACTAAAACGCCTAAAGCCAATGGTAAACGTTCCTGATTTCCAATTTGGATTCAGGAATAACCACTCCACCATTGGTCAAGTCCTTCGAATAACTGCGGTAATAGAGCAAGCGTTAGAAGAAAATAAATATTGCCCCGCCGTATTTCTGGATGTATTGGGTAGGGTTTGGCATAAGGGATTGACATAGGGTTTGGCATGAGGGATTGACATTCAAAATGAGCAAAATTCTACCACAAAACTATTGCCAGCTGCTTGAATCATACCTCTCTGATCGCCAATTCAGAGTCATTCATGAAGAAACATGTTCTGACTTTTATTCAGCGATTGCGGGAGTTCCGCAGGGAAGCGTATTGGGTCCCCTCCTCTACCTTTTTTATACTGCGGACATGCCTACAACGAATAAAACATTCATCGGCACGTTCGCTGACGACACTGTAGACGAATCTCAACAAAGAGCAGTGGAAAATTTTCAACGAGCAACGTTACTAAATGGACAATTGACTGAAAAATCGCACTGAATGAGCTCAAATCATCATATGTGACATTTACACTCCGACATAAAAATAACACTCTTCATATACACCTCAAAGGAGTGCAAGTGCCGCAGGCTGAATCGGCAAAATACTTTGGTCTACATTTAGATTCCAGGCTCAACTGGAAACATCACGTGAGACAAAAAGCTGAACAGATACGATTGAAACAACGTCAAATGTACTGGTTAATTGGACATCATTCCAAAATGAACCTGTATTGCAAAAGACTGGTATACCAGACTATCTTCAAACCAATATGGATGTATGGTGCGCAGCTATGGGGTTGTACACATAAATCCAATAGAGACATTATACAACGAAGCCAAAATAAATTTCTTCGAATGGTCACCAACGCCTACCGATTTGTGACTAACAAGGAAATCCACAATGATTTAGAAATACAATTGATAGACGACGTTATCTGCGAATGTGCCATAACACATGAGAAGAGACTTCTAACCCACACCAATCTTGAGGCCGTACAACTACTGGACAGTACAAACGAAGTAAGGCGGCTCAAACGAATCAAACCACATGAGCTAACCGTATGAAAATTATAAACCAAGGGAACTGGACACTGGTCCAGCAGACCCACACAAGTTTATGCTTATCTCATAAGTACTAATGTCAACCTTACTAATGAATTAATAATGTTTAAGATTGTAGTAGCCATATCAATAAAGTTGTAAAAAAAAATGTATACAGGTAAGATTTATGTGAGTTTTAAGAAGTGGTGCATTGCTATTAAGAACGAAAAGTTGCTGTCATAAGTTCAGATATATCGTTCGAGAAAGTCCAGATATACTCCAGATTGACCTCGTGCTAATTGATGAAATCTCTGACATTAAATTTAACGTCGGCCAATAATAATCTCTCATAGATTTTATGTTTTTAGCTCTTGTGCGCAATGTGTGCACCGCGAACTACAAAAAATTAAACTCCAATGCAAATCAATATGTGATCCTTCGAGCCGGATACAACAATTAAAATTACAAGCAGCCAGATACCACATTTGGTCATTACTAGCAGCCAGATACAGCATTTGGTCATTACTAGCAGCCGGATACCGAATTTGGTAATTACAAACAGCCAGATCCAACAATTATTCATTAAGCAGCATTATCCAACAGTTAACTAATCTTGAGCGCCCGGATACCACATTATAATCACCAAGCAGCGGTTGTATCGCAAATACCAATTGGATGTCAAACGTCACCATCAAAAACAATTTTGTAAGTTTTTATTATTAAAATTAAAAATTTAACTCAAATCATTAATTTAACGTAAACATAATTTAATTATAATAAAATGAAAGTTGTAAACGCATATAATACACAATCAATTTTGGTCAATGGTACTTCATCTGTATGTTAAATTGTTGCTTCTTGGGTATTTACATTGAGGTTCTTTCGTTGAGGATTAACTTAACATTCTTCACTTCAGAAATGGTTTGGTATAGTAAAACGGCGATTAACAACTTTTGAAAAGTTTCTAGATGAAAACGAAACTCTAGACTCCGGACAGCTGAAAACTAGATTAGAATTTATTGAAAAGGCATATTTGGAATTCGAAAAGAGTACAAACAAAATAATTGATTGTATTTCTGAAGATGATTTGATTGAAAATTATCAAATGGATTTTGACTTATTTGATGAAAGGTATCACAAAATAAAATCCAACGTTTTCTCTTGTATGGAAACTGTATTGAAAACGAATAATTGTCATGCAATTTCAACACAAGATTTATCAACGGTAAAGGTTACTAAATCTATTATTAAATTGCCACAATTAAACATTCCACATTTTAACGGTGATCCTTTAAAGTGGGTAACATTTAAAGACATCTTCGAACCTGTAATAAATAACAATTCAACTTTCAATTTACATATCTTCAAAACAGCTTAGAAGGTGAAGCAATACAATCTCTTGGTCACATCGAAATATCTGATGTAGGTTAGAAACGAGCCTACTAGGCAGAACTCATACAGCGTTTCGATAATCCAATAAGAATTATAGAGAAACATATTGATGAATAAATCGATTTAGAGCAAATTAATCGCAAACACTTCGGAAATTAGAAAGAGAATCCATAAAGGAGTGGGAAAAGGAAAACACTTCTAAGGAAAAAACTACATGGGCACAATTTCGTGAATTTCTTGAAACGAGATGTCGAATCTTGGAATCAATTTCAATTTCTAATTATAATACCAATAATGAACCAACATCGGGTGGTAATTTTCAACAAAACAACAAACAATGAACGAGTCACAGTCCTCCAATTGTAAAATTTGCAATGGAGTTTCACATCCATATTTTCGTTCCCCGTCATTTTTAGATTTAATTCCAATAAGATTTAATAAAATAAAAGATATTCGAGCTTGCATAAATTGTCTAAGCGTATAAAAAATGTTGAAGATAGCAAAATTCAAACAGATCAATCCAGTAGTAAACAAACGTTAACCACTATGCCAACAATTGAACATGTTGAAGACTATTCGATTATTCCAAAAAGGACTTCAAGGCATGGAAACAGTAATATTACCAACAGTAATCATATTGTTAAAACATCCAATCGGGAGGTATCTGGAGTGCCGTGCATTACTAGATTCGGATAGCCAATCAAACTTCATAACTACTAACTAGTTTAGATGGTACAGATGGTAAGATGGGATTTAAAGAAAATGAGTGTGAACAACATTTTAAGAATACGCATTACAGAAATGCTGAAGGTCGATATAATATTTTTTTACCTCTACGCAAATCAGTTTCGTTAGGAGAATCAACACCAGTGGCAGTTAAACGATTTTTAAACTTCGAACGCAAATTGGAAAATAACCGGGAAATAAAAAGAGAATACATATCCTTCATGAAAGAATATACCTTCCATTGGGTCATATGAAACAGGTCAATGATTTTGAGCATGCAATTTTGCGTCCAGATACCTCATCCACTAAATTACGAGTGGTGTTTGATGCTTCGGCAAACAGTTCAAACGGGAATTCATTAAATGATAAAATGATGCTTGGGCAAAATGGCAAAATGTTCAGCCAAAATGTACAGGCAAATTAATGTTGATCCTAGTCAAACCAGATCTCAACGTATTATATGGCGTGACAATTCACAAGAACCTTTAAAAACATTCGAACTAACTACAGCTACATTTGGTGCTGCGTCAGCTCCATTTTTGACAACGCAATATCTTAAACAATTAGCTTTAGATGAAAGTTTAAAATTTCCACTTGCTTCACACGCACTAATCACGGATACTTACGTCGATGATATAGTAACAGGCGCAGACACACTATCCAATGCATTGCAACTCCAATCACAACTTTGTAATTTAACTAAAAATGATTGTTTTCATTTATACACAAATGGTGTACAAACGACATCAATTTGTTGAATGAAATTCCTGAAAATTTAGTCAAGACAAATATATTAAAGCACTTGGTCTATTTTGGCTACCAAATGAAGACTATTTTATATTTAATAAGCCATCAATAGAAAATGAAATAACATTAATAAAAAGGAACATATTACGAGCAATTGCTAAACTTTTTGATCCATTAGGTTTATTAGCACCTGTAATCGTAACTGCAAATCTTTTAATGCACTGTTTATGGAAAGAAAATTTAGGTTGGGATGACGAAGTTCCTCAACACATTTTTCAAAAGATTGGGTTTTATTTCGAAACAGTTTAGAAGGTATAACTCAAATAAAATTGTCTAGATGCATATTTACGAAAGGGTCAATCAGACAACGAATTGAATTGCATGGATTCGCAGATGCATCGGAAATGGCCTATGGTGCAGGTTTATACGTCAGAACAATAGATATAAATGGCAATGTAACTGTAAATTTATTGTGCAGTAAATCCCGAGTAGCCCCAACAAACTGGATTGTAACACCGCCTTATAAATTAAGAATATTTGTAGCCAATAGGGTTAACGAAATACAACAACAAACAATCAATTCTGACCAATAATGTTGTAATTACTCTTACGTAGAAAGTAATTACTTTAAATACTTTAGATCTATTTGGTAATGTTCCTCTTTATTTAAACTGCGATTCCTCTTTTTATATTTGGTAATGTTTCTTTATTGAATATAGAACAATGGTTTGGACGATAATGACAGACAAAAAAAGTACAGTCTTGACGAAAAAGAATTAACAAAAATGTACACTCAAAAAAAAAAAGTACAGTCTCGAAAATTATGTTCGAAAATTAGATTACGCTTAATAAACACAGATGTCGCGTGGTGCTCATAAGTTTCGAAACTGCATCACAACAATGGCATGAATCCAGCTACACCTTTGACATTTGATAGGTAAAGCTGCATACATAACAAATTTAAGATAAGTAAATTTTAATAACAATATTAGAATAAATTAATTAAATTACATTTTCTTTTCAGATTGGTTAATAACAATAAGAGCTACGAATATTAATTATGCTTGGAATATACTACAGGTTAAGTACAAATGTATAACAAATTACAATATTTTGTAGACAATTTAAGAATAATCACATATTTTGTTTCAGGAAATGTTGGCTGCCGTTGATCCGACAAACTTCATATATGTCATACATGAAATTTTTTATGCTGCCCTTTTCAGATTTAAACATTCCGCCGCCTTTGACTCACCAGAGTCAAGTCTCGGAATTAAACACAATTTATAGATTGGCCGTTTCAGAATGTTACCATTAGGAAGCTTGACAGATACTACTCTTACTACGTTGTCATCGCCGGGATGAACGTCACATATCCGTGCATATGCCCATTTGGTTGGTGGTAGGTTTTGGTCACGTAGCAATATCATATCTCCTATTTTGAACTGCCTGTTTTCTATATGCCATTTGTAACATTTGTTGAGAGAGGTCACATACTCTTGGGACCATTGTTTCCAGAACCCTTGGAGCAGTTGTTGTATAAGCTGCCATCTACTTAAATGGGACATCTTCAACAATTGAAGATTAGGTTCAGGCATCATGGTAAGCGGTTGAAATATAATGAAATGTGCCGGTGTTAATGGATCCCAATCATCTTGTACATCTACCAGCGGCCTTGAATTCAACAATGATTCGATTTGTTTAATCATCGTTAAAAATTCCTCGTAGGTTAATTGCGTTTCGCCCATCACGCGACGTAAATGATGTTTACAGGATTTGACTGTCGACTCCCATAATCCACCAAATGTAGGGGTAGCCGGAGGAATAAAATGCCAACTGATTTTATTATCGGAACACCAAGCTTGAATTTGACTTTCCTGGACTTCGTTGAGATACTGGCTGTAGAATATTTGAAGTTGTCGTTTAGCTCCCACTAGATTCGTACCATTATCGCAGTATATGTGTTTCGGCAGACCTCTTACTGCATAGAATCGTTTCAATGCTGCTAAGAACGTATCGGAACTCAGGTCAGTGGCAATTTCTATTGAAGTGGCTTTGGTAGCCATGCAGACAAATATCACGATGTATGCCTTGAACGATTTGGCTCCACGACCACGAATTGTTTTAAGTGAGAACGGTCCTGCTAAGTCAATGCCAACTTCGATGAATGGTCTTACAGATGGATTAACTCTGCAAGGAGGAAGCTGTCCCATTAACTGCTGCTGCTGTTGACTCTTGAAGCGTCGACATATGAAACACGTATGAATGATGCGTTTTATTAAGGTTTTGGCCCGCGGTATCGCAAACCTTTGCTTCAACAAGGTGTTGGTCATCTTTAGCCCCGCGTGCAAATTTTTATAGGGTGATTTTTTAAGAGCTTGAGAACTTTTTTTTAAAAAAAAACGCATAAAATTTGCAAAATCTCATCGGTTCTTTATTTGAAACGTTAGATTGGTCCATGACATTTACTTTTTGAAGATAATTTCATTTAAATGTTGACCGCGGCTGCGTCTTAGGTGGTCCATTCGGAAAGTCCAATTTAGGGCAACTTTTTCGAGCATTTCGGCCGGAATAGCCCGAATTTCTTCGGAAATGTCTTCCAAAACTGGAATAGTTGCTGGCTTATTTCTGTAGACTTTAGACTTGACGTAGCCCCACAAAAAATAGTCTAAAGGCGTCAAATCGCATGATCTTGGTGCCCAACTTACCGGGCCATTTCTTGAGATGAATTGTTCTCCGAAGTTTTCCCTCAAAATGGCCATAGAATCGCGAGCTGTGTGGCATGTAGCGCCATCTTGTTGAAACCACATGTCAACTAAGTTTAGTTCTTCCATTTTTGGCAACAAAAAGTTTGTTAGCATCGAACGATAGCGATCGCCATTCACCGTAACGTTGCGTCCAACAGCATCTTTGAAAAAATACGGTCCAATGATTCCACCAGCGTACAAACCACACCAAACAGTGCATTTTTCGGGATGCATGGGCAGTTCTTGAACGGCTTCTGGTTGCTCTTCACTCCAAATGCGGCAATTTTGCTTATTTACGTAGCCATTCAACCAGAAATGAGCCTCATCGCTGAACAAAATTTGTCGATAAAAAAGCGGATTTTCTGCCAACTTTTCTAGGGCCCATTCACTGAAAATTCGACGTTGTGGCAGATCGTTCGGCTTCAGTTCTTGCAGGAGCTGTATTTTATACGGTTTTACACCAAGATCTTTGCGTAAAATCTTCCATGTCGTCGAATAACACAAACCCAATTGCTGCGAACGGCGACGAATCGACATTTCACGGTCTTCAGCAACACTCTCAGAAACAGACGCAATATTCTCTTCTGTACGCACTGTACGCATTCGTGTGGTTGGTTTAATGTCCAATAAAGTAAACTGAGTGCGAAACTTGGTCACAATCGCATTAATTGTTTGCTCACTTGGTCGATTATGTAGACCATAAATCGGACGTAAATCGCGAAACACTTTTCGAACCGAACACTGATTTTTGTAATATAATTCAATTATTTGCAAGCGTTGCTCGTTAGTAAGTCTATTCATTATGAAATGTCAAAGCATACTGAGCATCTTTCTCTTTGACACCTTGTCTGAAATCCCGCGTGATCTGTCAAATACTAATGCATGAAAATCCTAACCACAAAAAAATCACCCTTTATAATGCGTTTCTATGGCTATTCTTTCGGTGATTACATGATTATTTGGGAGCAATATCGGATGCTTGGTATCTAGGTCCACATTGGCGTATTGTAACCGTCCCCCAACTCGGAAAGCACCTGTGTCGTCTATAAACGGATGAAACGGTAAAATTTTAGAATTATTTGGTAATTGTTTTCCTTTTAGCAGGAAGGTTATATCTTCATTATATGTTTCTCGTTGGACGAATCTATATATCATGGATTCGGCATTAGAAATTTCCTCTAATGATAGGTTCTTCTGTTGCAGTCGACTTGCTTTCCTGGTCAATCTTTCTTTATAACGTAGAATATAGGCCAAAATATGAGACATTGTGCGAAAATTGGAATATTTGGCGATTAAGGTATTGATAACATCAAAACTTGGTGTAACTTTCGCAAAATTGGTTAATGTCTCGGTTATCGGTAATCTGGTAAATTGGAGTTGGAGTTTGTGCAAGAATTTAGGTCCATTAATCCAGGTTGAACTATTTAAAAATTCGCACGGCTTCAATCCACGGGTAGCTAAATCGGCTGGGTTATCTTCGGTTGGAATAAAATACCACTGGCTGAGTTTGGTTGTCACCATTATTTCGGAGACCCGGTTGGCTTCAAATGTTTTCAACAATTTTGGTGGTTTGGATAACCACTGTAGTGCAATTGTAGAATTTGAGTATAGATAAATATTAGGCTCTTTCGATAAGTTGAGACTTGATAGTACAATCTTTAATAGTCGAACCAATAATGTTGCGGCGTTTAGTTCAAGCTTTGGAATACTTATTGCTTTGATGGGGGTGACTCGTGTTTTTGCAATAAGTAGGTTAACTTTAGGTTGCCCATTCTGAATTGAACGCGAATATATAACTGCGGCATATGCATCCAAAGATGCATCGGCGAAGCCATGTAACTCCACTTGTTGATCGGTGATATACAACCATCTGGTAAACTTTAATTCGGCTAGTTGGTTTAGTTGGTTACGGATTAGCAGGTATTTGTCCAATATTTGTAGTGGTAACTCATCATCCCATAAAATGCCATGTAGCCAAAGAGATTGAAACAATATCTTTAATCCAACGGATCATAAACTCTCGCGATCTCTGATAAAAAGGATCTTTTGGTAAATTGGCTTGCTGGTGATAAAGCTATTTTAAAAAGGAAATAATCTTTTATTGGGCTGTACCTTATGCCAAGTACCGTTATCATCTGACTATCTGTTATTTCCCAGGATGATAATTCGCGACTTTCAATCGGTATGTTTTCGAGCAATTGAGGATGATTAGCGGACCACTTTCGAATGTTAAACCCGCCTAATGTGAGTAAGTTGATTAAATCCGTTTGTAAGGATAGCGCGGAAGCTAAACTGTCAGTTCCAGACATCAAGTCGTCCATATAGAAATCCGATTTCAGAGTTGCACTTGCCCTTGGGAATGTGTCACGAAATGTATCGGCCAAATAATGTAGCGCTGCGGTTGCTAAAAATGGCGCTGATGCGGTACCATAGGTTACTGTCTTTAACCGATAGTGAATTAACTGAGACTTGGGGTCAGTTCTCCATACAATACGATGATAGTCCCTGTCTTTCTTCGAAATGGAAATTTGCCGGAACATTTTCTCGATGTCGGCCGAAAATACATACTCTTGCTTCCGGAATCGAATGAGTATATTTAATAGGTTGTCCTGTATAGTCGGTCCGACTAACAGGTTGTCATTGAGAGATTGGTTGCTACTTGATTTGGCGGAGGCGTCGAATACCACGCGCACCTTGGTTGTGCTACTTGATTCTTTCAGCACCGGAGGATGGGGTAAATAACATATTGAGTTACTTGGTTTCTTCAGCTCGTCACTTGGTACTATCTCCATATGGTTTAACGTCAAATAATTTTCCAGAAATTCATGGTAATCCTTTCTTAAACGATCGTCCGACTGTAGCCGACGTTCTAATGCGTAGAATCTTTTGACTGCCTGCGAATAACTTTCACCAATGGTCGGTGGGATATGTTTGAATGGTAAACAAACGGTTATTCTGTTGTTCTCAATTTTCGTGGTGTTATTGAATAATTCAATACATTCCCTTTCTTCGGTAGTTAGCGGACTCACAGGTACTATCTCTTCGACTCTCCAGAATCGTTCGACTAATTCTTCAATACGAGATGTATTCTTTATTTCCATGGAGTTTATTGGATGTGCTGAATTGATGATGAGTTTGGTAATTTTTAAATTTGCTGGTATATTGCCTGCGATTACCCAGCCAAACTTGGAATTTATGGCAAATGTACTACTTCGATCTTTGTCTCTTGGCTCATCTTCAAGCGAATGGAAAAATGGTTCACAACCCAATAAAAGGTCAATTTTGTTTGGTATGTTGAAAGTAGGGTCAGCTAACGGTCTATAATTAATGACTTCCTCAGGCTGAATATTTCTGGCTTGTACTTGTAAATACGATGTAATGGATGGTATAATTAATGCTTCTACCGGTATCTGGTAGTTGTGATCAATATGTGATCTAATCTTTAAATCACATTTTCGTCTCGGTCTTCCAGCTTCAGTACTATTTAGTGTACAAATTCTCATATCGGACTTGTGACGTGAGATTTTCAATAAATTGAGAAAACTCTCGGTAATGAAGGAATGCGTTGAGCCTGTATCCAATAATGCTCGACTCTTAACCCAATTGCCATATTTGTCTTCCACCTCAACACATGCTGCTGGCAGAATGGGTATCTTTGAATTGCTTGATAATGGTGACTGATACCTTAACACATCTTCTGGATCCTTGCTTAGGTGTAAAGTTACTGAAGTTGATGTCTTTTCGGACGTTCCTTCGACTTTAACTGCAGACGAACATGCATGGTTAGCAACTGGGACAGGAGGTTCCGAATCAAAATGAAGCAACGTGTTATGTCGTTTTGGGCATTTCTGACAATGTTTGGTAATTCTGCAATTTGTAACAGCGTGTCATTGGCTGAGGCAGTTAAAGCACCGGTTGGCTTTGGAAATGAAATCACGTCGTTCCATCACGGAGAATGCTCGAAATTTCGGGCAATCAAATAATTTATGGTTAATACTGCATAACGGACAGTTAGGTAACTGAACGGTAGTATGATACGATTTGGTTGTACTCTGCTTTCGGTTATTATCGTTGCTCTTGATTTGGGCATGGTCTGCACCTGTACCGACTAATGCATCCATTCTTTTGCTTAGAAATTCGAGTAACCTTTCAATAGTCGGGAAATCTTCTTCTGCACTTTCATACTTCCAAATACGTCGTGTTTCTTCATCTAGTTTCTCGGTATCTAGTAGAAGTATCCATGGGTCCCGATTTGTTGCGTTTGGACCAAGCGATTTTAAACCGCGTACCGTTACGTCTATGGTATCATGTATCTTCATAATGTTGCTAGCTGTTGCTTTATTGATTTTTGGTGTTGCTAGAAAGTCACGTATATACGTCTCGACAATAGGCTTCTTTTTATCATATTTTTGGACAAGCCGTTTTACTGCTTCATAATAATTGGCGTCATCTACCCGAAAATGGCATATGGAAGTGTGAGCGGCACCTCTTAACTGACCGAGCAAATACTTAAATTTTTGGGCTGGAGATAAGCTAGTATTATCGTGCACTGTTGATACGAAAATATCATAGAAGGACTGCCATTGCTTTAAGTTCCCATCAAATACAGGTAGATTTAAGCGAGGTAACTTAAAATCCGATTGAAAATATTGGCTCGTGTTGGCATTGGTTGTAACATTAGCTGCATCTTCGTTGCTTGCTTGCGGTACTGCAAATAATGTTTGCTTTCTAATCAGGCTTTGGATTTTGGATACTAGCGGGAAATACATTTCATCGATAAAATCCATTTCCGATGGTACACTGTCATCAATAGCAAATATTTGATCTTCTACGCCCACGAACTGCTTATAGATCTCGATGATTTTAGATAATCGAACATTGAGCTCGTCTACAGTAGCATCTTGCCCTTTAGCGTTGATGAAAGTGGTATACTTCGTAAATTGCCCCTTGATGATAGCCTTTCTTTTCAATAACGCTTCCATTTGGGTTATAATTTCACTTTAACACAGCACACAATTTAATTTAAACCGATTAAAATTGCACCGAATATTTATTTCCACTTGGTTATAAATTTGGAATAATGAAATAATATTACTTCGTGCGAAGTCCAGCTCTCAAAATGGCTGCTCGACTGCATGTAATTTTTGGATGAAAATATTCTAGAACGAATCCCGTTAGATGAACTGCTCTAATATTTCCGGATGATTTATTTATTTTCCGAAGTATTTCGTCAGAATAGCGGCTTCTGTATTCCACGGATGATTTCTGGTTTGGATCTCGAAAGATCCGGCTCGAAGGACCAAATTAGTTGTCATGTTGGCGTGGTTTGACTTGGCGTCATGTTGTATGACAGTCTAATCCTGCAGACATTGCTTCCCGAGGAGTAATGCCACAACAACTCTGTGAGCTAAAATTATGGTGGAAAGGTTCACACGTAATCAATTCTACAAATGGAAGAAAGGTTGCAACGACCAAACTGCAAAGCTACTTCAACTCTTGCTGAGCGATATTAACAGGGCGGACAAAATTGTAGAAAACCAGTTTTCGAGAAGGGCGATCTACGGGAGACGCCATAACGGAAGTCATATGGTTCGTCAATTTAGTGGCGAAGGGAACTAGGTGTATTAGAGGGATTTCGGCTCAATACTTACAAAACAAAAGTATACTTTTATAATATTGAGACAATTGAAAGTTGTAATGATGTTTCACTTGTCTTAAAACAAAGCCACTGTAAACAGGCACTTATTAGCTACTTTTCATATGAATGTTGTAATTTTAATAAAATGCCGATATCTTTGAAATAGTTCCAAACACCCTGTAAATATTTTTAATTGATTTTGAGGAAATGTATAAGCTTTCAATATCCGCTATACGATTTTATATAAATTCATATAAATTTTGCTAAAGGAAAAGCAAAAGGAATAAAATATAGTTTCGCTCTATTTATGGTAAAAAATCAACTTTTTTTAATAAAATGAAAGCAAATATAAATTAAAAATTAATTTTATTTACATAAATATAGCATTTTTTTTCGTCATGTAATTTGAAAATTTCAATTAACTTAAACAGCACGATAAAAATTAAATAAATAATTTATTTTATTATTTTTCTTATTAACTTTATATTTTACGTTTATATACGTTAGACGTCGCCGTCGTCTTAAGAAAATTGGGGCGTAACAATAATTAAATCAAAATGATTTTTTAATACGTATATTTGGTTTGTCTTTTTAAGCAACATAGTGTTGAAAATTTGCTTTAATGAAAATGTCAAAATATGACAGTTTAATTTTTGTTTTGAGTTGGGGATTAGATACCGGTATATAAGCTTATATAGCGAAGATATCAAAGAGTGTGAATTTTCAAAGTTAATTACCTGCTCTTATTTAACACGAGCTGCAGATATATAGATTAGACGTATAAATATTTACAAAATTGTAATATTACCTTTTGGTTTGCAAAAGCAAATCTTTTAAGAAGACCGTGTGGGTTTTATATACAAAAGTTTACGGATACCTTTACTATTCTGGGAATGTATTCCGGGCATACCTAATACGCTGGAAAAATTGCTAATAAATTTGATTTAGAACTTCGACGAACAAATATTATTTTTAATGAAATATATTCCTCGTATGTATAGGATTGTTGAAAATTTTATGAAATTATATTTTATATTTGCTAATATAACATTCATCCAAATGCATGAAAAATTAAATTTGATATCAGTGTTTTTGACAGATAATTTTACGTTAAAATAAAATGGTTCTATCAAAACAACTTTGTTTTGCACAAAGTTGAAATTTGCTAATGAATGTGTGTGTGTCAAATCTTTAAAAATAAGGAAATCTTGAACCTCCAAAACAAATGTGAATTTATCGTATTTTTTTAAATGGCTAATTTTATTTGAAAGGACACGTCTTAAGCTAACTTTTGATACTCCTGTGAAGAGCTCTGTGATCTGCTCTCTGCTCCTCATAGTTAGGCCTACGGCAGTACGAGCCTATTACAAGTGTTGGTGAATCCACAGGTATTCAGGCTGGATTGGTCGGAAGTAAATTAAACTCCCTTAAGAAGCAGGCAAATTTTTGTGATGGGTCGCTCATATATGCCCCTTGATGTTTTGATCGTGACCACACAAACCAGCCCATCTCTACCGAGATTAACGTTTATAATGCGCCCGAATGCCCATTATCCTGGTGGGCATTGTCATCTTTCAAGATAACTAAATCGCCGATTTTGATGTCGTTGTACTTTAATCGCCACTTTGATAGGCGATTCAAGGTAGTGAGATGCTGCCATCTCCTCGCGAAATGCTCAAACATTTGCTGCGTCATCTGCCAGCGAGATAAACGATTTATCTTCAAGTGTGTGATATCAGGCTCCGGTGTGTAGCGATGCACAGGTGTTAGCGCTTGAATATGTTCCTTTAACGACTCACATAGGGGTCGTATATTGAGCAGGCCCTCGATCTGGATTAATAGCGTATTGAGCTCTTCATAACGCAGTATTGTTTGACCGAGAACACGTTGTAAATGGAATTTAACGGACTTAACAGCGGCTTCACAAAGCCCGTTGAAATGAGGTGATGCCAGTGGTACAAAATGCCATTTTATATTGTTGGATATGGCCCAGTTGGTTATTTGATTTTCTTCTTTAGAAACCAGTTCACGGAAACGTTTTAGTTCATTTGTGGGGCTTACGAAATTCGTCCTATTATCGGAATAAATATCGGTGCAAACTCCACGACGGTTTTGGAATCGCTTGAGTGCTCCGAGGAACGTGTCTTTGGTCATATCGGATGCCAATTCTAGGTGTACGGCCTTGTCGCCGCACATGTGAATATTTCGGCTTTTTTGCCGAAAACACTTGACACAGTTGTGTATCACGCGCCTAACAAAATCCTTCCCACGTAGTATGGTGTACCGTTGCTTGAGAATCGACTTCAACAGTGTTGGATCTGCATGTAGATGTTTTTCGTGTGCTTCTCGAACCAATCTTTGTGTTATAGGGTGACTTCCTGAGAGAATAATCGGATGCTTTAGGTCGTATTGTTTGTTTGCGTATTCCCAAAATGGGGATAGAAAATAAATATTAGATGTCTTTAGCGGAGAGTTGTTGCGTAAGCTGCTTATTTCCTCTACGAAACTTGATAGTTGCGCTTCCTTCATCATTTCTTTGTATGACTTGTGCAAATCGGCTACCGTGGGAGGGCTGATTACTCGGGCCTTGAAATTTTGAAAGTTGTACCATGCCCGTCTTACCCAAGCAAGAACTCGAATTCCTTTAGTGAAGCTTGAAATTTATCGACGATTTCGGTGGTTAGCGCGAAAGTCTCTTCTCTTTTTAGAGCCTTTGGTAATTCTGGATGTTGAATTGGTTCGTGACGCAACCACTCCGGTCCTTGCCACCACATTAAATTTCCGATAAGTTCGCTAGGGGGGATACCATGGGAGGCTATGTCTGCCGGGTTGTGCTTCGATGGCACATATGACCATTGCTGAATATTTGTTGAACTTAATATTTCGGTGACTCTGTTAAGCACGAATATATCCCCTTTTCTAGGTGGCTTTGCAAGCCAGGCAAATACCGTAGTGGTTTTTGCAGAAATAATGTTTGTCAGCACTTCTCCACTGGGGCTTAAGATGCGGGCGTATATGACGGCGGCGTGCGCAGTGTTCGATGCGTCCGCAAATCCACACAGATGCAATGCTGTATCTGAATTCAGCCATCTTGGTATTTTGAGCTCTTCTAATAAATTTAAACTGCTTCGGATGGTTAACCATTGTTTCTGAACATCTGCAGGGAGTTCGTCATCCCAGCTAAGTTTCACCAGCCACAGGCTCTGGAATATAATTTTTATTCCTATTGTCACTGGCGATAGCCACCCCATTGGATTGAATACGCGTGACGCCTCAGAAAGCATATTTCTTTTGGTAAATTTGGTTGTGCGCGGCAGAGTTACTTTAAATGAAAAATAATCGGCTTGTGGATCGAATTTAATTCCAAGGACTGAGATTAACGTTGTTCCTTCGGTGACTTCTCGAATTGAAATTTCTCGGTCATCCACTGGTATGTTCTCCAGAAGTTTTACGTCGTTTGCCGCCCATTTGCGAAGGTGATACCCACCGCACCTTAAAAGGGGTATCAATTCAGCTTGTAAGTTTATTGCTTCGTCGATAGTACTCGCTCCGGGTAACTTTCGCTATTTTGATGTGCTAATCTCCTGAGAGCTTCAGTTGCCAGAAAGGAAGATGACGCCGTACCGTAGGTATTTGTGAAAAGGCGATAATGCTTTACTGATGATGCTGGTCAATCACGCCTAATGATTCGTTGATATTCTGTGTCTGGTTTCTCAATCCACAGCTGACGGAACATCTTCTCGATGTCCGCCGTTATGAACTAACGATCTTTCCGAAATCTTGTTAATATCTCTTGGAGAGTTTGTTGGACAGTCGGCCCGACCATTAGCACATCATTTAGCGATACTCCCGTGGTAGTCCTCGCTGACGCGTCAAATACCACGCGTAGCTTGGTTGTTGAACTTGTTTCCTTGATTACCGGATGGTGCGGCAAGTAATATAGGTTCTCGTGTGGTAGATCGATTTGATCAGTAGGTATTAGCTCCATGTGACCGAGCGCTTCATATTATGCCATAAAGCTTGTATCCAAATCAATCACTCAATTTTAGATAACAATGTTATCGTTTACATTGCAATTGTACGCTAAAAAATTACCAAAACAATTCTCTCCATGTTTTTCATTCCAATCCCTAAAGTCTTGTTTGTAATGTTAAAACCGCGCGCGCTCGCAATATCTCATAAAAAAACATTTTGATACGTGTGTAATGTACTCTACAAATTATACCGTATCCCCAAATGGCCAATATTTATTTTGAAATAGTATCGTGTATCTAAATACATATACGGCTCCATTAAAAAGTCTTAAATAAAACATCCTCATTATTCTATTCAATTTTCATGTATACAAGTACATTGCTCTGCAATATACGGTTACACGTTTCGGAAAGGAGCAGAGAGCAAAAATATACATCGTAAAAAAAAAATATTCAAACGGAAAACTGCAAGTACAATAAAAACAACAGAGTAATTCCTATGCAATTTATGATAATCTACATCCCCCCCTTATTCCTTATCTGTGTTATTCATGTTTCAATTTAGCAAACAACAGTAGTTAAAAAAAATGTCTTAGAAAAGTCTGTTAAGGAAGAAGTAAAAACACTGGAATATGGATATGGAAAAAATACAAAGAAGTTTATTGACTTTGTTTTTGTTATTTTTCCCTGTGTTCCATTTTACCATGTTACCCCCCTTAAAAAACAGCATACCAGATCATACAAATATACACAATTCAAACATATAAAGGATAATAAAAACTTATGGAGGATGAATTTTCCTGTTTGTGTATTATTTTTGCAATGATTTGATATTTTTCAATAATTCATATTTTCGCGTTCGGTTTGTTCTTTATCACAGATACGAGTATGTCCTGGTCCTCGTACGTGATTTTTTAGCTAAATTAAAAACAATTTTTTTTTCTATGCAAGTATGCGGGTGGGAGTGGGGAGATAAATCTATCGAATTACATATTAAGTAACGATACATGATTTACAAGGTTCTGTATATCGCATAATTAATCATGTAGTCGAGGTGTACAAAAATGTTGATCCCCATTTCACATTAATGTCGCATGAGGAATGCTAGGACAAAGTTGAATTATGCAGAAGATCTAGGACATATGTAGACGAATATCTACATGGTACGGTACATATTAAAATACACTTATGGAATGAATATGAATAAGTAAAAATTACCAACCAAACGGTATATTTGGAAAAGAAAATGTTAAAAAAAAATAAATGGAATTGTTTCACTTTCGTACTATTCATCTTTTCCAACTCCTGGCACAAAATATATGTATTCTCGTACATATAAAAAATATAAACCCGAACGAAGAAATAACAAGTAATCAACCCTCTTGTGCAATTTTATGTGTAGGAATTTTTATTTGACAAAGACACAAAAACAAAATATGTATATCTGGTAAAAGAATTTTATGTTTCTTGGTTGGTAAACCCTACACACAAAAATATGATGTTTTAGAGATGAAGAAATAACTGAAAGACATAATATGTGTTCCCTCTAGTTTTCTGTATTTTTTTTTTTTTTTTTGGTTGCCAGCCGGAATGTACATGATACTTTTCATGTTACATAAATAAGTAAGCAAATTTTTGTGATACAATTTTTATGTCTCTATATATTTGTTCACTCTATGCTAGAGAATTACGTAAATTTTTTATGTAATGCTCTCCGTGTCTATTCCATGCCAAAATATTTGTGTGTCAAATAAAATAAAAACTCAAATGTTAAAATTGTAAATGTCTTTATTATTTCTCGCCCACTATACACTTGCTGCAGCTAGGAGACCGCCCCCAAATCCAATTTTACACCACTGTACACTAAATGCGCTCATCGATATATCATTCAAGCATGTCAAATAAAAATAAATATTATTTATTTTTCATTGAAGAAAATTTTTCTTTTTATTTTCAATTTTCCAAAAATAACAAAATATAATAAATTTATTTTTTATATAACATTGATTGATGCAATAATAATATATTTTTTATGATTTTCAATTTATACGTTTAATTGATAAAAATTGATTTTTAATTTTTATTTTTGTTATCTTAAATTTGTAGTTGTTGCTGTTGTTTAAGAAATTGAAAAATATAAAACAATGACAAAAAATGTCTTATTTAATAAAAATTTTTGTGATTGAAGGAAATTGAATTGGATATTGGAAAATTATTATTTTAAAACAATTTTATTTATTTATCGATTTAAGTATTTTTGATAGACGTCTATCTTGGGCTGTCTGTATATTGATGTATTTTGATTATGATTTGTGATTGGATTCCTTTAGCATATTTGTTTTGATTTGAAATTTTATTGATTGGATTTGTTTTGGTGCCCGAAGGTCTAACTACATACCTCGAACAAAGCTTGCTATTTAAAGTTCTAAGATAGTAACGTGATGTCGCTGTGGTAACTTTTGAATAAAATATAGATAAATTGTCAAAAGTATGGAAAATAAAAAACAAAAAATTCGAACCACCAACAACTCGCTTCCGCCCTTAAAACTAATCAAATTTTATGAAATTCTTTTTGCCTCGCCTACTAGTTCCGCAATAAAGTTGAAATATTTTTAACTTTGTTGTTGCTTTAATACGTTCAGTACGACAC
The DNA here is from genome assembly GCA_963691935.1 of Nephrotoma guestfalica. Lineage (NCBI taxonomy): Eukaryota > Metazoa > Arthropoda > Insecta > Diptera > Tipulidae > Nephrotoma > Nephrotoma guestfalica. Next base: position 98,763,719 of record OY829913.1, read on the forward strand.
AATTGCATTTTTCCCGAACTAACTCCCGATGCATACATACGCAGTCTAAGGCATTAACCACCACTATCAGCATTGAAAATGTTCCACACTGTCAGAAAAACATAAACTCAGTGTAGTTATAGGGAGGGTTTTCTTATAATTTTGTTAAAAAACTGAAAACATTTCAGATTAGGGTTAATTTAAAAACTCATAGAGTGCTGCCGAGCCGGGTTATAATTCAGTGCCTGCATCGACCAAATTAGCCAGTCTCAATTATTACAATTTATTACAACAACTCCCGATTTTACCGGTCGCTGGTGTCTAACAGAACCAACCCAGACAACATTAACATCCGGGACTATATCTGGTCATACATTATTTGAGTATAACCCAAATTTTTGTAAAATTTTCAATTGCAGAAGCCAATGTAGACAACAAAAATCGTTTAGTTTTAAGTTTTTATTTTAGAGTGTTTCATGATTTCTTTGACACAACAAGAAATATTATTTAGACTTGCAATAATAGGTTCTATATTTGAAAGAAATGATAAATAAATAAATTAAGAAGCTAATAAATAATTTGGTCTTTTTTAACCAAAATTGGTGACCCCGATAAAAATTCAGATTCGTCAGTTAATTTATCGAAAATTATGATCACCCAAATCCATTAAGTGCTACATATTTTGAAACGTAAATTATTCAAGTTGCTTTTAATCAAAATTCAACTACATTACGCGAAGAAATCAACTTCGCGCTATTTTATATTCGTGCCTGTATACTGGATTATTGCAGACCGCAGCATCGTCAGCCGCATAACTGGCCGATTTCAACATATTACCAGAGATTGAGATGACACCTTAAATAACGTGTCTCTGCAACGGCTGATAATTGGAAAAAATTTTGTGTTTTCGGTCATTTTTCTACCGATCCACCTACTTTCCAAGCATCGACGAATGATACAGATGATAGTGAAGTATTTCCTAAACTTTCCTAAAAATTTAAATCCGCCATATTAATTTCAATGTATGCGTAAAACTTCGGATAAACGAGTAAATTATAATTTAAATGAAATAATGCAAATAAGCTTACAAATCCTATACACGATTTTAAAAATATAGAAAACACTTTAAACCACAACTAAGTGTACTTTCGGGTTAATAAACGAAGCCAAGAGTGTTTAGTATGTTCAATATGCAATACGATAAATTTACGTTGTAAGCGATTTTTCATAAAATTTTCCATGTCCCAGGAAAACCCCCACCAAATACTAAGTGTACATTCGAGATTATAAGGACCTAATCTAACCGAAAATCATCATCCCTTGAAAAGTTATAGGAGCTAAGGGTGTTTAGTACGCTCATTTCGCAATACGAGTAACTACGTACGTTGTAAGCGATTTTCCATAAAAATTGTCCTTGTCCTAGAACACCCCCACTAAATACAAAGTGTACATTCGAGATAATAAGGATCTAATCTAACCGAAAATCATCATCCCTTGAAAAGTTATAGGGGCTAAGGGTGTTAGTACGTTCATTTCGCAATACGAGTAACTACGTACGTTGTAAGCGATTTTCCATAAAAATTTTCCATGTCCTAGGAAAACCCCCACCAAATACTAAGTGTACATTCGAGATAATAAGGATCTAATCTAACCGAAAATCATCATCCCTTGAAAAGTTATAGGGGCTAAGGGTGTTAGTACGTTCATTTCGCAATACGAGTAACTACGTACGTTGTAAGCGATTTTCCATAAAAATTTCTCCATGTCCTAGGAAAACCCCCACCAAATACTAAGTGTACATTCGAGATAATAAGGATTTAATTTAACCGAAAATCATCATCCCTTGAAAAGTTATAGGGGCTAAGGGTGTTAGTACGTTCATTTCGCAATACGAGTAACTACGTACGTTGTAAGCGATTTTCCATAAAAATTTTCCATGTCCGAGAACACCCCCACCAAATACTAAGTATACATTCGAGATAATAAGGATCTAGTCTAACCGAAAATCATCATCCCTTGAAAAGTTATAGGGGCTAAGGGTGTTAGTACGTTCATTTCGCAATACGAGTAACTACGTACGTTTTAAGCGATTTTCCATAAAAATTTCTCCATGTCCTAGGAAAACCCCCACCAAATACTAAGTGTACATTCGAGATAATAAGGATTTAATTTAACCGAAAATCATCATCCCTTGAAAAGTTATAGGGGCTAAGGGTGTTAGTACGTTCATTTCGCAATACGAGTAACTACGTACGTTTTAAGCGATTTTCCATAAAAATTTTCCATGTCCGAGAACACCCCCACCAAATACTAAGTGTACATTCGAGATAATAAGGATTTAATTTAACCGAAAATCATCATCCCTTGAAAAGTTATAGGGGCTAAGGGTGTTAGTACGTTCATTTCGCAATACGAGTAACTACGTACGTTTTAAGCGATTTTCCATAAAAATTTTCCATGTCCGAGAACACCCCCACCAAATACTAAGTGTACATTCGAGATAATAAGGATCTAATTTAACCGAAAATCATCATCCCTTGAAAAGTTATAAGGGCTAAGGGTGTTAGTACGTTCATTTCGCAATACGAGTAACTGCGTACGTTGTAAGCGATTTTCCATAAAAATTTTCCATGTCCTAGGAAAACCCCCACCAAATACAAAGTGTACGTTCGAGATAATAAGGACCTAATCTAACCGCAAATCATCATCCCTTGAAATGTTATAGAGGCTAAGGGTGTTTAGTACGTTCATTTCGCAATACGAGTAACTACGTACGTTGTAAGCGATTTTCCATAAAAATTTTCCATGTCCTAGGAAAACCCCCACCAAATACTAAGTGTACATTCGAGATAATAAGGATCTAATCTAACCAAAAATCATTATCCCTTGAAAAGTTATAGGGGCTAAGGATGTTAGTATTCTCATTTCACAATGCGAGTAACTACGTACGTTGTAAGCGATTTTCCATAAAATATTTCCATGTCCTAGGAAATAATAAGGATCTAATCTAACCGAAAATCACCATCCCTTGAAAAGTTATAGGGGCTAAGGGTGTTAGTACGTTCATTTCGCAATACGAGTAACTGCGTACGTTGTAAGCGATTTTCCATAAAAATTTTCCATGTCCTAGGAAAACCCCCACCAAATACTAAGTGTACGTTCGAGATAATAAGGACCTAATCTAACCGCAAATCATCATCCCTTGAAATGTTATAGAGGCTAAGGGTGTTTAGTACGTTCATTTCGCAATACGAGTAACTACGTACGTTGTAAGCGATTTTCCATAAAAATTTTCCATGTCCTAGGAAAACCCCCACCAAATACTAAGTGTACATTCGAGATAATAAGGATCTAATCTAACCAAAAATCATTATCCCTTGAAAAGTTATAGGGGCTAAGGATGTTAGTATTCTCATTTCACAATGCGAGTAACTACGTACGTTGTAAGCGATTTTCCATAAAATATTTCCATGTCCTAGGAAATAATAAGGATCTAATCTAACCGAAAATCATCATCCCTTGAAAAGTTATAGGGGCTAAGCGTGTTTAGTACGTTCATTTAGTACGTAGTTACTCGTATTGCGAAATGAACGTACCAACACCCTTAGCCCCTATAACTTTTCAAGGGATGATTTTCGGTTAGATTAGATCCTTATTATCTCGAATGTACATTTAGTATTTGGTGGGGGTTTTCCTAGGACATGGAAAATTTTTATGGAAAATCGCTTACAACGTACGTAGTTACTCGTATTGCGAAATGAACGTACTAACACCCTTAGAACCTCAACTTTTCAAGGGATGGTGATTTTCGGTTAGATTAGGTCCTTATTATCTCGAATGTACACTTAGTATTTGGTGGGGGGTGTTCTAGGACATCGAAAATTTTTATGGAAAATCGCTTAAAACGTAAATTTATCGAATTGCGAAATGAACGTACTAGACACCCTTAGCCGCTATAACTCTTCAAGGGATGATTTTTTTCGGTTAGATTAGAACCTGATTATCTCGAATGTACACTTAGTATTTGGCTGTGGTTTTCTAATGCACGGTCATTTTTTAATCGAAAGCCGCGTACAACGAAAATTTATCATGTTGCAAATTGTGGGTACTTAACAGCTTTAATCTTAGTTTGGTTCTATATTAAACCAAATTCATGTACTGATTAGTTAATTTGCTTAATTATTATTAATACTGTACTAGCATTAAAAGTCTTTTTTAAAATTATAATTCCAAAAATATTATATAAAAATGAAGTATAGGTATCAGAAAATTCACATAACCAAGTTAAATTTTATCTTTATCGTTTTATACGAATAAAGTATATTACACTCACCTATACATATAAAGATATTTAGGATTTAACAAAATATTCACAATTGTGTACACACGTGTGAAGTTTATCCTAAACTTTCCTAATTTAAATTTTTAGGATAGTTTAGGAAATAGTTCCTGGAAATTGATACAGACTTGTCAGCGGTATCAAGCAGCGGTTCAACAAGGAATTGTAATATCACGTTAACTACCACTGAGTTGGCTGGGCTTATTAATGATGCTGTTACCAAGGCTGTCGCACGGTTTAGTATAAACTCTGATGAAATTCCAGAGACTTCGCGACCAAATATTATTTTTTCTGCCGGTGCTGGAATTGTTGCTCGAGTCGCTTTCAAACCCTCACAGCCACTTCACTCTCAAAATCCAATTGTATTGAGATACTCGAGCAGCAGTAGGCATTGACAGAAATTACTGTCGATTCTACTAAATATTCGAAGCTTAATAATCTGATGCATGGCTTGATACTTTAAGCAGGAAGCCGTCCCAGTTGTTGATTATAATGAAATTGAACGCTGGTGACAATATTAACGAAGTGACAATTTGTCAATTTTGGATGAAGAGGTTGCACCAGTCAGTTTAAATGGTGCTCACACCATTCGAAAACGACGTCTCCCTGTCAGTCCTTGTAGAACGGGCTGACAACGTTCGTGAGACTATGACTCAGGCACAAATAAATTCCATCGAGACTTCTGAATCTTGTTCTTCTAATTCAAAGTCAACCTGTTCTCTAGACAATAAACTTTCGGAATTCAAAAAGACATTGTTATCGAAAAATTCTAGATCACGATCTAATTCAAAGCCACGTAGTCGTAACAAATTGGCGATCAAATTCTAGAGATAAATATTCACGCAAAACTCGCCAAATTTTCGAAATTCCTTCAATCCTTTTTATGATGATCCTTCGGCTGAAAATAATTTTATTTAATTTTTTATCATCATTTCGGCACAAAGGCGTAAACCAAATTGTACATTTGAATGAAATAACTCCGATAACAATGTTTCAAAAAAAAAAAATAAATAGTCATTCACAATTGGCGGTGTGTAATGACGCTTCTAAAACTTTCCGTCTTTTAATTTACGAAATTTTTCTACGTACTCAGTTTTAGATACAGGTGCAGATGTCTCAGTCTTGCCAGCCCGTTTTGTTCGGAATTCAAGCATCGACCCATCATTCAGGTTGTTCGCAGCGAACGGTTCTTCGGTAAATGCGTACGGGACTAAATTTTTAAAACTTCACATCAAACTGCGACGCAAATTCTCCAGGGAGTTCATAGTTGCTGACGTGTCAATGCCTACCATCGGCGCGGATTTTTGGAGGGAAACTGTATTCAGATGGAACTCCTTCCCCCTACGATGATACTACTGTATCTAGGATCGACAAGTCAACAATGGGCCCAAGAATTTTTAATGTAATATCAAAATTGACATTACTAGACTTAACGTGACTCACAAAATTGAAACAAACGGACCACCGGACAAGTTCATCATCGCGAAGACAGAAATCGAAAACATGAAGAAAATCGGGATTTGCAGACCTAGTAGAAGCCCTTGGTCCAGCCCGCTACACTTAGTACCCAAAAAGAATGGAACTCGGAGACCGTGAAGAGACTTTCGTGCGTTAAATAAAATTAAAATTCCAGACAAGTATCCGATTCCACATATTCAAGGCTTTACACAACGACTATGGGGCTGCACTATATTCACAACGATAGATCTTATCCAGGCTTACCACCAAATCCCTATTGAACCGACAGATATTCCAAAAACAGCAATTTCGAAACCTTTCGGACTATTTGAATTTTGTAGAATGACTTTCGGTCTTAGAAATGCAGCACAGTCGTTCTCTTTTATCTCTTTTGTATATTTGGACGACGTGCTAAACTAGAAGAACATGGATTGGTTGTAAATGTTGACAATTGCATTTTCACGAAAACCGAAATTATCTTTTTAAGCCATTTGGTAACTGTTGAAAGATTTCGGACGACCACAGACTGTTAAACAACTGAAACGTTTTTTAGGCATGATCAACTTTAGTCGACGCTTCATTAGGTGCATCTGCTGACCAGGAATTGTTAAACGATTTCCTAAAAGGGTACACTAAAACAGTCGAGCTGTGTCAATTCACGATCCATATTTAGCACATCTCTGGACTGGATAACGTTGTTGCAGATTCTCTTTCACGCATTAATCAAATTTCTAATCCCGAAAGTATTTTTTTCTATTTTTTTATTTTAATCTTTATTTTATCTTATCTTTTCTGGGGCCGAAGCACTACCTGCTCGTTCGCGGTTGATTTTCCCGTCTTACTGTACGCATTTCCTGGAAAATCGAAGACGTACGGGTATAGGGCCGATTTAAGTTACCATCTGCGCATTGCATAGCTCCATGCCAGCCTATAGTACTGGACATGGAAGATGGGTCGGCCCATGAGTTATGCATGCCGATAGGGGGTCGTAGTTGTATTCCTTTTAATCACAGATCGTAATCTGTTGATGAAAATTTCCTTTTGCATCCTGCCCCTATCGGGATTCGAACTCGGTACTTCCCGATCCAAACGCCAAAGCTTTAACCACTGTGCTATTTGGTCGGTTTCCCGAAAGTATTGATTATGCTATCATCGCAGATGCTCAGACCAATGACGAAGAACTTCAAGAAATTTTAAGGAGTAACTCTGTTCTCAAATTTGACAAATTTCTCGTTTCTTAATCTCCTCTTTTCATAATCTTTCACATCCTAGTGTCAAAGCTTCCATCATACTTTTGACTCAGAAGACGTTCAGAAAATGGCCCAAAGTTGTCTAGCTGGCCAAAAAAACTATAATCTTTCGACATTCAAAATTTCCGCTTGGTAACTATAAATTTACTTCCCAACGTTTTTCGATTATTCACCTCGATATCATTGGTCGTTTACCAGTTTCTGATAATCAGCGGTATTGCGTTACATTGATTGATAGATACACTCGCTAAATCGAGGCGGTTCCAGTTCCGGATATAACTGCTGCAACCGTTACTTTCGCTGTTTACTCTCATTGGATAGCTCGCTTTGGTGTGCCAGAGTTCATTGTCACGGACCAAGGCATGCAATTCGAATCACAACTTTTTCGCGAACTGGCTAACTTACTTGATTTTGAACCGAGAGATGGCATCGGGTCGTCAAATCTGCCATTGTGTGCTACAACCGATCTGATTGGGCTAATATTCTTCATGCAATCTTACTTGGACTACGAACGACTTACAGTGACGAACTAAAAGCTGAACTGGTTTATGGTTGTACAACTCGGAACATTTGTAGGTACTACGAACGATTAAATTTTACAATCGGACTTCATTTCCAATTTAAGACGACACTTTGATGAAATTCGACCTGTACCGGCTTCTCGATATACTACGGACAAAATTTTCATCATTAAAGATCTGCTGACTTGCTCGCACGTTTTCCTACGGACTGACGCAGTACGCAGATCACTGCAAACACGATGTACTGGACCGTATTTGGTTATCGACCGTACAGACAAATTTTTCACTTTGAATCTGAACGGACGTCACGCCAAAATGTCCATCGACCGACTTAAACCGTGTTACTCTGACAATCAATCAGAAATTAAGGACGCACCAACTATACAAATTAAATTACTTTTACCGAACGTACTATCCAGGACTCCTGATTCTTAAATTACAATAAACTAGCCGCGGGCTTAATCACCTTAGACTTGAAAAGTGGACCGTTACAGGGCAGGTTAAAATCAGTACTTCCTGAAGTAGTGATTTGAAGCTGAAATCAGATTTGGATTTAAAATCCACGAAATAAGAATAATCAAATTTCACCTTATACTTGTTCAGCGCATCACTCACTGGGTGCTGTTTAACATACACCTGTTGACCTACGCTCAACGGAGCCCGATTGTTTGATCGTTAGGTTGTAATGGCTTGTGTGTTTATGAAAAGCTTTGGGCACATTCCTTTTCACCTCTTCATGCACTATCGCTGATTGATCTGTTGTCACCATCCAATCTAAATAGTTCTCGCCTACTAAATTCACTTCTCGAAGCATCTTATAATCCTTTGTATGTAATATCTTGTGGTATCCACAAATATCAAAAAATGAAGTGAATAATTCGTGGATTGGTGAATTGCATTACTAAGAACATTTCTTACCTCTAGTAAAAATTCGTCCCAAATGTATGTTTTTTACTCTTTCAGCTGCATTGCTTTAAGATGAGTAATGAACAGTCTTTACATGTTTGAGTACCAAAGTCTTTCAACAACGCAGGGGATAGTTTCAGGTACACTAAATAATGGAAAGTCCATCCCTTAGAAATTCAACTATCTTACTGGCGATAGCTTTTGTTATCGTTTTCAAATAAATGATTTTGGTAAGAGAGTCCACGACAATGAGAATGGTAGTTTTCCCACTTGAACTTCTCTGATAAGATCTTCTTCTGCCAAGGTCTTTCAGTTACAGTTTGTTTTCCTAGTATTAGGCGTAAGCGTTGATTCGACGAATTCGATTGTTTGCATATGTCACAATTAGTAGTATATTTGTGTAAATGGACGATCATTTTAGGCCAATAATACAATCGTCTTAAGCGATCCAATGTCTTAAATATACCTCCGAGCGATCCACTCGGCACATCATGTTGCTCCTTGATCAGATTATCACGGAATTCGCTCGGCAGCCACATCTTCCAGCATCGAATATCTGTCAACTGAATAGTGAATTTTGGTCCGATTTTAATGAAGATTTTGACACGCAATTCGGGTAGAACTGAGGATCGTGTTCTATCTTGAACCAAAGGTCAAGAAACGATTGGTCATGGGTATCAATAAATCAAACGGTGTCGCAGTGTATTCGTGATAATACATCAGGCACAATACTTTTTCTTCCTTCTTGGTGAACTATACTAAAACCAAAACCACGCAACTTTAGACTCCACCGCGGCAAGCGTACATTAAGCTCTTGTTAAGACATAAGCTACCCTCAATGTAAGGTCTGAATCTTTTGATAGTAACTACGGCTGCTAGGCACCCGAGTTCTGGCACTGTGTAGTTGCGTTTGGTTTTTCATTTCCTTCTATATCCTTTTGGAATAACGCGCCTCCTATGCCCTGGGTGCTTGCATTACATCGAATAAAAAAACTTTGTGTGAAGTTGGGATTATGCAAGACTGGCGCGGTAGATAATAACAGTTTTATTCTAGTGAATGCTGTTTTTGCTCCATCCGCCCATGGAAATTTGACTCCACTTTTTAGTATGTTTGAAATCGGAGCGGTCACCTCGGCTTATTACAAACAAAACGACAGTACCAGCCGGCCATTCCTGGCTTCCATGGATCTATTCTTAATCCTTGCTCACCGCTCAAAAGTCTCAGATATCTCGTTTCTTTGAGCACGAAACGACTTGGACAATAAATCGGATACAGGTTTTAATGCTTCCTGATGATCGTCGATACAAGCTGAGATTATCAGTAAGTCGTCTAAATAAACGAACACACGTTCTCGAAGCTGGTGTGGTTACACTCTATTCATCAGACATCGGAGAGGACGGCCTGGAACTAATGCATCTTTGAGGTCTAAACTCGTTATATATTTAATTTCTTGAAGCGTGCCTAGCAGACCATCAATGATCGGAAGAGGATACGCATCCTTTTTTGTTATAGCATTTATTTTCCTCGAGTCCAAACACAGGCGGGATTTTCCATTTTCTGTGGACACCAACGCTATAGGTGAGCTCCGTAGGCTTGTACTCTCTTCTATTATGGGCGATACTGGGTAGTGCCTTTGTTTTATAGGGGCGGGTATGGTTGAAAATATCTATGTTGTGCTGTATGAGATCTGTTCTTCCGAGGCCTTTAGTCTCGAAGGAAGGACAACTGTAAATGATTTCGTTTAGTTTTGTTCTGTGGTGGTTGCCAATATTATGGCTGGGCCAATAATTAACATTTTCCAGAAATTTACTTCTAGATGAATTTCGGATTTTAATGTTGGTACCATACAAAACTTTAAATTTTCTGTTTTACTTTGGAAGGTAACAGGTAGATAAGCATACCCAATTACAGGATTATGAGAACCATCTGCAGTTTTCATGTATGTGTTAATTTTAATTTCTTTTAATCCTAACGAACGTATCAATTGTTCACAAGAATGCCAAATTTAATTTTCCCGAGAATGGAAATTTTCGCGTATGGACGAAGATCGTTTTCTACCAAATTGGTAATGATAAAAACTGAAATGATAAAAACTTTTCCGTTTTTTTCAATAATTTTGAATACGTCGTAGCCGGTTATTACTAGTCTTATCAGGTGATATAGAATTATCAGTAACTATTATTTTGGAGTTGATGGTCGATGAGTTAATTGAAATTTGTGCCTCAGTGCTTGGCTCGTTCGGTTGTACATTTTCCTGTACACGTTTTCTCTGGCACCGCATGCACTTCACTTTATCCATCGCCGCCATACCGCAACCTTCGCACCTGGTGCGTTTTCTCTAATTTACAAACATGGAATTTGTGACCAAGGTATTTACAATACCAACAAACGGTTCGGATAATTCGGCTACTATTTGAGATCTTCTGGTGCGTGGTTCAATTAAGCGGCGAGGATCGAAACCAGATGTGTTCCATATTTTTCCGTAATTGTCACAAGCGCGTCTTAGTTTCTCCACAGACTAAAATTTCATCTGATGTAGCGGTTTTTCAAGCGATAATTAGCGTTTTCGATCTCAGTCAGGAAATCATTAAAATTTTATTTAGGTTATAGCAATCGATCTCGAATGTATCTCCTTCGACACTACTGAAACTCAATGAAGCATCTTTGTGTTTGCGTATAAAGGTATAATACCACCTATCAGCTTTATCAATAACGAAGTTTAGGAATTCCATCTTGATACGCGCATGTTCTCCATTTTCATTATAAAATCTTAGACGTTTTCGTCACTACGCCTGCTTTCCCGTCCAGAGAATAAAATTGTCCATCTAGCTGAATCAGTTCGCTTTCTGTAAGTATGTTGCACTATTCTTCTATTAGTATATCTCGGACGTGGTTCTGAACTAGATGAGCTGTTTGCAGAATCGGAGTTTTCGTGAGGTCTTTGAGGAGCTTTCGAGCGTCTCTCCTTCGCTCCTATGCCTAACGATTTTTGATGATTGTTTAAAGATCCCGATAGTTTATTTTGAAACCCCCGGGATAATTCTTCTAATTTCTCTATAGTTTGGCTAGGTGGTTAGACCTTTCCGTTCGAGTGATATCTCTCTTTATTGATCTTACTACACGTTCTAAGGACGCGATTTAAATATTTATTCCCGTAATACTAAAGGAATTCCCAATCTTCGCGCTCGGTCTGTCAAGTAAACAGTCTTAACCAATAATTTATTTGTATCCTGAAGTAATGAGCTTTCTTCAATTCGCTCTAGGGATTCATCAATCTCGAGGAATTTTTGATTAATATTCAACATGGAGCTCATCTGGACTTAAACTTTTCTGGACAAACTCAAAATTGATTTTAGCTTTCTACAGGAAAATTGGAACCCAACAAGTGAGAAATTGTGTAGATTCTGAATACACCGAAATTTCGATCAAAGTAAAATTGTGGACCACTAACGAAATATTTTAACTGAATCAAGGAAACTCTACTTCCAATAAATAACCATCAAAATGCAGCAAATGCAAACGCAAATATTAAAATTGTACCCAAGAAACAATATTAAAAAAAATTTATAACTGACAAGTCACAAAAAAAATGTGCTTGCTAAAAACCTGAAAGGCAAAAACAATAAAACGGTAGGCCAGCCGCGTGTAAACTATGCAATTTCGAAGCTCTATCTGTTAATGTTTAGTAGTAAAGCTACCTGGATGCCTTCTTGGCGACACCAGTCTAAACCAAATTAAATTTTAAAGTTATTTCATTCCATATTCATGAGACCATTATTGGGTGCCTGTTTCGGCGCCATTTGTAACCGACGGTTACAATACGTAATTTATACGTTACATCATTACGTAATTTATTTATAGAAACACAATTTACCTCTATAGAAGGGAAGTACAATAAACTAACCGCGGGCTAAATCACCTCAGACGTGTAGAACCGACATTTGTTACAACCTTTCTTCTAAATCCAATGACTTATGCACTTCGTTTCCAGTACGGAGAACTAGGATAGCCGCTAAAATGAACGTATGAAGCATGCGAAGAAACCACCAGTTTGAACCACATAAAGCACAAATGAGCCTGCGTGTCTTGCATTCCAGTCATTCTTCTAGCCAGCTTCGAAGGATCATCTCGTAACATGCGCAAACGATGCAATGGTTCACGTCACATCCAAATTGGCATGAAATTAAGGACAATTTGGCACTGAGCGAGGAGTCAGACTTGATAGCGCGAATATTCAAAATATTCAAATTAAATGAATTTGATACCATGAATGGACTCTTCGGTATTTCGCAAGCTGTCTGCTACTCGATTGAGTTTCAAAAGTGCCGCCTTCCACACGCTCGCATCTTGGTGACGCTCCGAGCTGAAGACAAATTCTCAACACTGAAACCCTTAGATCAATCCGTATTCGCAAAGAATACAGACGCGCACGAGAGGCCTTAACCTTGCAGAGTTGACAACCGAAACGCAGCTGCATGTTCATTATTCAAAAAATATTCGCAAACCATTTACCCACATAACCTTGCCCAATGTCGACGGATAACGTTGTACTAGCATCGCAGCAGTGGTCCTCGACCAACAATAAGAAGCGTTGTGATGGACAATCGAAATGTTATTTCTTTCAGTTCGTATTTAAACCTAATAACCTAATACAACGCGCACGCCAACTTCATTGACCCGAAGCAATGTTGAGACTCTTTGAATCGAAAATTCATAATCCATAACATACTTTGATGCGACTTCCCGTCAATCTATCAAACCAACGAAGAATAGATTCCCACGCGAGACATGAAGAAAAGGTTTTACTGGCCGCATCCAGCAGTATCTCTACACTGAGAATCCACACCACTTCGTATATATTAAAGTAATAAGGAAAGCAAGTTAGTGAGGAGGAAAAATATCCAATTGTCAGAATGTACTGGGGCAGCCCGAGATATGAAGAACGTTTACGCTTGAGGGTTGTGCTGCTTCATGTTTGAGATGCATACAGCTTTGAAGCCCTATGAAAGTTCAACAATGTGGTACTCGTATACATAACGACGTGGTACTTGACAGAAGCCATCATTTTCCAGATACTTACATCTGTAGTCTGCAATCTATCGAGTCCATTAAATCTGTGGAACAAGTTCTCACTCAATATGGGTCTCGATTTCAACAGAAACCATTTAGACGACGATGCCAAAAATTTGGAAGTTCACGATATGGAAGCAGTGCTCAAACGCATTCACTTTTGTGATCTTTCTTTGGTATTCCAAACCCAACCAAAGACGTGTCGCAAATTCAGCTTTACGATGCAGTTCAAGAACGCGACATAGCTAACGAACGAATTGCGATGCTGAACGACAAGCAAATCGTTGTATTTTGAAAAATAATCATGGCCGTCGATGACCCGGAAATAATAAGCCATTGCTTCTAACTCGACGGACCTACATTGCTGATACGTTGCTAACGTTGCTAAAAGGTGGTCGAACAGTTCACAGTAGATTTAAACTGCCTGTGCCAATTCTTGATATATCAGTCTCATCGATACGCTTAAAGTCTCCGGAAACAGGAGGTCTCCGAAAGGCTTCACAAATCATCATCGATGCAATAACAATGCGTACCAAAGACGGATTGCGATGCATTGAGCTTATTTTGACTGAGGTGATGAACAACGGCAAATCATTCGGTGGAAAGGTATTTGTTGTCAGTTGGAATTAACGACAAACGCTTCCTGGTGTGCCAAAGGGACCTAGCGCTGGTGTGCCCGAAAGTTGCATTAAGTGAAATAGTCTCTCATCCACTTCGATCCAACACAACGAATGGCTTCTTTAAATCGACATTGATGAGCAATCAACACTCGATGGCGTTGTAAGTAGTTCAATTCCCCCAAAACATGATAGCGACTGAAAATCTCATCGAATCGGTCTTTTGCAGACAGACTAATCTATTGACTCCCGACGAGCTATCCAAGCGAGTCATTGTTGTTCCAACCAATCAACAGACGGTTGAGATGAACCACACAAGATCATCAACATAGTTACAGGCCATCCCAAAGTTTACTACAGTACGAATTCAATCATTTCTGAAGATCCAAATGACGCACAAAATTATCCGGTTGAGTACTTGAACAATCTTACCAAGGTGTTTTGTTGAACGTCTACATGAATAATATCATCAGGTCTTGCCGAATTGAACTTAAGTGGCTCGAAACTGTTAATTGCACACAGGGTGTTAGTACTGTTAATTATTTGAAGCCAACATGGAGATAAGAACAAAATGAGTGGCCAATAGTAGTATTCTACGATAGTTATGGTCCAGTCGTTAAAGATAAATACCGGGGTGGTAGATCTGAAAGCTAGTACTTTTCGTTGATATTTCAGTTACCTTCTGTATAGGAAACAGAACCACATTAGAGTATCCAGGGCTTCCACTTGTTGTAAAACCTATATATGTTTACAACCAATATTGTATACCAGTGCACGGATTTTGGTCGGAAGTTGAGACTGAAAGTTGGGAATTTTACTGATACATACATACGGTATTAGAGGTACAGTCATTCACAAAAATTGGCGTACAACCTAATGTCGAAAATATTTTCATATTAAAATCAAAAAATAATGATGGTAACGTACAAATTCTTCTGTTTATTAAAATTTATTGTTATTTTTTTGCTCTTCAAACGGTTAGCCACATTAAAATAAAGAGATTTTGGAAGAGAAATCTGAAAGATGTTACATACCTGAGGTTTCTTGAATCGGCCATAGTGTAGCAAGTATTTTGACGAATAATTGAATTTTTCAAACTGGTTAACTGTTTTGAAGAGCTCAATGCGACTCCTAGACTAGAATTATTATGATCATATTTGATCCCAATATCCGCTTCTATTTGCTTTTCGTTATAAAGTTCACTTCGGTTGCAGAAATCCTTATTTTTCAAATTAAAGCAAATTTTCAAAAGATTTATTGAATTAGTAAAAAAAAATTGTCTTCATTTTAACCTCGTACACCACCAGTGCATCGGATGTAAACACACACATACACACGTCACATTTTAATTTAATTCGAACAAATCTACCAACATGTTTTAAAAACGAAATATCCAAAATTGAAACAAAAAGAAATATGCAAATACGATTTTTGGATTTGTATAAAGAACAGAAAACGTAGGAATCATCCATGTAGCTAGTAAGTAAGGAACAAGTCTTACGTATAAGAAGAAGACTACACATCCAGTTACGTATAAATATTTTAAGTTTTATTTTAGTTTGCAAGAGTGTAAAAAATGTAAATTTTGCAAAGAAATAAAAATATTGAACGTGATTTGCATTTGATTATAATTTTATTATGTTCCGGATGAATATATTTCCGTTTTTTTTTTCGTTTGCTGGTAAAAATAAGAAATACTCTCGTATCATAAATACCATATACAAATTTTCCATCTTGTCTGCGTACATAATCCATATATAAAAATATCTTAGAGATGAACACAAAGCAAGCAAACAAGCAAAAATAAAAATCCTTTCAATTAACTTTTCCTCTTATTTTGTGTTGTATGTGTGTGTGTCTGTGTGTTATGTGTACAAATTGATTTTCCATTTCCACCATTTAGTTTAGCAAGAAAAATTCTACTTGTTTGTTTGTATTTGATTAAACTGATATATGTTTTAGATTAGGAAACAACAAGTTCAAAATAAAAATAAAAAGCTTTCGATTTTATATTGGTAAACTAACACATAAAGTTAAAAAAAATGTTTAAAAAGCTCTCTATAGTTTCAACACACTCGTATAGGGTATCCGGAAAGGTGCTGACCTTATGCAAAAAATTTGAGTATCTGCTACTAAATCAGCGATGTTTCAACACCTGGTTAGCCGATGTGTAACAATTTTTTTTTTAAATAAGCTTTATTCACACTAAAGTGAGAACTTTGCCTATAGTCAGATTGATATCTGGCAAAACCTCGAATATGGAACGATTTATCGACAAAACATGAGGAAAATCAAAATTTTACCCCTATAATCTTATCAGATGTACCCCAAATCTATAATGAAAATCTAACTATGCTCATGGGCTACCGAACCGGCATAGTCAGATTGGTATCTATCTGCCAAAATCAAGAATGACGAACGATTTTGTCTCGCCTCTGTAGAATACAATTTTGGATCTGTTTCAATTTGCATATCGGTAAATGACCTGCTACTTATCTGTTCAAATGAATTATCTGAATAACCTAAATACGCTCGAAATTTTAAAATTGTAACGTTAGTAAATTAATAATTCCAAGTTGATCTCTGCCTCCATGCGAATGTCCTAAACCAGAGTTCTTAAATCCGCTAATTTAAGTATAATGTAAATGCCACCCTGAAAATAATTGTTGGCGGTTTTAATTCCAAATTAAAAACCCGAAACCGTAAAAATTATTAATTTCTGTTTCTATAATCTGAATCCCTCACACCAAAATCTGATAAAACTAAAGGGTGTTCCATCTGTTGGTTTTTTCTTTGAAGCTTAACAAAATATTTATTGTAGCCCGACAATTTGTTGGCACTTTTTAGTCATGTGTTCGTTTACGACACAATAACGCGGTTTGGGTATCCAAGATGATTTTGGTCAACATGGACGTCCTACAGAGCCTGGAATTCGTAAAATTGTTGAACGTTTTGAAGAAACTGGAACAGATGCACGCCGTAGAGCATATGAACACC
Source organism: Nephrotoma guestfalica (assembly GCA_963691935.1). Lineage (NCBI taxonomy): Eukaryota > Metazoa > Arthropoda > Insecta > Diptera > Tipulidae > Nephrotoma > Nephrotoma guestfalica. Next base: position 98,780,857 of record OY829913.1, read on the forward strand.
ATCGTCAAGTTCGTACCAGCTATAACTGAAAATGTTCGTGTATATGATATTTGGTTTCAATAAATGGTGCCACATGTCAAACAAATCGTGAAACATTCGACCTATTGGTAACCAAGTTCGATGATCGAATAATTTCAAGAAATTCTGATGTTAATTGGCCACCAAGATCATGCGACACCTAGATTATTTTCTTTGGAGTTTTTTGAAAACTAAAGTGTATGCAACAGCAAAAGTCACCCAAAAAGTAAAATGTTCAGATGGAGATGGACGAACTTTCATTTTCAATAAAAAAAATTTGAATTTCCAACATACATTATGTGTTTTTAATATAAAAAAAACTAACAGATGGAAAACGCTTTATATTATTTTCATAATAGTCCAACCACCATTCTAAACGATTAGGATTGATCAAGCCAGGGGCATAAAGTAGTTATGTATAGATGTATACCATTCAACCTCCATTTTAAGCACAACTTCTATTTATTTGGTTGGTCATAGTGAATTTTCTTTCAAAAGAAAGTCAGTTCTATTGAATCAAAATTTATTTTTTCACTCCTTCCACAAAGAGCAGAACACTTCATTCGCTCAAAAATAGAAAGCAAAATGTATTAGTAAAGTACAAAACAAACACAAATCAACAATAATATAATCCACTCCCTCGGAACCGCAGTAGATAGGTTACCAGATACCAAATCGAACAATCTTCATACAAAACCTTCTCCTAAAAATGAACCTTCAACGAAAACTCGACAGCAACACAAAAACCATTCGTTGGTATATTGCCACACTCAGAGTTATGCTTCCCACTCATGGATGGAATCGAATTCGCCGCACGGGCGTCCTATAGAGAGGCAGCAACGATTCTACTAGGATTACCCAATTGTATAAAAAACCTTACAAATTCGCAAATTTGTGCAAATTTTACAATAGCCGAGTTCTCACTAGCTCAAAATCTATTTGAATTGTGTAGAATATGTACAGTTACCATATTTTCATCTAAAATTTATATTGCAATCAAAAATCAATCCAGATCCAATTTTCATAATGAATGGTTATGGAATGGCCAAGTTTAGTCCAACAATAACATATCCTAAAATTTTGCCCAAAACTCACTTTAAAATCCCTGATCAATACTAACGGGCATTTTGATCGATTTCAACCGATTTGACAGCTGGCATGTGCATTGTCATTAGTTTTATTTTCCATTCCATAATGAATAGACTCACATCTGAGCAACGCTCGCCAAACTGCATCGTGCATTACGTCCATTTTACGGTCGTCATAATCGTCCATCAGAGCGGGTAATTCGATTAACCATGGATCGTTTCCGCACCACGTATCCTCTAAACGATAATGCACATCCAGTAAGACGTCGAACAGAGCGTACCGAACAAGCGATAGACGCTGTACAGCGTAGAATTGAGGAAGAACCAAATCAATCAATTCGACGTCGTTCTCAGCAACTGGAGATGTGCCTATGGATGGAAGTTTTTATCTAAGGATCTTAGTTTACGTGCTTAGAAAATTCAACTTGTGCAGGAATTAATGCCATCCGACCATCTCACACGCCATTCGGGCAATGGGCTGAAGCACAAATTTATATTGACTTTTTTGTTCAGCGATGAAGCTCACTTTTGGTTGAATAGGTACCTTAGTAAACAGAATTGTCGGATTTGGAGTGAAGATAATCCATAAGCCTTTGTCGAAATACCATTACATCTAGATCTACCAAAATCACTGTTTGGTGTCCTTTATGGGCCGACAGAATTATTGGTCCATACTCGTATGTCTTCAAAAACGATGATGGGCAGAATGTTGCAGTCAACGATGAACGGTATAGAGAAATCATTTCTAACAATTTTATACCCCAATTGGCTTAAATAAATCTTGCTGATATGTGGTTTTAACAGGACGGTGCCACATGGCACACAGCACAGAATACAATTAATTCACTCAAAGAAACATTTGATGAAAGACTAATTTCACGTGATCTAACTCCAGTCGATTATTTTCTTTGGAAATATATTAAGTCACTTGTCTACACCGATAAACCAGAGATGATTGAATACTTGGAACACAACATTCGGCGAGTTATTAGCGAGATAACGCGCTAGCCACGGCGGCCACATAGCCGAAACCATATTTAAGCATAAAATTAACTATCCAATAAAGCTAGTTTCACTGATATCCAAAATGTTTTTCTTTGTTCTATTTTAATTTAAAATTGTGAACCTCTAAAAAACACCCTTTACAATCCAAACTTCATTGTAATTCGTTAAGAAATGGCGGAAAGACGGAATATTGTTAAATTGCAAGATTTCATATACCGAGTTCCTCTACTTCGGAATAAAAAAATTCCGCTTGGAAATATATAACAAAATAAATTTTCTTTTGTGGTAGTGCTGCCACTTGTGGTGAATAGTGTAACCTCTTATTTTCCGCTGGCAAATTTCCGCTATTGTAATAGAGCATCCTAATTAATGGCTTCTTCGTAAGCAGTGATGGGTGGTGAGATAGGACATCCCATTGAAATGCCTCCAAAGTTTCCTTGATGACTCTTGCAACATGTGATGAAAGATTACTTTGACATTTCTTCTGGCATATTATGGGCGTTTGAGATTCAATGTTCGGTTGAATTGCATCAATTGTTGTTGATACCATCTAGTGATGGTTTCGTTAGACTGGATTAGCTCATATCAGATCAGTCCGAACTGATCCTACCAGATCTGATCCTTCCAATTTTGTCTTTGATGCAGTTGTTCGCACGTGAAAAATCGGCGTTCAACGTCTCTTGGCTTGAGTTCATACGAAATCCTATTTCCTTGATTTTGCACCATGGTCTTGAGAAGGTTTTGAATCGCATCCTCATGAATTTGGCATGAACTAAGGTCCCCATATGCTTCACACAGCAATCGATGTCTATAAGCTAAAATTTCCTTCAAATTAAAACAAAAACGCAGGGCGTCCCGTAAAATGTGATTTGTTGGCACACAAGTTGTCATGGTTAGAGCACAAGAAATATGTTGTTTACACTTCAGCGAAATGACATATACTGATTTTTAGAGGAAAATGACGACGCATTAACAACAAGATGGCCTGATGCGATTTAATACTAGTCACGCCATCTTTTGTAAATCCCTCAAAACTTCTTTGTACTTAAATTTCGCGCGGAAAACCATTCGTCGAAATATTTTTTTTTTTCTATGTTGGTATGACTGTCAGTGACATCTGTGCCAAATGATACATCAAAATATTCATTAGTGTTTAGTATACGCTTGTCTTTCTGAAGTACAAAAAGTGCATTCGGCGATTTTTACAATGAGTGAAATTATTGAACAAAGAAGTTCCATTAAATTTTGTGTGCTGAATCAATTTTGTGGTGCCGAAACGTTCAGAATTTTGCAAAAGGCCTTCGGTGATAATTGTATGTCGCGAGCAAGTGTTTTTGATTGGTACAAATTGTTCAAAGAAGGACGAGAACGTGTTGACGACGAACCACGTCTAGGACGGCCATCAACATCAACTGATGATCAACACGTTAATAAAATCAAGAAAATGGTGCTCGAGAATCGACGATTAACAGTCAGAGACCTTACTGACATTGTTGAAATATCGGGAAGATCAGTGAAAACCATTTTGAAAGATCATTTGGGCCTAAGCAAAGTGAATTCACTCAATTTTTTGGAAAAACAGCGTCGCGTTGACGTCTGTGAAACAAAATGCTTTCCGACTACCAGGATGTCATGAAACGTATTATAACTGGCGATGAGTCTTGGATCTATGCTGGATGAGTCTTATTTTAGACACATGCAGTTGATTAAAGAATATCGGAAAGTTAAAGAGTAATATCTTCCACATCATGGAGTGATGTTCGATGCACCCACCAAATCTTGAACTGGATTATCGTTGAACGATGTGCTTATGGTTGGTCCTGTCGTGCAGTCTCCGTTAATCAATAATTTGGTATCTTTCAGACAACATGAGTGTGTGGTTATCGGAGATATCAAAAAGATATATAGGCAGATTCGTATTTGTAAAGAAGAGCGGCAATATCAGCAGATTCTTTGGAGATATAAGGAATCGGATCCAGTACGAGCCTAACAACTTAATACAGTGACATACGGTATCACACCCGGATCTTTTCTAGCGACGAGAGCAATTGTTCAAATCGGATGTGATATACAAAACACGTATCCCGAAGCAGCCAACGCTATTAAGAATGATGTTTATGTCGACGACTTAATGACCGGAGCTAGCAACAAACTAAAACTACAAGAAACAGCTTCAAAGAATCCGACGATGAGATTAATAAAACCAAGCAGATATCCAGTGATGACGGCGTTACGAATGTTTAGGCCTTACGCGGAGTGCAGAAAAAGACAGTTTCATATTCATCCCCAATCTATCGGAAAAGCAAGCTACTACAAAACGGGAATTACTGTCAACGGCAAGCAAAATTTTTGATCCACTTGAGTGGCTATCACCTCTGACGATGAGGGTGAAGATTCTATTTCAAAGTTGCTGGGCCGAAAAAATCCATTGGGACGATTTATTACCATCGCATGTTCATCAGAGTTGGTATGGTTTAGAAAAGGAGTTAAGAAATATAGGCAACCTAAAAATACAGAGATGGATGCATGCGAGAGATAGACTCAGTTTGCATGGTTTCAGTGATGCAAGTGACAAGGCTTATGGTACAGTAGTGTATGCAGTGGAAGACGGCGAAAATAAAAGCAATATTACTTTAATCATAGCCAAGACACAAGTAGCACCCATAAAACCCATAAGTTAAGTATACCGAGGTTGTAGCTGATGGGCGCACTCTTGCTTACGCACCCCAGTTGGTTACACTAGTCAAGAATTCGATTACAGTGAACATAGAAAATATCGTGTTGTGGACCGATTAACAAATTGTTCTTTACTGGGAACATCCTCGGGAATGGACAACGTTTGTAGGAAATCGAACAAGCGAAATTATATCCAAATTTCCAAGTCATTATTGGATACATGTTCCATCCAAGGAAATGTGGGAAAGCTTATCATCCACTGTATTATGGTGGAAAGGGCCTAACTGGATTGTTAAAGAAGAGTTATGTTGGCCCAACCAAAGCACCGCAAAGTTAAATGACGAACATATTGAAGAAAGGAAACAATTACCATGTTTCCATGACAGAGTTAACCTAGGTTAACTCAGATTTACGTATATGGAAACACAGATTTAGGTTGAGTTTCGTTAAATCTGTTTTAACTCAACGAAACTAGTACGGTTGGGTTAGGTTCTATCTGTCAACGTTTTTTTAAAATACAGATTTTGAGTAAAAATATTTTAAAATTAACCTTGAAAATGAGTAAACTATCGAAATAAATATTAACATAGCTGTCAACTTAACTCGGTTTCATGGAAACGATACGAGTTAACACCAACAAATTTACAACTCAATAAAACCTAAATCTATTTTAACTCGGTACATGGAAACTTGGTAAATGTGTCAGTTTTCTTATTAACACATCGAATTTTATAGAGAAAATTTCAAGTAGATTGTCTAATGCATATAAGGTGTTCAAAGTGCTTGCGTTAGTGTTACGATATATTAATGTTCGAGCTAGAATCAAAGGTGATGATCCAATGAATGGAGATATTTCGAGACCGGAATTGATATCATCAGAAAATAAGTTATTTCGAGAGCTGTAAGAGATTTATTTCGAAGAGGAACTTGCGGCATTCGTTCGTAATAGCAGTGATTGCCAAATCGTAATAAGTTGACGTCATTAAGCCCGTTTATCGATGGTACTGGTCTATTGAGAGTAGGTGGGAGAACTCAAAAGTCAATCGCTTCTATCATAATTCTTCCAAACATGTATTTGACCAAATTAATCATTCTGGATTTGCATCAATTCCATCACCATGCTGGAATTAGTATATTGCTTAGTTTGGTGCGCCGAAGAATCTGGATCATCAGGTGCAAAGATTTGGTCAGGACTACAATATATAAATGCACTAAATGTTTTCGACACAAGCCAAAATGAGAAAATCAGATAATGGGCAACTTACCTGAAGCGCGAGTTACATTTATTCATCAGTTCAACCAAGTTGGGGTCGGTTATTGCGGACTCTTTAAGATGTATAGAACAAGAAGAAGAGGACAATAACCTATAAAGAGATATGTTAGAAGTGGTAAACAGCTTATCTACAGAGAGCTTCCTGGGAGCTTTATTGCCAGACGCGGAATGTCTCATACCATATTCAGTGATAATGGCGAGAAATGACTTTAAATAATTATTGCATTTCCTTGAACAAAATACTAATGAGTTATCTTCCTTTTTTAATGAAATAAAATTAATTGGAAGTTTAATCCACCAGCAGCCCCTCACATGGAGGGTATATGGGAAGCTGCAGTAAAATTAGCTAAGCTCCACCTGAAACGAGTCATAGTGGAAGCCATGCTTACCATAGAGGTAACTATCAACTTTGATAATGCAGATAGAAGCTGTAATTAATTCTCGACCAATAGGCATTATTACGGCGGAAGACGTGGATGCACTTACTTCTGCACATTTCCTGATTAGACGAGTTATCACTGATATACCTGAGATGGAGGTCATAAAAGTTAATATATCACTAAATGAAAGATGGAATCTACTTTGACAAATCAAGCAACACTTCTGGTCTAGATGGCACAAATTATATTTGCGTTCGCTTCAATAAAGAATAAAGTGGCACAACGAGCAGCCCAATCTAAAAGCAGGTGACACAGTTATTCTGGTTGAAGACAACTTACCTACTACATCTTGGCCTTTAACTAAACTTATAAAAACACATCCAGGTGCCGATGGGAAAGTGAGAGTAGTAACTATAAAAATTGGCAGCTCCGGGAAATTTTTTCAACGGCCGATAAATAAACTCTGCAAGTTCTCTGAACGAGAACATCTCATTGATCAACCGATTCAAGGCCACCGGGAAATGTTGATACAGTAGATTCATGACGAAATACATTATTTATTCAAGATTTATTTTCAAATTAGCAAATATTACGCTTGTCAAATTATCATAGTTCTTATGTATATAAGGGGGTCAGAAGAAGGGGGGGGGGAGAAGTATTCAAATCAACAACGTTTAATTATTGTAAAAACACATTACAAAAATGGTGAAAGCTTTGCGAAAACAGTTCGCCAATTACGTCAAATTTTCGGTCGTAATAATGCGCCAAATGAATCGACAGTGAGGCGTTTCTGGCTACGCGCACCTTTCACAAAACGGAGTTTCTGTGGCCCGAATTGGATATAATTTATGTGGAGGATAAGTTTTTCCAACAAGACGGTCCGACCTGACACACAGCATGTGAAACAATGGTGTTACTGCAGACTAAGTTTCCAGGTTGTGTCATTCCTCGATTTGGCGATCAACATTGGCCACCAAGATCGTGCGATCTAACACCGATGGACTTTTTTCTTTGAGGCTATGTGAAGGAAAAGGTGTATGCGAATAAGCCTGAAACAGTTGAATATCTTAAAGAGGAAACACGGCGCGTTATTGGTGAAATACAGCCACATTTATGCGAAAACGTTATTCAAAATTTCAACAAAAGAATAACCCTGTGCCAGAGGTTTCGTGGTGGCCATTTACCTGATGTTGAATTTCACGTTTAACCGGATCTATTTTTCTTTAAGTTGAAATAAAAATGTTTGCTTAATTGCTTAATCCTCTTCCTGAGACACTTTTTATTATAGTACAGAAATTTCACTGGCAACATTCAGGGTGTTTTAATTATTGTCACACTCTATATTATAATAGGAGAACTTTATAATGAATAATGTAGTGTAGACCAGGGATGATATTGGCAAAAATCAAAAGTACTGTTGAATTCAGCTTGAAAGTACGTTCTGCACCTATATTGACAATACCAAAATTTCAGAAACTTTTCAAGCAAATTTCAAGGTAATTGGAGTTAAATTTCTCATCAAATTCTTATCACATAAAAATAGCATTTTATAGGACCCAAGTCACAATTTTAAATAATGCATTCTTGCACAGCAGAGGCAACAGCAAGATAAATCAATTAATCTCGAACATGCTCGTATCAAAAAGTTCTTGCGTATCTATCGTAATTAAGATTATACGGGTATATTTGAATGTAAACCATAAATAACCAACAACCTTATTTTAAAAATAGTAGTTAACGATCCACAATTTTTTGTTTGCCAAGCAGTGGGATTTTAACTGTTGAATACCTCTGGTGCTTTTATTGATAAAGTTTCGTCGATCTACTATATAACAAAATAAGTTCTTTTTTGTGATTGTGCTGCCACTTGCGGCGAGTAGCGAAATCTCTCATTTTCCGCTGAGAAATTTCCGCTATCTTATACAGCATTCAGATTGTTGTTGTTGACATGCGCGTCGCAGTGCTGATAAGGGAGAGTATTCTTTATTGAAATATCTGGAGGTACTGGCAAAATATTTTTATTTATAAAAATCCTGTTACCGGGCCAACATTTTAAAATCAAGTATCGAATAGATGAAGACTTGAGAGTATAAATTTACCACGACTTCTTAGTATTGACCAAAGGAGTAAACAATTAATTTCCGTTTCATAATAAAATTTATTATTTTACTAAAGTGACATAATTAAAAGTTCATTATCTACGCCAATATCGAGACATAATAATTATTTTCTAATAATGTCGCACCAAGCTATAATTCCTTAAAGATTTCCAATTAAGAGTAAAAATAACTGTACATACTTATTAATTACCGGCAAACAGTGCAGAGCGACAAACAAGAAGAAAAGAAATTGTGCAAAAGTCACTTTTAAACTCGACAAAAATTAAATTACCATTAATTACCTGTCAGATTCTGAAACGAAATACAAACTTTGCTTTGTATTTCTTATTCAATTTTGTGGCAATATGTACCCGTACTCGTGTATATCGTATGTATACAAAAGACAAGGAACGTATAAACTTTATGCCATAAATCATCATTTCCATCATCAACACACAATGATGATCATCATTCTTGAAATCATTATGATTATCATAAAATGTACAAAACTATAAACTATATAGACTACTACAGTACATAGAAGAGTACTATTTTTATACTCCACTATCTTACTTAATGATTGTGAAGAACAACAGAAATGCAACATAAACTTGTTAAAATAAATATTTTGATAGTAATAATAGCATAAAATAAAAAAATGATAATAATAATAATGAAAAAAATGGAAAATCTGTTCAGTTATGTATAAAAAAAAATTAAAAATTAAAATTAAAAACATAAATTTATTACAATAAATTGCATTTTTTATTATTACGTATACATATTTTTGCAAGCTCCATATGAAATGGAAACTGAGGTTTGTGTTTGCTTATGTAGATATGTGGTTTTATGTTAAAACAAAGAAATGAGCTTTTTCCATCAAACCTACGACTATGCATAATACACTGATAACAGATATACCACTATACACTGCATTATGCTCGTATTCTGAAAGACTTCTTATTCCTTCTATTTTTGGTGAGTGTGTGCCGGATTTTAACAAATCTGGAGTGGAAATTAGTTTTTAACAGTTGAAAAAACTTTGACGATGATGATGATGATGATGGTTTGGAAAATATTTAAATTAAATGAATTTTGTTTGAGTTTGAATTTTTTTTTAATTTCAAAATATATTCCAGAGCGAACGAACAAACAACACAAAACCAAGTTCAAAGAACTTGAAATGGAAAATTTACAGATAATTTAACAGATTTAGAAAAATAAGCAAAAAAAATATGGTTTCGTTTTATAAATTTTTAGAATGGATGAATAAATATTTTATTTTATTATTCTGTGGTGAGCACGATTACATTTAAAGGACTATATAACGGTAATAATCGTGATGCTTCCAAATCAGCACAAAATCACTCACAATTTATAAATAAATATAAAAGAACTTACCAGAAATAAAAGACACCTCGCTCAGCATTAGCCATCGCACAGCAAAATATAAATTGACTTGTAAAAATTTTCCAATACGATGATGTAGCTTTATTGTAACATCACGTGCATGATCCAATGCCGTATCGGGCATATAACTAAAATGTACTGGCTCCCCGGTAAAATGTCGCCCTCCAATACTAAAAAATACTTTCGCATACAGGAACACCTAAAATAATCAAAACAATATGGCAAAAAAAAAATACATTAAAATTCTGAAAAAGGACATCTTTGTCAACATTAAATATATACGGGTAAAGTAAATAAATGGGGAAAACAAATTTTCCGGGAAAACACAAAAAACAAATGAGTATACATTTTTGTATAAAGTTTTATTTTGTATTTTTAAATGGCTCGTCTCGTCCATTTCAAATCTACTCTGTATTAAGTAGTACACCAAAAAAGAAAATGTATGTGCTATTTTCCCGTCAACAATCTCGTATTGTATGTGTGTGTGTGTGTGTGCAATGGATACATGGCAGCAAAGCCAACAACAACAAATACGAAATAAAAAGGAAATACGAAAGATGAAAATCTAGAAATGTGTTTTATTTATTTTTGTACGAATTCCCATATTATACAACGCGACGTCGAGATACATATGTCTTGTATCTGGTAAGATGAACTGCTTCCTTCCTTGTTTATTATTTTTATTTTTTTTTGCATGTAGCAATTCAGATTTCGTTGGTTACTCGGCTAACATTTTTATTTAGTTTTATTGTTTCTTTCTGTGTGTGCATATTTGCTGATCCTTATGCGCGCCAGGATAAATATACAACACGAAATGGGGAGTTTAGTTTTAAATAAATTATAATTTTCGATATGATACTCGTATATCAAAGATAAGGGAGCAAAATGGATATATTCTGACGTTGTAATTTAGAACCGGTGCGCCGTCAATTAAATTTGATTAAAATATAAATTTTGTATTAGGATATCTGCGTTAGTAAAATTGTTGTTTAAAATTGTTTCTGAAGGATACCTGCATAAAGACTGTTTGAGCGAATTGCGAATGAATAACGAACGATACGGTGGTTGCGAAATGCGAATAAAAAGGCCTTATTAAGTTTGATTTGTTGTTTTGTTGAACTGTACGTGCTGCTCGATTTGAGGTTAGAAGTGCCATACTGCGTAATGATGTTGCCCGATGTTGATGAGTTATTTAGGGTTGCCGACGTTTGGTTATAGTTCGCCGATAGGTGTCACCTCCGACTGTCATGGGGACGTATGGTGTCGGCTCCAACATTTAGTGTTTGTTGCGGTTATCTGGAATAGGCATCAAGCATAGATGAAACATCAAGTAACCATTTCGAAGGTTGTAAGGTTTCCTCTGTCATTGGCTCTTGGCCGTTGCTGTAGATTTGAAAGGTATTTCGTTGACCTTATTTTCCAGAAGTGGTGATTCATTCTCTGCATTTGCTGGTAACGATTGAGACGATTCATTTTCAGACCGAGTAATGTTGGATCCGGTGTCGTGATTGGTGCTTCTCCGATTAAAAAGTGCTCTGCAGTGGGGTCAGTCATCAAGGTCATCTGTTTAAGCACGCTTCGACCTGACATAGCAGGGTCGTCAATTCCTCGGACGTGAGTAAAGTTTTGCGCATGATGTGACGTAAATGACACTTAACCAATTTGACCCCTGCTTCCCACTAGCCGCCAAAATATGGCAAAGATTGAAGGTTGATCTCTCGAACCTTGTTTATGCAGGAATGCCAATTGGCGATTACCTCAGAAGAAGTAGGTTCCAAACGGCACAGTGGTCAAAGCATTGGCGTTTGGATCAAGAGATACCGGGTTCGAATCCCAATAGGGGCAGTCCTCGAATTGGCGTGCAACGACGTAAAGGTAAGGACGGGAAAAGCAAACCGCGAAAGAGTTGGGAGATCCTTGGCCCCCAGAACAGATTGCAGAATCATTGTATATTGCCTTTGGATTTTGCCTCTTCGCATAGTGAATATTTTGAACGATGCAAAACCTGATCTCTTCAATGAACTATGATCTCTTCAATGACGAGGACTGTAATCAACATGGGGAATGTTGAAACGATTAGCGGTCTTCTCGCTAGCCCGATATGATTTGCTGTACTCTTCGATATGAAACTGACATGTAATCCTAAACTCAACAGAGCTCGAAGAAGTTTTTTTGAGTGCGATACGATAGTGATTGCAGTGACGAGCAGTAAATGATGATTCGACGGATGACGATTAGGTATGCGAACTATGTAGTAGCGTGTGATGTTTTTTATAACAAACCCGGCACAAGCTGGATTTCCGCAGGCAGCTGAAGCACAACCTCCTTTCTTTCACAATTCGTTGTGGTTTTCGGCCCAAACTTGACTCGTGAGGATGCGAGAGTCTGAAGTGATCGACGATGATCTGGCATCCGGGAATTCGATAAGATTCTGGTATCCTAGAAACTAGGCTCGGGTTAATGACATCTCAAATTGTCGATGGGTTTCTCGATCCAACTATTCGGCGATGATATTATTGAAAATGACAACCTATATGTGGTGACCCGCACTCATAAAACAGTGAGCGGTGTCGGTTATTATATGAAGGACCTCGCGCAATTCAGCAGCTGATTCAATTTCTAGTGCAGATGACGGTTCTAAACTTTCAAAGATGAATGACGATTATAAACCAAAGATTATTATATCGATCTCGAAGAATTCACCATACTTCCTCGTAATTATCGCTGGTGGTGTTCACAGACTTGAGCAACAACGCTGCGTCTCCAGTTAAGTTCGCCTTTAGGTAGTGTAACTTATCCGAGTTGGTCAGCTGTTTGTGGTTGTGGACGAATTGATTCTCGAAATCAGTATTTTTGATTCGAGGCATATTTTGATGCCACCGAGCAAGTGGTGTGGTTGCGCTGGTTTCTGTTAACAATCTTCACCTTGAGCGAGATTGCCACATTCTCCCTCCAGTTCCTCGTCATCGCACACGGCTTCAATCTAGTCTTGTGATCGATCTGCGCCTACGAAATTTTCGTTTACTCCTGGCCTGTTACTTATTGAGTACCCTCGTTAACTCCGATTAGTATTATGTTGGCACTCTTGACTTTTTTTTCACTGGTCATGACACGCACTGAACAACGAAATTTCAAATTTTCTTACCAACGAGGTTGCTTCGAATTAATAAGTTTGATTTGTTGTTTTGATGAACTGTACGTACTGCTCGAATGTAGGTAAAAAAGTACAAGAAATTTTCACATAGATGTGCCTAGTTTGGTAACACCTGCAACTATCGTGGAGACGTTTGGTGTCGTCCCCAACATTGTTAGCCGCCCTAAAATATTTTACCATTTTAGTATTTATTGTGGTTGTCTGAAATAGACATCAGACACAAATTTGTCACCGGTCGCTTCTTACAGTACTCCATCATCTCAACCACTTTGAAAAGGTATATGGTTTCCTCTTTGAAGAGGACGAGGTTCTCATTGGCTCTCAACCACTTTCGTCGTTGCTGTAGGCGGGAAAGGTATTTCGTACTCCTTAGCAGTTGCTGGTAACGTTTGAGACAAATCGTTTTACATGGAGTAAGGATTGTGCAGTCCTCACTCCGCAGAGCACTTTTTAATTATATTATTAAATATAATTAAATGAAGGCACAAATGATGCTTAACCGGTTTTACTCCTGCTTCCCACAACCCACTGAAATGCGGCGAAGCAAAAGGAATAAAGTTCGAGATGGTATGCTGAGTCAATAGTGCAGCGATCTCAGAATTTACATCTCGAGTGCTCTGCTAATGCACGATTCCATGAATGCATTTGTGATGAGATCGACACCAGCTCCAAATGTAATGCTTGGTCGATGCACCTCCACGGCCTATGTGAAATTTGCTGGATATTGGGCTTGCATAATCCATGCAACTATACAAGAACGGTCTCCCTCCACGTGCGAGCACACAAAGGTTTTGTTGCTTAAAATCCAATAGTATTTTGGCAGGTGAGCCAACATCAGCCGTGGACCACCATGTATCGTTGTGATGTGCTTATAAAATGATTAAATTGGTAAGCCAGTTGGCTTTGGGAAGGCTGACAAATTTAATTCAGAGAGCCGCCCTCCAATCCGTAGCATACCGTCACTGCCAACGAAACGGTTCAGATATCGAATGAACAATGAATCCAATTCATCGATGTTGGATGAAGTGCCTGCAGAAAGCGATACGAAGTTAAATTTCCGAGCGAAGAACATCGAGCATGTAAGTAGCATAAGTCGTCGTGAGACATCGCGGTTCCTACATGCATAGCCATTGATCTGCCCGTAACTAAACAGGACCTGACCACCACAACGAATGACTGTGTAGTAATGAGGGTTCAACAACACGAAACGCACAATCAGCAGAGTTGTGCTTATTCTCGACATAATCCCAAATGGTGGGTTGAGCGTAATGAAAGTGTTGCAAAACCCGATTGCAACGAGTATACACCACCGCTGCATAGGCTTTCCTAGAAACGTCGCTGAATCCGTGAATTTGAAGATTACTACAATTTGTAGAATGATTTAGCAATTTTTTCTGAGAGCGTCCAAGGATCTCAAATTATCTCGATAAGTGAGCCATTCGATGTTGAGCTGATGTTAAATCCGAAACAATCGGCCGAAGGAGACTAATAAAGAGTATAAGAGTTGTCACTGAATCGTCCCTGATGCTTGCTAAATTCGATCGGTTTCTCGTTGAAAAGGTGTTGGCTATTAGAGGACCACGTCCGCAGTTCAACGCCACCACATCAGAGCAGTTCCATCATTTGCATCTGGACTTCGATTAAACTCCCGATCTCGTCTGTGCCAGTCATCAAATCGTTAATGTAACAGTCTCTCGATACGACTTTGGCTGCAATTGGGAATTTCTCCTCTGCGTGTCGTGCTAGCTGACGGATGGTATATGACTTATGGCGAGATTTGAAATGCTGGAAATACTGTAAGCGACAGTGCAAAAACGATAATCTCAAACTGGTTCATCTCGAGAAGGTCGCCATACGTTTCGCTGATAGTTTTTGTGTTTGGGCGCTATCAGAACGGTACAATTGCTTGATATCTGTAACAAAAACGAATTTATGTTTGCGAAAACAGGTTTTCATATTTCAGAGACGTTGTGTTGGAGTTTGGCACCAATAATAAACTTCTGGTTTAGCGATACACCGGTTCTTCAGCTTATTGTATTTAAAATGAAGTTGATGACTCTTAGAAAACCGACCACATTCTGACTCATTGTACGATAGTCCTCGAGATAAACAAACATCGTCGATTTCCCAGAATGGCCTGAGTATGTTTTCGATGGTGTCATAATCTTTGATGGTTGCCGTTAAACTAGACAGTTGATCCGTAGACGATGTAACCAATTTTCATATTCTGGGGGAAGGGTGAACCGCAAACAACCACTGATGCAAATATCCTTTTGAAGTATTCCAATGACTCTTCGAGTAAAATGTCTATCTTGTTGGGAATATAGTCATGAAGATCGGCAAGTCCCAACTGCTCCGAGTGTTACCATTGATGCGGGTCAATTGGTTTGAATGACTGACGCGAGCAATCTAGCCGTTAGCGCAGTCCTCTCTCAAAGTCCCATAGGAAGCGATAACCTTATTTGCTACGCTTCTAGAACCTTAACGATTACGGAGCAAAATTACTCCACAATAGAGTAAGATCTTTTGGGCATCGTATAAATATTTATTATCATTTTCAAAGTTGGCTGGAACCCAAGAAAGTCCCGCAGTCGATGCCACAATGTGTCCATGGTGCAAATGGTGATTTCTATCCTAAATCGCAACTGTGTTCTACTGCGTTGACCAACTGCAAGAGCTTGAATCAAGGCAGTGAGGACAACTGATCAACATTCAAAAATATATGTGATCAAGAAACCGGAATCTAACTAACTGGAAGGCTGAACAACAAACAAGGTAAATACTTTAGACTGCGTACATGACATCGGGAGTTAGTTCGGAACAAATACCATGGTATCGTACTGCATGTATTAAAACAACAACAAAGTAAAAAATATTTCAACTGGAGTGTGAAACTAGTAGGCGGGCATAAATCATTTCACGAAATTTGATTTGTATTAGTTTGGGTACGAGTATGATGCTATTCATTTCCAATGTCATGTGCGCAGCATTAATCGACCTGTTCAAGACAGTCGTCACAAAAGGAATTCCGATCAAGTCCCATTCTGTGTAAATGGAGTTTGAAACGGCCATGACCCATATCGTGCAGGTTGAACTCAGACTGCCATAAGATCGTAGATCAAGTGAAAGGTACTAAGGGTTTCAAAACCCGCACATAATACAGAGTGAGAGCCATCTGCAAAGAAAACTAACGACTCAGGCATCCGATTACTGAAGTCTTGAAACAAGCAACAATCTCTCGATAGGTAACCCACTGAGAAGGAATTATCGAAGTCGAATTCTGGTAACAGTTTGTCATCAACCATAATGATTTCTGGATAGAAAAACTGAAGAGATTGAAAATTTGTCTAAACCCTTCAATCAAAACTAGGTTGTTTCACGCCCCAACGCACCTTAGTCTGAATACGCTTGAACAAGCTGTACGCGTAATGGAAGACTGCAACCGGGATACGATCCGAATGGTCTGCAAAAGCGACGATCAGAGTTTATGACACATCACCGGTAATAGCCCTGCATGCCACACCCGGGGGACTGTTAAGTTTCGCTAAGGCGAGATTGAAGTGAAACTGCAGAACTTACAAAATGCTCTTCTACATTGCCAAAAAACGGAAGTGGTTTTTTGAAATTTAATTTTAAGGTGAAGCTTCTGGCGATCTGGAGATCGTTTCGAACGATCTGGTGATCGTTTCACCAAAAAGTGGAGAGGCATACAGTTTATCAATATGTTTTGTCTATTAAAGACCAGTAAACTGGTCTTAGATGAGTTATCGCGTAAACCCTTCTCAAGGCACCACACCTAGAAAACTAGTAGAGCGCGCTTCACTACGTCAGATAGGATTGTAAAGTGTTTACCTGAAACAGTGATGACCAGACCACCAGTATATCTCTGAGCAATAAAATCAGCTTGGTGAAGTTTCCTAAGTAAAACATCAATCACAAGAGAGGTGACAAAACAACCCATCAGATCGGCATCAGCAGCGCGGGTGCTGAGCAGGAATCCAATCCATGCAACGATGGTTTGGTCAAAGTCAAAATTAGTGCAGACCTCAATAAAGGTAGAAAACGAGGTGTAATTTTAAGCACATCCAATATCCAGGAAAATGTCCACGACAAACTCTTTAATGTTAAGCAATCTTTCGATTCTTGTAACAAGTACATGAAGAGCAGTTTCACATGGTTTGCCAAGTACGTACGCATGCTGCGTGGTACAGAGTGGGAAATTAGATAAGTGGCGATTTCTGATAAATCTGTCGGTTGAAGAGAGACTAATGTTAAGACATATTAAGTCCGGCGATGTCGGAAAGTTTGTTAATTTCTTCATAGAAGCTGGGCAGATCATCAACTTTTTTATATTCTATTTGTGCTGCTAAGAATAAATCCCAATCAGTCTGAAGGTTCGATCTTTTGGCTCTATTCTTAAGTTTTCAGACAGTTCTCCTTAGTTTTTTAAAGATTGGAACACCAAAAAGGCTTATTCTGAGTCTTTTGTTTGGTAATGAGAGAACAAGATTTTTCGTAAGCTAATTTGATTTCTTGAACCAACGACGATACTAGTAATTCAATATCGTCAGCCGAACGTACCAGACCCAGTGAAATTATCAGAGGTTTGAGCTCAAAAGATGAAGTTTACCAGTTTGTATTAAAAGCGATACATCTGTCAGTTGACTCACGCCCTTTATTGAAGATTTCAAGTTCAGAAGTACTTAGATAGTTAGACACAGACGAATCCATAATTGTTAATGCTGAAGCTGCCTCATAATGAGTTATGAGTATTACAACTGCATCCTACCATCAGGGGTACCTGCTTATTCCTACTACACTCAACAAGGTTATCTAACTCCTCCGAAGGTGAAACAACGTCATCACGAATATAAACTGAAGTTACTACCAGTGTTTTGTATGAAATCGAAGATTTGATCAGCAACGGAAAATTGTGTTTTTTTCGCACGGGCAAAATGAGTGAAAGCACATGGATAGCTTTATCGCCCCATGCGCATTTTAAGCATCTGCGGATAATTCGCTGCAATATTTCTATAAATAACCATCTGTTGCACTGGCCTTAATGATAAATCTTGCCATTTTAACCTATTATTTTGACTTGTTCTTTGGTCGAATCATTCTATAAAGATTCCGTTCCTGAAGTTTCATCACCGTCTGTGTCCCATGTGGCTTACCCGGGTTTCTGCTACACTAGCTCAACAATTTTATATGAACACGCATTATAAAACGGTATATGGAACATGCGAAGGCATACAAAAATCACAAGACCAACCGTATCTTGAGATTGGCACAATCGACCCCTGCGCAATAGGTCGGCCTTGTGATTTTTTTACATAGAGGTGATCATATTGTATCGAAATCAGAAGAGATCGTTGGCGACATTTCAGGTTGTCGAATTTTGGACTTAAAAATTATTCGGCCATTTACACATATGACTCCATAGTGCCAATCCTAACATACGGATGGCTTTGGAATTTTATTTGCAGATAGTACCCATTATATCCAATCGATATCAAATGTGATCGGTTACGACACTTTAGGTTCCAGGGAACCATTCATTTAAATCTAAAATGTATATTTTATTTAAAATGAGCCATCCAAGGATGCTTTAGCGCCAATATCAACATAAGGCTTGTCTTCTTATAATTTTATCATAGATATTTTAAGAATTAACACTTTAGATTAAGTTTTATCTTGGTTTGTGTATTTTTAAAATTTCCGGGATGAATTTAAAAATCCTGGGATGGGATATAACTAGTATTGCCAAATTCGCGATAACCGGTTCGGTAAACAATCGGTTACGACACAAACAGCCGTAAAACGAACAGCCGAGAACATTGCCGCGGTCCGTAAAAGTATACAGGAAAACCCGAGGTAGTCAATTCCTCGCCGTGCACAAGAATTCGTACAAGATCCAACTGACCCATATGAGTTCAAAATTAATAGACAACGCCGTTTGTCCGCTGACTGGGCATCGAAGAGTTTGGAAGAGGACCCCAATTTTGGCCGAAAAACCAACTTTAGCGAGTAGCCGCATTTTTGGATGAATGGCTTTGTTAACAAGCGAAATTGCCATATATGGGACGACGCCAACCCGCACGAGGTTCACCAGGTAGCAATGCATCCACAAAAAGTTACTGTTTGGTGCGGATTTTGGGCCGGCGGCCCCATTGGTCCGTACTGTTTTGAAAATGACGCTGATGAGGCCATCACTATCAACGGCGAACGCTACCGAACGGTGCTAACCAATGTCTTTTCGCCCAAATCGAACGATATGGTGGTAGACGACATGGCAGGACGGGGCTACGTGCCACACAGCAGACGCAACGATGGACAGTCTGCATGGACGATTTGAGTATAGGGGTATCTCTCGCAGTGGTAACGTAAATTGGCCACCAATATCATGCGATTAAGCCCGCTAAACTTTTTCTTGTGGGCTTTCCTTAAGTCGAAGGTCTATGCACATAAGCCGCAATTTACCAATGCCTTTAAAGCCAACATAACCAATCAATACCATCGCTCAAATTTATCCGGATCTATGCGGCGAGTCATTGAAAAATAGACCACTCGAATTCGTGCCACCGTGAGAAGCCGCGGAGGATATTTGAACGATGTTATATTCCATAAATAATGGCATACATGCGCTTCTCAAATAAAAAACGAATTTCGTTAATACCTCACACACAGATAGTTTTATTTCATATTAACATCGACCCGCCCAAATTGAAAAACCCTTTACATTTGGTAAATAAACTCGAATTGACGAAGAGCTAAATATATTTTTAGGGGAAACAAAACCAATTTTTCTCTCGACAATACTAAGAGTAGCATGGAATTAGGTGCATCAACATGTTAATGCGCTGATTGAGCGCTACATTGTACTACTGGGGTAGCGATCTCATCGGACTCATCAAATCCAATCGAGTTAGATAGTTCGGTCACAGTTAATAAACTGTTCGAACAACAACCAGTCGGTGTGCGTCATAGAGAAATACCCCAACTGCGCTGGCGTAACGACGTTGAACAAGGCCTACATATAGCAGGGAGAGCGAAAGCGATGGATCGAGACGGATGGAGAACCATAGTGCAGGCGGCAAAATACCTTCAATGTATGTGAAAGCGAGAGAGAGAAAGAGAAAGAGAAAAAGAGGGGTAAAGAGAAAGAAATAGAAAGAGGGAGAAAGAGAGAGAGAGAGAAAGAGAGAGAGAGAGAGAGAGAGAAAGAGAGAGAGAAATAGAGAGAAATGGAGATAAAGAGAGATAAATAGAGAGAGAAAGGAAGAGAAAAGGGAAAGAAGAAGAAAACGAAAGGGAGAAAGAAAAAGAAAGAGAGAGAAAGGAAAAGAGAGAGTGAAAGAGAGAAAGAGAAAGAGAGAGAAAGAAATAGAGACAGAGAACGGGAGAGAAAGAGAGAAAAAAGATCAAAAGAGAAATAATGAAAGAGAAAAAAGAGAAAGAGAGATAGAGAGCGAGGTTGAAATATGGTAGAAATAATTTAAAACTTGTTTATGTATTTATCTGTTGAAATGTAAAGATTCAAGATGGCGGGTATGTGAACGTATAAACGCAAACCATAAAACTTTAAATTATTCATAATTTAGCGTATTTTAATAAATAAGTAATTAATCTTATAAAGAATTGCTTCTATGGAATTATCGAACTTAACATCACATAACTAACGTTATTGACATAAAGACTAAGTCGTCGTCCGATAATGTTTGGGACAACAATGTCTGCACAAATGTGAATTTTAATACAACAGGAATTTAGTTGAAGTTTGATTTACTTTAGTATTCTCCAAAACTATGTTCAGTAAAATTCTATAATATCAAAATATAGAATAATTTTTATCTGCAGGCTATGTTGGAACTCAATGTTATAGATCCGAATGGAATTTTTCGTTAGAAAATAAGATGCATAAACATTTAAAAAAATTTAAAGTATCAAAACAACACTGTACTGGAATATTGATGCTGTACCAAGAAATGCGGTATGAAAAATATTTGCAAAAAAATAAAAAACTCACCCCATCACCAATCATAAACAATCAATAGGTTTCTAAATTAATAATGTAAAAAAATCCAAGTTAGCCCGTAGCCATTATTTTAACAAGGTTTCCTTTTAACGGTATCCAAGGAAATTATAAAAAAAACAAGTACGTAAATAGAATTAATTAATCTCCGCTGTTAGGTAATTAATTTTCAAGTTTAATCGGCAACAGGTACCCGTATATAAAAAAAGGTATTATGTCTACATGACTCACCTGAACATCTTTCGGGAACATATTATTCGTATGCAGGACCAGGGCACTAAAATTTCGCACCGTATCAAATTCAAAAACCATTTCAACTGGTTTACCAACCAAGCCGGGTGTATCATTTCGCCAACCAACCCATTCATAGCCTGAAATTATATAAGAAAAGATAAAACTTGTTGAATATTTTCTCATACTAGTAATTTTCGATTTAACTTTAAATTTAAAGATGTTATTCCTATAAGATGTCATATAAAATGTACGTGAGCCTATGTGTGTGTGTGTTAAAAAGAACCAATTTTTCTACATTTTAAATATTTTATTTTCCTTTTTCCTACATTTTTAAATTCAATTTTCACATAAGCCCCTGGGTATATAGACACAAACACACGAAAAATGTTACACACAAAATACATAAACGAACTCCAAATGTACCCACTGTTCTTGCCTACGCTCTGAATACATTTAGCCAGCATGTTTTATTTGTGCTGGAAGTACAAACGTTTTCCCATTTATTGTTGGGAGTACAATCGATTTAAGGAGGGAAGAATTTGTAAAAAAAGAAGAAGCAAAAACCAATTTTCTTTGTTTGCTGTGTATTTTCATTTGAACAGTGCGGTTTATTAATTTCCATGGTATTTTGGATTAAAGTAACGCCAATAAGAGGAATACGTACTCCTTGTAAATCTTTTCACATTTAATGGAATTGAAAGCTTCCATCTTAAATACAATTTCGTAATAATATAAAGAAATCTTCTGGAAAGCAAAACTATAATTTTCAAATAAATAAATTAATAAACTAGGCTTGATTTACGACAAATATTGATGACAAATTCCGAATAACCGATTTTTACTAATCGTCAATAGATGGCACAGTTTCCAAAAACAAACTATGCAATGTTTAATTCTAAAATGTAAGTGGAATGATGTTGTGCGCCATCTATTAACGAAGTTTAAGTATTAATATCAATTTAACAAAACTATGAGAAAACTTTGTTTCATCTTGTTCAATGTTCTGTTAAAAATACGATAATTAGCGGTTGTAACCCACATCAAAAGCCTAAAATTTGCATTTTCTATTATTTTCCAGTGGTACCTTCTCAAAACATTAATCGTCATTTCAGGCCCAGCAGAAAGGTTTTGGAAGTTAATCATCATTTTCTTGTAAATACAATCGAAAGTGGTAGATTGAAATATCAGAGAATCCAAAGTATCAACAACTCGGTGCAGCCTGTTAAATCTAGAGATCGGCGGACAGCCCGACAAAGTGCTATGTTTGTGGAGACATGGGCCATATTGCAAATATGTGTCCAGAGAAGAGTAAAGATGTGAAATGCTGTAAATGTAACGAGAAATTGCACCGAAATGTCCAAAGTCCGAAGCGAGCCAGAAAAAGTTATGCGCGATAAAGATTGATATTTGTCCATCGGCCAAGAGGGTCTGTATCGCTAGTGTTGAAGTTGATGCTACGATTGACAGTGGCAGTGATTTAAATTTTATTGAGGAAAGCATGATGCCTGCGATTACCAACGGTGAGCTAAAGACGGTTGGAAAAGTGGAAATAAATGTCATCGTCGATAACGAATCTTTCTAAACCGCGTTCCACATAATAAATGATGGTGTGTTGCCAGATAATGTACTGTTGAGCCAAGAACTATTAAAAAAGACGATCACAACGATTACTCCGGATAGTATCACAATTAAGAAGATCATCTCCAAATTAGCCGTGGTGGCCGAAGTAATCGATCAAATGCCTGTCGATTACATGTGAATGAGAAGCGTTTGCTCCCTGAAGTGATGACGATGATTAGCAAAGAAAGAAGGCATTGATAGACCAAGCGCGTCGAAGTATGCCAGCCCGATCGTCCTAGCTAATAAAACGGACGGCTCAATAATGTCGTGCATCGATTATCGACGGTTAAATATAGCAGTAATTCGTGATCGATCCCCGCTACTCCTAAGCAACGACCAAATTGACCTGGTACAAGGAGCGAAATATTTTAGCACGTTAGACCAGTAGCAGAAGAGTCGGCCAAATACAAGTCCGTCGTTACTCCTTTCAGATAGTACGAGTTTCTAAAGGCACCTTTTGGACTATGCAATTCGTCGGCGGATGAGTTGATAAAAGAGAAAATAGATGTATCTCGCCTAGAAGAATGCACTTGAGAACTTCTTCTTCTTCTCTCTAAGCTATTAGTAAAAATGGTGAAATACCTTGGGTACATAATCGAGAATGGCAGAGTCCAGCCATCTGAAGACAAACATAAAGTCATTTCCAAGTATCCTGAACCATTCAATATCCGTCAGTAGCAGCAGTTTCTTGGTTTGACGAGTTATTTTAGAAGGTTCGTCGAAGGGTATTTCATTAGTTGCCAAACCTTTGTCTGACTTGCTACAAAAGGACCCAGTTTTCAAAATTGGTCCTACTCAGAGAGCGGCGATGGAGATGCTAAAAACTGCACTGACTCTGGAATTGCATACAGATGCATCTAAATGTGGATTGGGTGTGTTGTTATCGCAGGACATAGATGGAGATTGGCAGTTCCTTCCCGTGTTTCATTAGAGCGATCGTCAAGACAGTGAATATTTCAGAGTATACCTACTAGGTATAAAATTCAAAATTGCTACGGATTGTGCAGCATTCAAGGGAACGATGGAGAAAAAGAATATTTGTGTACGAATTGCTAGATACGGCACTCTACATAACGGAATTCGATTACGAGATAGAACGTCGATGCCTTGTCGAGAAATCATGTGCTGATGGTAATACGAGTGGATGTGCTAAATCGAGTAAAGGCGGTGCAAAACAGCGATATAGAAATCCAGACAATTATGAAGCTACTGGTAACAGATTCGTATGTAAATTTTATTACGAATAAACGAAAATTGTATTACGAATTCGTCGTACCACGGGCCATGCAAATTGAAATAGTGAAGAAATGTCACAACCAAGGGCATTTCGGGCCAAAGACGGCGGAGAAGTTAGTAGAGAAGGAATTCTATATGAAGAACCTGGCAAAACGAGTAGCGGCGGTGACTGAAAATGACGTTCAATGTATTATTGTCAACAGAAAGGAAAGTAAACAGGACGGGCACCTAAACCCAATTCCTAAAGGTGACGCACGTTTCACAACATATCATGTCGACCATCTGGGTCCCCTAACAACAGCGCCGAATCATACCAGTACATTTTTGCGTAATCGACAGTTTTACGAAATTCGTTTGGCTGTATCCAACAAAGGGAACAATGGCGAAAGAACAATCGAAAATCTGGAAGTCCATAAACGGGTGTTTGGCAACCCAAGACACATTGTTTCGGATTAGGCACCAACATTTACATCCTCAGAGTTCCAAGTTTACTGTCGGAATGATAATATTGTACACCCCGCTATTACGACGGAAATGCCATTCGAAAATGGACAGATGGAACGAGTAAATCGAGTAATAATCCCTGTCTTAGCGAAGTTAACAACAGACGAACCTAAAGACTGGTAAAAATACGTGGACAGTGTACAAATGTTTCTTGAATAATTTATTTCATAGTGCGATAGATCGATCGCCCTTCGAACTGATGTTTAGAACAAGGAT
Organism: Nephrotoma guestfalica; assembly: GCA_963691935.1. Taxonomy (NCBI): domain Eukaryota; kingdom Metazoa; phylum Arthropoda; class Insecta; order Diptera; family Tipulidae; genus Nephrotoma; species Nephrotoma guestfalica. The sequence goes on from OY829913.1 coordinate 98,805,802, forward strand.
GAATTCGCCGGAGGATCTACGAAGATTAATCGATAAAGTTAAAAAAGATCACACGAGGCTTCGATCGAAAACGGATAAATAAAAAATATTTTTGGATGTAAATTACAAAGCAGAATCGAATTGAAATATCAACCATTGTACGGTCACTATAATTTTAACTCTTTAATTTTTCGGTAGTCCTTGGAGAAATATCTCGATATCTAAATAATATAGAGGTGGGGTAAGCGATGCTAAATTACGGAATTCATTTCTAACTAATATTAGAAATGTGACACTGCGAAGCAGATTGCCCATAAGATTCTATATAAATTATGTTGAAATGAGAGGCTGATATATTTAGAGGATACGGCAGTTTATAAAACTATCTGTCAAATATTTTTAAAATGACCATGAATTGGTAGTTTCTGTAAAAATGAGTGTGTAGACCTTTATGAAGATATCGCAAAATTACATCTCCGAAAATAAAGAAAGGTGCGTATGGCAATACTATTTAATTCTATTTATACTATTACATTTCATTAGAGTTATAGCTCTCTCCTTATACATTATACTGTTTACAAATATGTCAAGAAATTGAAAAAATATAAGAACCCTTACAAAAATTTCAAAAATTGTGTTAAAAGTTTGTATACGAAATTCTATAAATAAATCAAGACACATCATTCTTGACTTCAATGTCAATAGAAGCTAAGAACTATTCGTTGGCCCAACTAACGGAGCACAGTTGATATATAACCCATAGAAGTCATAAACTATTCGTTGCCCCAACTAGTGGTGCACATCGTATCGCACAATCGTACATGCTCTTTAAACATTCACCTATCAAACGATGTACACCGCTAGTTGGACCAATGAATAGTTTCTGACTTCTATGTACTATATTTCAGCACCTTTAGAAGAGCACTTACAGAAAAATGTATGTGATAGTGCCAACACTATTCACGCCAGACAAAATTAAAACAAGACGTATTTTAAAGAATTAGTTTTTCTTCCAATCCCGAAAATTATATGACAGTTTTTAACTATCGTGATATTAAAACTATCGTGATAGTAAAACTGTCGTGATAGCAAAACTATCGCGATAGCAAAAATTTAACTAATCTAACTATTGTAATAGCAAAAATTTTTGGAGCTGAGAGTAAAAATGTGGATATCATGATAGCAATAATTGTGTTGACATCGCATTCGTCTGTAACTGAAATTAGCTTATCTTCCCGTACCTTTGAAAATGGGGTTTACTTCACAAACATGTTTTTATAATAAGAACTTTCCAACATTTATCAACAGTATAGCTACACAAATTAACAAAAAGTGTAGATAAAAAAATTATGTCAGGGTTAAATTTGTTATTTATCTCACTAAATCTAATCTAATCTAATCCTCGGCATACCACTGCGAACTATCGGGGAATTTTTTTTTGGTTTAGTGTAAATGGAAAAAATAATGTAAAAAGTGTAAAGTAAAAGGACAGTGTCCCCGAAATGCCAGTACACTCAGATTTGTGGTGTCATCTATGGAATTAGGTGTCAGTGGCATCCATCCTCAAACATCCACAAGACCCGGTTTACACTTTTCACATTATTATTTCCATTTACAATAAAGAAAAAAAAATCCTCCGAAGGTCGCAGTGATATGTCGCGGATTAGATTAGATTAGATGTAGTGAGATAAATAACAAATTCAACCATGCCATAATTTTTTTTGTTATTCTACACTTTTTGTTAATTTGTGTAGCTACACTTTTGATAAACGTTGAAAACTTAAAACCGGATTTTATAAGTATTATTTCTACTCTCAGCCACGAATATTTCAACTATCATGACAGTTTATAACTATCGTGATATAGCAAGTATTTTAGGGGCTGAGAGTAAAAAATGTGGATATTTTTTTGCCTGAAAGTAAAAAAATGTCATGATAACAATAATTAGTTATTCCTAGTTCCTAGTTCCATATTCCTAGTTTATAGCTATAAAACTTAAATTCAAGTTGAAAATGTTTAAATCTGAAGTAACAGAACAACGATTTCTTTAAGGTTGGGGCACATAATAAAAAATCGAAAACCACCGCAAATTTATTTTATTTGCCATTGTGTGCTTCATTTCGACAAGTCTATTAATATCGTTTACAAATTTCCATGGCAATTCGATGAATTTAAGACGCTTAAAGGATTAGCGCTATTATAATACATTGCGCGAGAGAGCTACGGTTTCACTGTGTGCTGCATTTTGGCAATACACAAAGAAAAAAGAAAAATCGATAAAAGCGTTTTTTGTGTATTTTTCGCGTTCTTGTATTCTGCTTCATAATACATTTCCCAATTACATCAATTTTCTTATTTATTTATTCAATTTAATATTTTTCATCGTTTTCATAAGCTTCCCTTCTTCTTGCATTATCATTATTATTACTATTATTGTTATTACTATGATTTTGTTCTCTCTATACAACCGTTACTTTACTTTTTTGCGGAAAACTTGAACGAAAACTGGAAAATCTTATAGTGAAAATAAAGAAAATGTATGTAAGTGTATATTCTATTATTAAGTATATGTTGTTCTTTAATCTTTTCAAAGAGAATGTAGAGCTTCATTCTTCCTTCGTATTATTGTATCGTTGTTACTCCCGCTGCTGTTGTTGTTTTTGTTGTTTGGAAAAACCAAACTTAATGCTTTTTACATACATATATGTATATTCAATGCTTTTCAATATTTCAATGTAGTACACTTTTATATTGAATTTCTATGGATATGTACTGTAGCAATGTATAAACAACCCCGCAACATAAAGAATAGAAAAGAAATTATGGAAACGACTCTTGGTACAAAAATATTATTGCTTTAAGCGAAAACTTTAAGTTTTCCTTTATACTTTTTTTAATATTTATAATGTCATACACTGTAGTAACCATTTTGTATGTTCACAAAGGAACAAACCGCACACACATTCTTAAAACGTCGCCAGTTTATGTATATGGAGTATGTTATGCGGGAGTTGAATTTAAATTTTTTGGGTCATGCATGACTCGTAAAAATCTCGTATGTATATAGCAGTACGTCTTACTACCCTATTATGTAAATATGCAAAGTATATACCATAATAATTTTACGTAGATATAAAGCGTTTTCTCTGGCTTTTAAAATAACACAAATAATTAATTCGTTATCAATAAATGAAAAATTTCCTTTAATTATAACAAAAAAAATAACAAACTCCATCAAATCAAATCTCATCAGCGTACCAACGAAAAAAATAAAAAAGTTAAAAACTTTTAATTATCCGTTAAAGTTTGTTACGGGAATTTTGTTTTTCCTTTTTAATTTTATTTAAAAATTTATGGATAATTTAATTTTGTTGCAAAAAAATTTTTTTTTTTTCAGGGAGCTTAATACATTTGTTATATAAAGCTCTCTTTCACAGCATTGCCGTCATAAATAAGTAAAACAAAACTTCGACGTCCAGTTTTTGTTTACAATTTACAAACAACCAAAAAAATGTTTAGTTTAGTTTTCCTTCCAACTTGTTCGCCGTGCCTGCATAGTACTCGTAGTACAGCAAAACGCACAAACACACACACACAACAAAAGCACCAACTAAAATGTAATTTAAATTCAATTATTTTTATAAAATTTAATTTATACAAAAACAAAGTAAATACAAAAGCTCTGTGTTGAGGTTTCTGTTTTGTTGCTCTCTGGTTGTTTGCTTAAAGCTCTACACACAAAATTATTTGTTTTACTTTTGTAATTGGGTTTTTAAGTGTTTATATTCGTACGATTGTGGTATCGGTGAAGCATATCGTGGGCGAAAATATAAAATATGCAAGCATCGTAAATATTATTAAAGTTCTCTCAAGATCATGAAAGTAGTTTATATGATGTAAAATCAACGATACACATTTCACTGAGGAAAATTACACAACTAGGTCAGAAGGAAAATAGCATACAAAAAATCTGTACCATTTACCGCATAACCGCATAACCAACATAATCAACTATTTTCTGTTTACCAATCTCATCCCAACAACATTTACTATCTATTCAAACATATTCATTCGATATAATATGTTTTCACGATTTACGAAAAATTCTCTGCACTTATGTCATCCATGCCGCACAAGCATAATATACTTCTATATATATATTACATAATATATCGCAACCGTTTATGTCACATCCAAAAAATATCATAAACTTTCAACCAAAAAAAAAACTTACAGACGAGCTTTTCTCAATGTTTTATTTTTATTTAATTTAATAACGGAACAACAAAGAACTGTAGTATACCATTCGTATATAGTTTGTGTTGTGAGCGCGAGATGGTTATTTTTTACTTTCCTACAAAAACAAAAATAAAGCTTCAACTTTGTGATAAGCTTAACATTTTTATGATCTTTACCAAAAAATAATAATATTATTATTATTAGAGTCTCTAAATTCTTGTTTATATGGCGTTGTTTTTCTTATTATTTTCCATTATTTTCCTGGTTCTTTTTTTGGAGGATAATTTATGGCGTTGGCTTTTTTCACATTTTATTAAATAAGGAAAAGAAAAAGAAAACTACTGTCATAAAAAAAAGCTTGCCGAAAGTTTTATAATTGAATTTTTTTTTTATATTCCAACATTTTGGTAAAAAGTATAAAGAAAACCGAAATGGAAAACCTGGAAAATTATTATTTTATAATATAAAAAACACAACTCGCATATACGAGCATGTATAATTTATTTTATTTTCCTAAATTACCTTGAGGCAAAACAATTATAAATTTTTATTATTACGATTTCTGTTTGTGTATTCGCTGAGTATTTAAATTAAATTCTAACGGTATGAAAGTTCATTTCGAATTACAAAATGTTTCTTTTATATTTCGTTTGCATTCATATTGTTCAATTCTAATAGGGCATAATACCGAAAATTTTAAACAATAATGTTCTTTTTTTTAATTTTGTTTAAGAAAACTTGTTTAAAATATAATGCAAATATTTGTTACTTGGAAATAAGTGTTTCAAGGATGTTCCGCGTACATTCGAATAGTAAATTAAAACATTGTACAATTAAAGATTTGTGTAATTAAATTAAAATATACGGTTAAAGATGTATTTCTGTGTGATGAAAGTTTTAATTTCACAAAATTACAATTTTTTAATTTTTTAATATACGCACGTATAAACAAACCAAGTAAAATTTTAAAAATAGTATTATATTATTAACGATATCAAAATCGCATTGTTCCAAATTTATTAAAAATTAAATACGAAAATTTCATCTAAATAACATAATGTTAAAAAAAATATCGGAAAAATAATATTAACCAAATAGATCAATAACGATTAAACGTGTTAATTGAAAAACGACTTCAAACAATTCGTAACACAAAAATTCGTGTAACAAATAACAAGTTATCGGTAGCAAGTAACAAGTTATAACAAGTAACACGTAAGAAGTAACAAGTAACACGTAACCAGTAACAAGTAACAAGTAACAAGCAACAAGTAACAAGTAACAAGTACAAGTAACACGTAACCAGTAACAAGTAGCAAGTAACAAGTAACAAGTAACAAGTAACAAGTAACAAGTAACAAGTAACAAGTAACAAGTAACAAGTAACAAGTAACAAGTAACATGTAACAAGTAACAAGTACAAGTAACACGTATCCAGTAACAAGTTACAAGTAACAAGTAACAAGTAACAAGTACAAGTAACACGTAACCAGTAACAAGTAACAAGTAACAAGTAGCAAGTAACAAGTAACAAGTAACAAGTAACAAGTAACAAGTAACAAGTAACAAGTAACAAGTAACAAGTAACAAGTAACAAGTAACAAGTAACAAGTAACAAGTACAAGTAGCACGTAACCAGTAACAAGTAACAAGTAACAAGTAGCAAGTAACAAGTAACAAGAAACAACTAACAAGTAACAAGTAACAGATAACAAGTAACAAGTAACAAGTAACAAGTAATAACAAGTAACAAGTAACAAGTAACAAGTAGCAAGTAACACGTAACAAGTAACAAGTAACAAGTAACAAGTAACAAGTAACAAGTAACAAGTAACAAGTAACAAGTAACAAGTAGCAAGTAACAAGTAACATAGTAATAAGTAACAAGTAACAAGTAACAAGTAACAAGTAACAAGTAACAAGTAACAAGTAACAAGTAGCAAATAACAAGTAACAAGTAACAAGTAACAAGTAACAAGTAACAAGTAACAAGTAACAAGTAACAAGTAACAAGTAACAAGCAACAAGTAACAAGTAACAAGTAACAAGTAACAAGTAACAAGTAACAAGTAACAAGTAACAAGTAACATAGTAATAAGTAACAAGTAACAAGTAACACGTAACAAGTAACAAGATACAAGTAACATGATTCAAGTAACAAGTGACAAGTAACAAGTAACAAGTACAAGTAACACGTAACCAGTAATAAGTAACAAGTAACAAGTAACAAGTAACAAGTAACAAGTAACAAGTAACAAGTAACAAGTAACAAGTAACAAGTAACAAGTAGCAAGTAACAAGTAACAAGTAACAAGTAACAAGTAACAAGTAACAAGTAACAAGTAACAAGTAACAAGTAACAAGTAACAAGTAACAAGTAACAAGTAACAAGTAACAAGTAACAAGTAACAAGTAACAAGTAACAAGCAACAAGTAACAAGTAACCAGTAACAAGTAATAAGCAACAAGTAACAAGTAACAAGTAGCAAGAAACAAGTAACATAGTAATAAGTAACAAGTAACAAGTAACACGTAACAAGTAACAACTCAGATGTGTGTCTTTCGACAGCTCAGCTGAATGTTAAACAAATTTGCCCTACTCTTTTGCTCGACCCCAGATGCGGCTTTGATTTCCGCAGCTCAATCAAGTAGGGGAAATGATCGTGGGATTTGGTTATATAAGAACAGGAACCTAGTTTACCGCACATAAGTGTAGGAAATAGAAGTAGATGTCATGTAATTTTATCACCTACAAGGATGGAAGGAGATAAGTAGAATGGGTCAGCGGATCAAAAATTGGTGATCTCAAAACATCATGGGAAACGACTTAGACCCGTGGTTGTTTAATAAAAAAATTTTGGGTAACGAAATTTAATTATTTCGACCTAAGGCCTTAATCGTTAGTAAGTAATATTTTAAATTGGTAAAGTGTTACCAGCAGAAGTAAACCCGCGTGCTAACGCACTTGCGTGATTTCCACTTCTAATGGAGTGGCTGGTATACCCTTTACCAATTGAACCCCTTAAAGTTAGTATATTGTGGTTTATTACGGATACTCAGCGATGTATAGAATATGTAGTAGCTTGGACTAAAATTCAAAATTGACAGGTTGTGCTGCGTTCAAGGGCACAATGGAACGTATTGCTGGTTGGGCTCTTCACCTGCAAGAGTTTGACTATCAACTCGAACATCGGCCAGCACATAAAATGCGTCATGCGGACGCTTTATCAAGAGGTCCAATGGTCATGGTAATATCAGGTGATGTCACTAATCGAGTTAGAGCTGCCCAGAGAGACGATGAAAATCGCAAAGTACGATAATTATATTTGTAATAATGGTATTTTGTTCAAAAATATTCAAGGTACCAAGTATTTGGTGGTGCCCAAAGCAATGCAGTCGGAGAACATTCGATCTTGCCACGAGCTAGGTCGTTTTGGTGTCAAAAAGTCATAAGAACTGGCGCAGCAAGAATTTTTCGTGCCAAACTTACGAAAGAAGGTTATTGCTGTCATTAAAAACTGCGTTCATTGCATTCTTCTAAATCGGAAAATGGGAAAGCAGGATGGTCAACTTAATCCTATTCCGAAGGGGAATTTACCACTGGTAGCTTACCATATAGACCACCTGGGTCATTTAACTGAACCGAAGAAGAAACAAGTACGTTCTGAGCATTGTAGATGGATTTAGCAAATTCGTTTGGCTGTACCCGACTAAATCACTTACATCGCAGGAGGTGATACAGAAACTGGAAGGCCAGAAGTCTGTATTCGGGAATCCCAAACATATTATTTCGGATTAAGGGACAGCATTCACGTCGACTGAATTTTTACAGTACTGTCAACGGGAGAATATTCAGCACACAAGGGTAATTACTGGGACGCATACCGGTAACGGCCAAGTTGAGAGAATCAACGAAATAGTAATACCGGTGTTAGCAAAGCTATCGCGAGATAAACCAGACGAATGGTGGAAGCAAATTGATCGTGTGCAGAGATACATTAACAACAGCTATCAGAGAGCAATTAACATGTCGCCGTTCGAATTACTCATGGGCACAAAGATGAGGAATCCTGAAGACACGATTGGGCTTCAATCAAAAAATGCCTGTCTCTCCATTATGCGGATAAAAGAGACCTCAGGACATTGGAACATCAACTTAGTAACATTACTCAGAGAAATATGAGCATCGACGAATTCTATGCGAACATTAACCACCAATTCTCGCTGATCTTCAATAAAATTAAAACCGAAGAATACTCTTCCGATACGATAGAAGTTCTAATAGAAACATACGGAAACCGGGCTTTAGACGTTTTTATTCGTGGATTAAACGGAGAACTATCTAAAATGTTAATCATTCAACGACCTCAGATGCTGCCAGAGGCTCATACTTCGTGCCTGGAGTTTCATTTGAACTTTAGGAATCTAGTAATACACAAAAGGAATATTAACAATTCAATAATAGCTCCAATAAATCAATTAACTTCTACAAACCAGCAAAACCTACAAAAGGAGCCTACGTATATTTCAACACCGCAACACAATATGACCACGCCATAAAGAAATATTGCTTATAACGTACAAGACCAGAATAATAGGATGCCACCCCCTCGGCTAGTTGAACCGAAACCACCGATACCGATGGAATTAGGATCATCTATCAACTCAAGGCAGGTTAACTATCAAAATCGCCCAGTAAACGCTAACTACCAGACAACATTTAAACGCGAAGCGTCGTATCAGAACGAGCCACGAAAAAATCAAAGAGTTTATCACATTGAAAATGTCGATGAAGAAGAACAACTGTACAATCAATTACTCAACGAGAATTCAGAAGAAGACAACTCTGGAGTAAATTTTATGATAGCAGCCTCTCTAGCGTACCCTACCTAAAGTACAAAACTAGAGATAACAACATTCTCAAGTTCCTCATAGACACAGGAGCAAATACAAACTTCATAAAACCAGAATTAGCGGTAAATTTGATTCCCGCAGAGGCGCAATTCAACATCAGATCAGCTGGTGGGACCATCTTAATAAAAGAAAAGATTGTGGGCCAATTTTTTAAAAGTGTTGGAATTAACAAAAGTATAGAATTTTTCGTATTGCCCGGACTCAAATCATTTGATGGAATAATCGGGGACGACACTTTAAAGGAACTAGGAGCCATCATCGATAAAAAAACAACGTCTTACTCTTAACACCTAGCATAAAGATACCACTAAAAGAGAAAATATCAGCTCAAGTAAATAATCTGGAAATAAGAGACGACCATTTGTCACGCAAATCAAAACAAAACCTTCAAAGGATCTTATTAAAATTCAATACGTAATTCGGACCTGTCAATAATGCTGAAACAATCGATACCGATATAAAAGCCGAAATTAAGACGAATACTGAAGAACCTATCTATGCTAAAACGTATCCCTACCCCGTTAGCATGAGGAGTGAAGTCGAGAAACAAATTGACCAACTATTAAAAGATGGAATAATAAGACCCTCCAAAAGCCCATTCAGGATTATTCAAGAAGAGCATAAAAGAGCGCACCGTAACTGGAAGGAGAATAAGCAACAAATTCTGGAAAAATATTATTTCCCACACTTGGCTAATTTGATAAAAACGTATACTCAAACCTGTGAGATTTGCCACACCAATAAATATGATCGCCACCCGGAAAAGGTTAAACTTCAACCTACACCAATACCGACCTACCCAATGGTGATTATCCACATAGACATTATTGACATGAAAAAGGAATAGTTCATCACATGTATAGATAAGTTTTCTAAATTGACGAAGCCCTTCCATATTAAGGATAGATCAGCTCCGCATATAAGAGGTAAAATCATCAAAATTTTGCACTACTTCACGACACCCAAAATAATGGTGATGTATCGGATTATATCAAGACTCTCGGAATACAAATTTATCTTACGCCATCCCAAAAGAACGAGGTAAATGGAACAGTAGAGAGAATCAATCATAGAAATAATAAGATGTCTACAAAATGAACTTAAGGATCTCCCCACAAAAGAACAAGTAAACATCGCTGTGGATCGATACAATAATACGATTCATTCAGTCATTGGAAGAAAACCCAGCGATGTATTCTTTGGACGAACCAATCGCCTTAATCTCCAAAATATGTTGAACTATAGGGATAAGGTAAACGCTGATGTTCTCAACAACCTAAGCTACAAAACGAAAATTCGGGGAAACCAGAACCAAAAACATACGAGATTGGAGACACGATATACGTACGTCGCAATAAAACAAATCCAAGCGAAAGACAAAGCGAAGTTTAGAAAAGAAATTGTGGCAAAGAATAACAATGTCACAGTGATAACTGCATCCGGAAAAAGATACATAAAACGCACATAAAAAACATAGCTGAATGAAAATTATTTCTATCATTTTTAGCTCCTGTCTTTGGACAACAACAACGTCCCCGAACATCTACGAATACAATCACCCGCTGGTAACACTCAAGCAGGGAACCGGAAGAATCATCAATGGTAAATTTAAGCTGATTCACGTCATCAACTTGACCAGCTATGAAGAAATAATAGATAGAATTTCACCTGAAATCAACCGCATTGATCGAGACAGCAACCTTAAGCCCCAACTGATTCACCAAGTTGAACAAATTAACTAATTATTATCGGAACTCAAGGGTCAGAATATACGAACCAGACGATCAATCGACTGGATTGGGACAGCGTGGAAATGGATTGCGGGTTCACCAGATGCTACAGACTGGGTTAAACTTGTCAACAGCCAAAATGATATAATCAACAATAATAATCAGCAGTATCAAAGAAATACCGCTTTGATGAACACTGCAGAAAAAATTCTTAATGAATACAACAAAATTGTCGACTCACTACACGAAGACTCTGAAGGACGAATCCAACAAATATTATTCAACAGGCTCACTATTGTCAAAGAAGAAATCAAGGAAACACGATGATGCTTGTAAAAGATTCTACCATCTTATATGTAATATCAGTACCTAAGACAAGCAGCCAGGAATATAATCATTTCATCATTAGATCAACGAGCAAACAAAACAAACAAATATACTTAGAGTTCAAAGAGCTTCTCATTAACCAAAACGAATTATTTGGAATCACTGGAGCATGCAACTCTTTCCGTGAAACCACCATTTGCGAGATGAACCACATAGAGGAGATAAAGAGCGACCATTGCATCAGTCAGCTAATAAAAGGAACGCACGCAAATGTGATTACAGATTTAACAAAAACCAAATAATCGAGGCCTTGGACGAAAACACCATCTATCTAAGCAATTTTAATGGGTCCGTTAGTAATAACAACACGAGCAAACATCTGCAGGGAAACTTTCTAATACAATATAACAACGAAATCATAAAAATCGACAACCAAACATTCACCAACCAAGAAATTAGAACCTCCCAAGTCCTACCATCAGTACTCCAGCCCAATATAGCGGAAATAGGCATCAAGATCGACACAGAATACCTCCACGATTTACACCTAAACAACGTAAAGCATCTTCAAAATTTATTCGCAAAGCATAAAATATCAGGATTGATACAGGACCTTGGAGTTCTAGCTGTGGTTTGCATAGCTATATTTATCTTCTCAATCAAAAATACCAGTCATCATTATAAAATAAGGAGGAACAGATCAACTCATCAACCAGAAACCATCAAACAACTCGAGATTCACCCAATTAACTTGAAATTCGGATCTTTAAAGAGGGAGGAGTTAACGATAAGGAGCATCCGGCCTGGTTATAAAAATGCTGAACCTTTACAACGTGCCTTTAGATTTGCAACGTGCCACTTAATTCATATCAGCGAAACATAAAGTTGCACGAGTATCCGGCATAATTACAAGAAATTAGATTATTTTATTTTGCTTAAAATAAATTTAAAATTATTAACATAAAAAATTTGCTTACTGCAAATTTTTGAATATAGAAATTTTTGTTAGAATTAAGTTTTAGTTTTAGTTTGGAATTGTAAGAATAAAGATTAAAATAAATTTCATTTTTTTTAATCGCTCCGAATTAAAATTCGTAACTTATATATATATATATATATATATATATATATATATATATATATATATATATATATATATATATATATATATATATATATATATATATATATATATATATATATATATATATATATATATATATATATATATATATATATATATATATATATATATATATATATATATATATATATATATATATATATATATGTATATATATATATATATATATATATATATATATATATATATATATATATATATATATATATATATATGTAAATAGATAGATAGATAAACGGCAGTACGAGTACGTCATTTTCATATTAAAACTTGGGTTAAAATTTTTCAAATAAATCTCCATCAAGGCAAGGCGAAAATGATTGCTGATTTCTAACAAAAACAAAATTTTCGACATTGTCTACGTTTTCGATGTTACTGTTTTAATTGTATATATTCCCTACACATGTAGAATATTAATTATCTACACAGCGTAGACAATACGGCACATCGTTGCTACTCAGGCTCCAACTGAATCTGCTTACTAAAGAATTCTGTTAATTTTGTAGTACTTTAGTTTTGAACCGCACGTGCAAATACCACGTATAGTCCATCTCCTTTAAATATTCGTAACGAAACACACACTTCCTTTATTCTATGATCCATAAAATCTAACAAACAAAAAATAATCGTATTTATATCCGGCATGTTTTATGATGTTCGATGATACCCTGGCAAAAGTGCGAACAAGTGGTTTAGTGTTGTTTCTATTTCGATGTAGCGTCGAATAGTATACGAGGCACGGGAGATGGGCGCACAAAAAATACTTTTGAATTCTACTGAAGATATGACGAAGGATATTTTATGGACCATAACATCGTAATAATTATTTCTTCCCATTGTTGATCCTGTTCGTGTGTACGTTTGTTGAGTCATTTTAATTATTTTTAGGAACCCCATATGTAAGGACTAGAATAGGTTGTATAAAAATATGATGTTAGATTAAATAAAGGGATTGATTTTATGATTATTAACATTTCGGTTGTTGTTGTCGGTGTTACGCCTGGATAATGGCCCCATTTTTTCCTAAACCTTAAAAAATCTTGTCCCCTTTTATGATTATGATTTTAATGCTCTCCGCATGTAGTACGTTTGTTTGTATGATACACATATGTGTGATATTTCATTAATTATTTAAAATTGGCTTGAGACTTTGCGTACACCTTAGTCGTGTCGTGCGGATTTATTCATAATATTATTATGTCCTCTCGTATCTAAACACTATCATAATTCATCATAAAATTTTATGAATGTGACTGAATTTTACAAAAAAAAAAAATAATAACGAATTTTTATTATCATAAAATGTGGATATGTATACCGATAATATGTGATGACATTACAATGACCTTTAAACATTCATCACTCATGTGTATGTACAAAATCATAAAACATACATATTTTGATGTAATTTAATTTAAAAAAAAATATTTCGTGCTCGTCAGCGCAGGGAATTCGGCATTTTTAATTAAATTTATTTTTTGTTTTGTTTTGTGTTATACAAATCAAACCAAACTTTAATTACATGGCAAATAAGTATACATACATGTGCATCCATACCATCATGCTCCACACGCAACCACCCCCCATCAGAGCAGCTTATAATATATTTACGAGCATGTTCAAAATTTAGGAAGAAAACAAAGTTTTAGACAAACATTTTTGTATCTCCTCTTTTAACAACATCAATCAACATTTTGTATGTTGTATACGAGAACGTTAGCGTACTAAAAGAAAAACTAATTTAGAAATCTGTCTTATTATTATTTAAATAATTTAAATTAAAATTATTTTTTTTACGTATAGAATGTATATCTGTAATGTAAGAATACTTATGTACGCAAGATTGTACCTACATGAAAAGTACAAAACGAAAACAAAACTTTTGTTGTATCTTTTTTTTTAAATTAAAAGAATTTTCCTGGTTAGGAGGTTATGTTGTTTATGTTTTGTTGTTATATCAAACGGTTTAAGCGGGAAATCAGCGGAAGAAAAATTCTTGATTTTTGAGTCTTTTTAGGAAACTTATTATTAAGTAATTTTGATGTTTCTTGCAAGAAAGCTTGTATAAAGAATTTTTCATTTTCATAAGTTTTTCGCATCCCCGTTGTTTCTTAAAATGTGTAACTTCTACCTTATGCCGTTTTATTTTTACTACATAGATGCTCATAGACAGTAAAGAAATGTTATATTTGCATTTTATGAAATAAAAGCATAATTTGCTGTGTAGTTAATTTTACTTTATAGTCAAATGATGTAGTATAGGATTCTTTCACATAAAATTTTATTCTGTCGATCTTTTAAAACTTGTTTACATTCTGCACCGAAAAAGACAATTTTCATCAAACACATCAATATAAAACGCAGTTCCGCTCCATATGGTTACATAAATAGTTAGAGCCCCATGATATCGTCAAACCAAGATAAACGCTTCAATCTCTTTCTCATGGAAAATGCTGATCACCCAAAATATTATATTCAATGAAATCAGTGGTGTGTAGATTAATTACGTTAGTTTAATCACGTGAATTTTTTACGTTACATGGCATAACAAACGTAAAAAATGTAATCAATTAGCGACATCTGCATGAAAACACTTAAATTAGTAGTCGATAATACAACCAATACATGCAACTACATCTATTGAAATTTTGACATTTGAATTTTGTTTTAATTGTTTACTGTGTATACCAATGCTCGCAACACTGGATTTTCCAATTTTTTTTAAATGAATTTATTTATGCATTTGAAGTTAGACCTAACTAGGAAAGAACTACCTTTAGGACTAGTTAAGTGCAAATTTTACACGCTTGCACACGCGTTTGAAGTTAGAACTAAAATATTCCTGCACCAACAACAAAAAGTGTAGATGTATTAGTAAATATAGCAAACAACGACATTTAGGCGAATTAACAATAGACATTTTAGACAATATTTATGGATTTTATTTAGGATTTTGTAGGAGCAGGTTATTAAAGTATTTATTTGGCCACGCGAATCCCATTCGGTTTTCAAAAGGTTTAGAAATACGAAAGTCTTAATCTTAACTTTTCAGAAAATCATACAGAACTGGGTGGGTGATAAACGTATTAATTCTCGAGATATTCAATTTCTTAAGAAAATCCTAAATGCTTACTATTCCGCAGGTTATTAACGTATTTATTTGACCACTTGAATCTCATTATCAATTTAAATGGTTTAGAACTTTGAAAGTTCTAATCTTAACCTTTCAGAAAATCATACAGAACTGGGTGAGTGATAAACGTATTAATTCTCGAGATATTCAATTTCTTAAGAAAATCCTAAATGCATACTATTGCGCAGGTTATTAACGTATTTATTTGGCCACGTGAGTCTCATTAGCAATTTAAATGGTTTAGTAGTTTGAAAGTTCTAATCTCAACCTTTCAGAAAATCATACAGAACTGGGTGGGTGATAAACGTATTAATTCTCGAGATATTCAATTTCTTAAGAAAATCCTAAATGCTTACTATTGCGCAGGTTATTAACGTATTTATTTGACCACGTGAATCTCATTAGCAATTTAAATGGTTTAGAAGTTTGAAAGTTCTAATCTCAACCTTTCAGAAAATCATACAGAACTGGGTGGGTGATAAACGTATTAATTCTCGAGATATTCAATTTCTTAAGAAAATCCTAAATGCTTACTATTGCGCAGGTTATTTAAGTATTTATTTGACCACGTGAATCCCATTAGCTTTTTAAAAGCTTTAGAAGTTTGAAAGTTCTAATCTCAACCCTTCAGAAAATCATACAGAACTGGGTGGATGATAAACGTATTAATTCTCGAGATATTTAATTTCTTAAGAAAATCCTAAATTCTTACTTACTTCTTAAAGTATTTATTTGACCACGTGAATCCCAGTAGCTTTCTAAAAGCTTTAGAAGTTTGAAAGTTCTAATCTCAACCCTTCAGAAAATCATACAGAACTGGGTGGGTGATAAACGTATTAATTCTCGAAATATTCAGTTTCTTAAGAAAATCCTAAAGGCATACTATTGCGCAGGTTATTAACGTATTTATTTGACCACGTGAATCTCATTAGCAATTTAAATGGTTTAGAAGTTTGAAAGTTCTAATCTCAACCTTTCAGAAAATTATACAGAACTGGGTGGGTGATAAACGTATTAATTCTCGAGATATTCAATTTCTTAAGAAAATCCTAAATTCTTACTTACTTCTTAAAGTATTTATTTGACCACGTGAATCCCAGTAGCTTTCTAAAAGCCTTAGAAGTTTGAAAGTTCTAATCTCAACCCTTCAGAAAATCATACAGAACTGGGTGGGTGATAAACGTATTAATTCTCGAGATATTCAATTTCTTAAGAAAATCCTAAATTCTTACTATTCCGCAGGTTATTAAAGTATTTATTTGACCACGTGAGTCCCACTAGCTTTTTAAATGGTTTAGAAGTTTGAAAGTTCTAATCTCAACCTTTCAGAAAATCATACAGAACTGGGTGGGTGATAGACATATTAATTCTCGAAATATTCAGTTTCTTAAGAAAATCCTAAAATTGCGCAGGTTATTAACGTATTTATTTGGCCACGTGAATCTCATTAGCAATTTAAATGGTTTAGAAGTTTGAAAGTTCTAATCTCAACCTTTCAGAAAATCATACAGAACTGGGTGGGTGATAAACATATTAATTCTCGAGATATTCAATTTCTTAAGAAAATCCTAAATTCTGCATTTTCAAATTTTTTTTAAATGAATTTATTTATGCACGTGAAGTTAGACCTAACTAGGAAAGAACTACCTTTAGGACTAGTTTACCGCAAATTTCACATGCTTGAATACGCGTTTGAAGTTAGAACTAAATTAATCCCACACCAACAAAAAAAGTGTAGATGTATGTAAATATAGCAAACAATGACATTTAGGCGAATTAACAATAGACATTTTAGATAATATTAATGAATTTTATTAGGATTTTGTAGGAGCAGGTTATTAAAGTATTTATTTGGCCACGTGAATCCCATTAGCTTTCTAAATGGTTTAGACATACAAAAGTCTTAATATTAACCTTTCAGAAAATCATACAGAACTGGATGAGTGATAAGAAAGAAAATCCTAAATGCTTACTATTTCTTAAGAAAATCCTAAATGCTTACTATACCGCAGGTTATTAAAGTATTTATTTGGCCACGCGAATCCCATTCGGTTTTCAAAAGGTTTAGAAATACGAAAGTCTTAATCTTAACTTTTCAGAAAATCATACAGAACTGGGTGGGTGATAAACGTATTAATTCTCGAGATATTCAATTTCTTAAGAAAATCCTAAATGCTTACTATTCCGCAGGTTATTAACGTATTTATTTGACCACTTGAATCTCATTATCAATTTAAATGGTTTAGAACTTTGAAAGTTCTAATCTTAACCTTTCAGAAAATCATACAGAACTGGGTGAGTGATAAACGTATTAATTCTCGAGATATTCAATTTCTTAAGAAAATCCTAAATGCATACTATTGCGCAGGTTATTAACGTATTTATTTGACCACGTGAATCTCATTAGCAATTTAAATGGTTTAGAAGTTTGAAAGTTCTAATCTCAACCTTTCAGAAAATCATACAGAACTGGGTGGGTGATAAACATATTAATTCTCGAGATATTCAATTTCTTAAGAAAATCCTAAATTCTGCATTTTCAAATTTTTTTTAAATGAATTTATTTATGCATGTGAAGTTAGACCTAACTAGGAAAGAACTACCTTTAGGACTAGTTTACCGCAAATTTCACATGCTTGAATACGCGTTTGAAGTTAGAACTAAATTAATCCCACACCAACAAAAAAAGTGTAGATGTATGTAAATATAGCAAACAATGACATTTAGGCGAATTAACAATAGACATTTTAGATAATATTAATGAATTTTATTAGGATTTTGTAGGAGCAGGTTATTAAAGTATTTATTTGGCCACGTGAATCCCAATAGCTTTCTAAATGGTTTAGACATACAAAAGTCTTAATATTAACCTTTCAGAAAATCATACAGAACTGGATGAGTGATAAGAAAGAAAATCCTAAATGCTTACTATTTCTTAAGAAAATCCTAAATGCTTACTATTGCGCAGGTTATTAAAATATTTATTTAACTACACCAATTCGAAAAATGTTGTTTTATGAAAAATTAATTGAAGTGGAAGATTATTGAAATATTTCAATATTTCGCCTAAATATAATCTTTATTTAATTTTTATCAATACAAACACACTTTCGTTTGTTTTTGTTTATTTAGGACTAGTTTAGGTTTAACTTCAAATGCGTATGTATTTAGTGTAAAACTGTAAACACTTATACACGCTAAAATGCTAATTGAGTGATTCGTATTTTTTTTAATTCGAAAAACAGTCGTAAATAAATCACCCAGCGTTATTCAAATATCAGCAATCACACCACACAATCTACCTGATGAACTCAGCCATATGTGCCACATCCAGAAAAAATTTTGATACTAAAACATTTTTTTTGAAGTAACAACAGTACATCGAAATTCTAGACTAATCATTCGTAGACTAATCACGTAATAGTTAGTTGGCGCTTCCAGAAATCCAATAAAATTTGTATAAGCCCCCTGAGCTCCGCAAATTTTTATTGCCGCCTAAGGTGATCCGCTGAGCTATTAAAAATATATTTCATCCTTTGAATCATAGATGGATCTGCTGATACAAAAATATTGATTTACTAGAAAATAATATATTTCAAATTATTTTACTAATTTAAGTATTTGTATGTAGATGTCGCTAATTAATTACATTTTGCATTATTTACATTATTTACGTGAAAAATGTAAATAATTATTTTTACACGTATTTGCACAACACTGAATGGAATGCAATCAACTGCACATCAACATGATCGAGGAGTCATATATCGTAAAACATCAAACGATGGCAAATGATGAGTGGTTGGATTTGTAATTTTAGATTTAGAAAAAGTAAAATAGAATAGTTAGTTGTAGATTGTAATTAAGATGTGTAACATTAAAGTTGAAGTAATTAAATAAATAATTTTTTTTTATGAATCAATAATCTAACAACTCATAATCATTATATGCAGACCCGGATGAAGCTTAAATGGACTCTTTACTTGAAATTGCGATTGTTTTTGAAATCAAACCATCTTCAACAGTTTTACTATACGATTCGGCCTCTTCTCCCCTCTCTAAATTGGGGTTAGAGAGAGGAAAGAGACGATACTTATAGTAAAAACTTTGAAGACGGTTTGATTTCAGACAGTTCTTTAGAAACACGTTTTGTGAATACAATTTTGCAGTTTCAAATAAAGAGTTTACTACTGTGGAAGAACAGTACTGAGAACATCTTGTCAGATGCAGAAAATATCAGACTCAAAAAATTGAGTCAGAGAGAACGGTTGTGTTGGAATAAACAAAAACAGTCTTTATGATGTGTAAATTCTGTTTTAGAAAATAATATAATGCTAATATTTGCTACTTGGAAATAAGAGTTTCAATGTGATGACAATAAGTAAGCTTTAATTTAATCAGCTCAAGGAATTTTATAAAACATATTTGTTAAAAAATAAAATAAATTTTTTTTAATATATGAATGTTCAAATAAAATATAAATCGAAAAATAGTGTTTTAATATGAACGATAACAGAATCATATTGTTCGTTTTATTAAAATTTACGAAGGAAAGTTTCATCAAAATAACACAATAGTAAAAACCTTTAAGAAATGTTACATTAAACAGATAAAGCAATATTATCTATCTAAAATATGTTATAAGGTTTGTCAAATGACTTCAAATAATTCGTTACACATAAAAATTCGTGTAACAAGTAACAAGATTCAAGCAACAAGTAACAAGATACAAGTAACATGATTCAAGTAACAAGTGACAAGTACCAAGTAACATGAAACGAGTACCAGGTGACAAGTGACAAGCAACTAGCAACAAGTAACAAGTAACAAGTAACAAGTAACAAGTAACAAGTAACAAGTAACAAGTAACAAGTAACAAGTAACAAGTAACAAGTAACAAGTAACAAGTAACAAGTAACAAGTAACAAGTAACAAGTAACAAGTAACAAGTAACAAGTAATAAGTAACAAGTAACAAGTAACAAGTAACAAGTAACAAGTAACAAGTAACAAGTAACAAGTAACAAGTAACAAGTAACAAGTAACAAGTAACAAGTAACAAGTAACAAGTAACAAGTAACAAGTAACAAGTAACAAGTAATAGTAATAAGTAACAAGTTACAAGTAACAAGTGGCAAGTAACCAGTAACAAGTAACAAGTACATACTGTGTCTATATATTGTGTACCATGTTATGTTAATAAGGTTGACTCAAATCGCACTATCCATTTAAACTGATTCTAAATACTACTTGGTGACATTTATTTTTGCATTTCAAATATTTCGGAACAAAGCTCTATCGATGTAACAAGTTATATTTGTTCTACGTGACCCGCCTGTGTAATTGAAATTGAAAATTAAACTTACTACGCGCTTTCACTAAATTTTTCAGAGAGAAAGTGATTGTATAAGCAAAATTATGTGCACTTGGCTTCTTTAAATAGTTATCGAAATTAACTTCCTTTAATCTATAGGCTGTAATTCTAACTAGGAACAACTGGATTACTTCCAACACCTAAAAAGTCTCTTGACGTATGGACTGGTAAATTAATAAGACTGTTTCCATATGGTCGATAAAGGTTTAGTTTACCATCCTGAATGGTTTACTATATCGAAACAAATCACTTCTTGCACACGATTTAAACCCAAATTTTTACTTCGCCCAATCCCACACACACACACACACACAATATACAAACACATTAGATAGATAAAATTGTTATATTTATTCTCAAAGTTTTTTTTTTATTCTTAAACTTTCATTTTAAATAAATTCAAATTATGACGTTATGTGTTTCCAGATCCGATATAGATAAGATAGATGGTTGTATAATATGGATGAATTGAAATAGATTGTAAATCTCTTATTCAAGTTGTTGTCGTTGCCGTCGTCGTAAAAAAAGCAAAAATCTGACGAGATATAAAATTAGAATATTTTTCACTTCTAAATGGAAAATTATGTTTTCCTTTATGTAAAATACTTGTATAATAAAATAAAATTCATGATATTGAGGAAAATTCCTCTTCTCTGCATTACATAACATGACTATGTGAAGATGATGTAAACAAGTGTTTTATTCATAATGATATTTGATTATATATAGGCGACACGACATTTTACACACAAGGTGAACATACTCTCGTACCATTATCATGTGAATATATTTACATATATAGAAATGGGGTACCACCATCATTTTTGTTTAACCCGAAATTATTAACCTTCGACCGAAGCGATTATGAATTTTTTTTTTTTAGTTTCGAGCATACAAATTACTAAAATATTTATAAAAAATACTTTTGTGTGTGCTACCCAAACCCCGCATTTGACTCATTCCAACTTACCGCATATGTTTCCAAAGTAAACACAACAACTTGTCTATTATACTGTTTTGTGTATTCGTTTAAACATGTGTGTGGTGTATTATTTTCATTCCAAACAACAAAAACAACAATGACAGCGTATATATGTACGAAAAAGCTTCACACAATAAGCTTTCTTGTTTTAAATGACAAATAAAACAAAAAATGTCATGATATTTATTTATGTAAATAGCATGTTTTATGTGTGTGTGTAAGACGGAAAGGGTTTAATTCGTATATTTTCTCTTTCTTCAGAAAGTTTGTTCTGCAAGTAATAAGGTGGTATTTTACACTAAATTAATGTAAGGACATGCTAACGCAAGCAAGAATTTTGTTCAAAAATATCTATAAATGCGGATTTACCTAAAATATTTCAAATATTATTCGTGCCCGATATATAATTTTCGGGTGCGACAACTTATAGTTCGTTTTAAAAATGTATATAAAAATGCGGATATAAAAATGCGTATCATTGGCTGTGTGGGCGGTAGTGCCGTCCTGTTGAAACCAACTATCGACCAAGTCAGTCTTATTCTACAATCAGTCAGTTAAGATGGCAATATAACGGTCGCCATTAAGTAATGGTGTGGCTCTTTGCTCCTTTTTAAAGACAAATGGTCCTATGATGCCTTTGGACCACATTTCACACCAAACAGTCAATTTTTATTGTTCACATAACCGCCGATGTGAGATGGAGCTTCGTCGCAAAAGATAATTTTTTGGTAAAAATGCTCATCTCGTTTCAACCGAGCATTTTTCAATATTTCCCCATATGGAATATAATATACTAAATTTCTAGTTCAAAAACGAACCAAAAGATGTCGCACCCTCAAGGATAGTATTGCTCTAGTAAAGCGATTATCATATGAGGTTCAAGATCAAGGGTAGTAACTAAACGAAAGAAGTGTTCAGTGGAATTATCCTTGTTTTTCCATCCCAGGAAAATTTGTATTTACACGAAGCTATTTTATTCATTCCCACTTTTTTCATTTTTTACCTGTATAAGACGATTATTTTAATAAATACAACAACCAAATATCGCATCCCAGCTTTTCTGTTTATGGAAAACAAATAAAACCAAATTTGTAATTCTTAATATTTTAAGTTCGAAAAAATAATGCGTCATATTATGAGTTAAACATATAAAGGGTAAGTAATAGTGAGCTCCCCAATGACAGCCATATCTTAGAATTGCCACAATTTCCCAGCTTCGATACGGCCTCAAATAAATGTTTATGAAATCGTCTATAATTCCCAAGACCTTCCTGGATCGGAAATGGAAATTGATGTTTTGAGATGGTACGTGATAGGGTGGGGATAGGATTATACTCCTTGCCCCCGATACTATCTTCCGGAGAATATCTCTCACCATCCATTACCCCTCGACCAATCACCATACCGGCCAATTACCCTACCGGCCCATTATCCTCCCCAGCCATTACTCCTCGTGCATTACTCCTCGGTTATTACTCCCTCCAGTCATTACTTCAAAGCCCCCCCCCTCCCCCGGGTAACGTTCAATCATTATTATGCCCCTCCCTCTGTCCGCCAGGGTTTTGCCTCATTGTCTACAACGCGTAGATAATTAATATTCTACATGTGTAGAGAATGTATGTAATCAATTAAAAAAATGACGTCGACACTGTAGAAAATGTAGACAATGTCGGATATGATTTCTATGTTTTCTTTGTTAATTGAACCATTTTGGCTTCATCGAGCTTCATTTTTAACTCATATTTGAAAAATTTTGACTTAAGTTTTTATGAATGCCAATTCCGTAGGAGTTTATAACGGCGATCACACAGTACAAATTTAATTTCGGTAAAATCCCTCAAATACCCCAATATTTTAATGAACCTTGTAAATCTAACGTGCACAAATATTTGATTGTACACACAACCAATTCGTGTGGCCGCACCATTTTGCTTAAGAAATAGATGTTAAACTTGGGTGATGAATGTTGATACAGGATCATTTTCGAAAATGTGCATAGAGAAATGCTTTCAGATCCGCGAATTTACCCTCATACGACGTTATGATTATCGATAGAGCTTATACGTTACCACATTTTCTTTGGTCTCGTTAAAATATATCTTGACGAACTCGGTTCCGACTAGAATTGCATTTTATAATTTCTGGATGCAAAAAAAATGATTTGAGCATGTACCGATTTTCCAGGTTCCTTAACTAACTACTTCAAGTGGATTACATCGACAATTGTGTTGTATCTATGGTACATTAAACTAGGGGTTAAACACCTGCGAGAATAAAACTAATCAACCTACCGGTTTATGCTTATTTGCCAATATGCAAATCACGCAAGCTACTGATTCTACGGCGTTTACCGAGTGATGTACGAGAAACAATTTTTGAAACAAATTCAGCAAATACGCGAGAACTTATATTAACCTTAACATCTTAAACCCAGAAAATTAACATAAAAAGAAAAACGAAAATTTCCACTAAAAAATTCTTCACAAAATGACCCAAGAAAAATTTCCTAATTGTTCATTGGTTTTGTAAACAATTTTCATGTTCAATATTATTCTATACCAAAGTATTAACTTATTACCAGCGCTAGAGCGGTGGATTTGTGAACTAAAGTGCTGGTAATAAATTTGTTACTTTTTCAAAACCTTTCAAACATGATTGTTTTATACGTCACATGATTTTATTAGAACGAACTAAATGTAACGGTTTCCAGCGCCACAACGGTAGCTTTGACAAGCACAATTTAATTTGGAACATTCTTCAAAACCTTTCAAAATCTAAAAACGATAAGCATGCGGCTTGTATACATCATATCAGAACGAGAAAGAAAATATTTGTAATCAGCGCCACAATGGTGTTTTGGTATTCAAGACCTTTTTATTGATGTGACACTTTCTATACTAAATCAATTATTCGCTATCAGCGCCAAAACGGTGGATTTATCAACCAAATGACTCATACAAAAATTGTATTTTTTTCAAGACCTTTCAAATGATATGCTACATGATTATATAGGAATGAGAAAAATTGTAACTGCTTCTAGCGCTACAACTGTAGTTTAAATACTAAGGTACTTCAGAAAATTTTACGGCATTCTTCAAGACTGCTTCAATGATCTACGATACGTATATATATATATATATATATATATATATATATATATATATATATATATATATATATATATATATATATATATATATATATATATATATATATATATATATATATATGAATAATTAGCTACCAGCGCTAAAGCATGACGTGGAATAATAAAAATTGTAACTGTTTCCAGCGCCACAAGCTAGTTTTTAGTACTAAGATTTTCTGAAATTTAAGGCATTCTTCAAGGCTTTTTCAAAGACATACGGAAAGTGCATATTTTAAGATAATTGAAAAATTGGCTGCCAACGCCAAAACGGTGTATTTATGAACCAAAGTTTAATAGAAATTGTTGTCTGATCCAAAATTTGCATTACGATATACTTCACGCGTATATAGGAAGAATGTAAAACAATGTCGTGGTATTGGATGATTTCCTATGGCAGGTACCGACCCCCTTGAAGCCGTTCTTGAGATATCATCGGTACAGACATCCGTTCATCCATCCATCCAGATAAAAATTAGACTTTTTTTGAATTTTTTGATCAGGAACCTTTGAACCTTGAGAAAATTGGTTTCGGGCCAGGGTAATTTTTTATCATTTTTATCAGGATTTAAATAGTTTCACCTTGACAGACCAAAGTTAAAACAACAAAAAAATACTCTACTCATTATTTTCTACGCCAAACGAATTGTCTTCAGTATTTTCGACACCAGCATGTCGACAATTCCGAATGCACAACACTGTTGTCCGCCATTATGAATAATTTCGATGAATTGCATTTTACCACAACTAGTTCTCGCACATTTTTCGGGTTTCGAAAGGATTTCCTATCGAGACATTACGATTCATCGAAACAAAACTGTTAAAATAGATATTAAATCGATTTTGAAGCCGACTATTGTCATGATATGCATAATTTATTTAAAACAATTTCAATTACACTTACTACTGCCATAATTCGAACATTCCGGGAACTTAGGTACCAAGCGGTTGGTAACAAGTACCAAATTAAATAAAAACACAAATAATAATGGGAAAAATTAGATTATTAAGGAGGGATCGTGTGTTTTGATGTCAAATCCTACTACAGGATGGACCACCTGTTAGTCCTTTTTCATTTGTAAATAAAACACACATTTTTGAATGATAAGGGAAGGTGGTTCTATGCCATTTATGTATGAAAAACAATATAGTTCATATGCTCACCACGGCTTCGTCTATAAAGACCTGCATCCGAACATCAACATTTTCGATGAATAAAAGCAGATCAATGACCTCAATTTCAGCTCGAATGTTGTTTTTGATTTGTTGAATTGTTTGTGGATGATTAGCATACACCTTACCTTATAACTCTACAAAAATAATCAAGTGGTGTTAAATCCGGGCTTCTTGGTGGCCAAGGAACTTCACAATTTCTTGAAATTATGCGATCAGCAAATGTATTGTTGCACGACTTGTGTGTTCCCCGTTCCCTGTAAGGAGATTTTTGTGTTCGTTTTCAAATAAAAACGGCCCAGTGATGCCACCATCCCATAAACCACAGCAAACAGTCACTCTTGGAGGATGAACTTCTGCTTCGTGAATACCATGATGATTCTCCGCTCCCCAAATCCAACAATTTTATTAAGATGAAAATGAGCTTCATCGCTAAAGATGATTTTTGATGAAAAAACTTCATTTCGTTCAGGCATCCAATTAACAAAACGACGACGATTTAAATGTTCTGGTGGCTTCAATTTTTGAGTTAGTTGAATTTTGTATGGATGCAAATGAAGATCAACATGCAAAATGCGTCGTAATGTAGTTGTGTAGAAATGTTTAGGTCTTGTGAACGATGCCTCGTTAATGTGCTTGGTTCATTACGAACACTTTCACTAACAGCTGAAACTGCATCAGAAGTACGAACTGGATGAACATGTTGATACGGTCTACGACCTTCCACTGAACCAATTTTTTCAGAACGATCAATAATTTTGCCAATTGCACGCTCAGTAGGACGTCCATGTCGACCAAAACTCTCACGTAATTTACGAAATGTTGTTGTTTTCGGACGATTATTTTCTTAATAAATGTGGACAATCAAAATACGTTGTTGTGTTGTGACGATAAATGACATATTTTTGACTTTTCATATGTCAAAGAATTTTTTAGAACAGTTGACATTAAGTACTAAAATGCATCGATTGAAAAAAGGACCAACAGATGGTCCACTTTAGACAAAAATGATTTTCTGCATAATTGTTCGGCATGGCATATTCTCTATGCCACCCATGAGAATTTTCATAACGATTGAAGCACTTTAGAAAATGGTTATTTCTATGGGAAAATATATTGTTCAAGAATATTTTTATGATTTTGGAGCATGACGAGAAAAACTATTACTCAGTCTCCTAGTTAAAATATCATGAAACGGCTTACGATTCTCGATAGAGGAAGGGTCATACCATATGTTAAATAGCATATTTATGTGAATTACTTGGAATTACACTGATTTTAAATAAATGGGTGATCGAACCGACGCATAACAAACAATTTGAATTTATACAGATTTAACACAATTCAAATTGTACTTCTGGATTGAGTTTTTCAAGCTGAACTCGAACTCGTCATAACAAAAAATTAATAAACAAAACTTTCCTTCTGACGAAATGGTATATTGTCACACAGTCAGGTAATAATCCCTTGCAAACGTGTTCTTATTTTGAAATTTTTTCCCATTTTATGGCAATCAATATTAGAAGCGTGCTGATCGGATTTGACATCAAAACTCACGTAATCACGGAAGTAAATCCATATCCGGAAATAAAGACCATTTGAGTAAATGGCAAATTTCCAAAATCTCAGGTGAAGTTAATAACTTTCTTTCAGCTTCGATATTGCTATCCATATGAATTTACATGGAAATCGTCTATGAGTTTCAAGAACTTTGTGGGCTGTGAATGGTGATTGACAGTCTACTATCTTCGACATGTTCACATAAAGCAAATATGTGTTCCGTTAATCTCCATTTCCAAAAAGTCTGACTGATTTACGAATCGCTAGATTAAATAGAGCTCTAAATGTATAAAGATATTATTTTTTGCATATGATCAACATGGATTTACGAGTATATGCCCATCAAAGGAGTTAACTTCAAATAAAAACTCCCGTAAAGGCTTCTGGGATTTTTAATTACGAAAACCACCAATCTTTATTTTATGTGCTGGTGCTGGTGGTCTCTGCTATATGTGTATGTTTGCACGTATTATACTACTAGTAATACCACCAATTTATATTTCAAATAATTAAGCTCTGGATTGCTTCAATGCCTCAATGACAAAAATAAATAAAAAACGGAAGGTCTTGGAAGTTATAGATGATTTTCATATCAATTTATATGGGGTCATATCGAAGCTGGAAGATTATATAGAGGTAAATTGTTACTCTAATCATTACCAACTCAAAACATAGAGAACCAAAATTAATCAGGAATACCAACCAAGCGTACAATTACCGAAT